>OW964578.2:23798021-24392406 GCA_943138885.2 Tholera decimalis | reverse complement strand
TGGCAAGTGACGTGGAAAGTGATGACCCTCATAGTGCTATGACACGTTTGTTATTATTGGTATTCAAGAAACATAATTATGAAACCAACAATTTGGGGTAAATTCTGTGAGTCACTTATTTTGAGCTGAAACTTTGCATAGAGACTCCATACCAGATGTTGTCTTCAGTCCTTTTGGATAGATATGGGGTTTCCGTTACACGTTGTATTATAATAAATATGTTGTAGTATAATATATACCAAATATATATTGTATCAAGAATACGTACCTGTATCATATATAATTTCTAATTCAATTGATTTAAACATAATTTGACTTGAATTAAAAATAAACCAATCAAATTAATTTTATTCTATTTTATTGAACGATTGTAGGAATACCGACTTGTATGGCTGATACTGATGTCTTTAAGTATATTTATGAGCAGAACATAGCTGATAAGTTTCCAGAGAAAACAATGGAGTCCTTTTTAAAAGTGGTTAAGTTTAGTCACAAATCAGAAAAGAGAGATGCATTGCTGGACATCTTGCCCCGTCTGAGATTTCACCCTTGTTACCAGCTGCTATAAATGCCAACAATACGGTCATGCAGCAAAGACTTGCCAAGAGGTCAACTCTTCATGTGGTTACTGCGGAGAAGCGGGACACTCGATGTCCGAGTGCAGAAAAAAAGAAGAAACCCCGAAATGTACAAAGTGCTCGTGCTTCTAAAAGCCCAATACCCATAAAACTGGAGACACTGAATGCCCTGCTAGGAAAATAGCAGAATACAGATACATCAACACTATCGACTATGAGGGCATGTAGAGCATCATTCTCTAGGTCAGACTTCCGCGTTGATACACTTGTTGCTGACACAGCTATCACTGGTTTATGTGCTACTAATCGATTTGTTGCTGTCTCAACACATTTGTCACCCACTAGCTGCAATAATCAAAATAAGCAAGAGTTTGTTTTTTGAGTTCGACCTAGTTTGTTAATCCACAAAAAGCTCAAAATGATAATTATATAAAAACCTCGAAAAATAAGTCGAAAGCTACATGGCAAATTGTTAATAGACCTAAAAATAACTATCCTAAAGAACAAATAATGACCATTAATAAATCTTACCAGACCTTTTCAAAACCTTTTGACATTGCAAATACATTTAATAATTATTTTATAGATGAAATTGAGAATAATATTAAAACTGACATGGAATTTGACAATAAATTAGATAATTCAACAAGCCAATCAATGTTCATGCTGCCTGTTCTAGCAAACGACATGATTTCGGCCATAAAATCACTTAAAAATACAAGTACTGTAGGATTTGACGGTATGTCAACAAAGGTGATAAAATTTGTGAATGAACTTATAGCACCCGTATTAGCGCATATCATGAACCTTAGCATTGTTGACGGAGTTTATCCTGAAGACTTGAAGAAAGTTATTATTAAACCACTACATAAAAAAGATAACAAAACTGATATGCAGAACTATAGGCCAATAGCTAAAATTTCTGTATTTTCCAAGATCTTTGAAAAAATTATTTATAAGTCTCTGTATTGTTATCTCAATAAATTTGACTTATTATGCAAGGAACAATATGGGTTTAGGAAGAATACCACGACCAACATGGCAATTTTTGATTTTTTACGTTGTACTATGTTGGCAGTAGACCAAAAAGCTCCTGTTTGTGCTATCTACACAGACATGACCAAAGCCTTCGATTACGTAAAGCACGACATCTTGTTGGACAAGCTGCGTAACTACGGTATCAGAGGTAATATTTTAAAACTACTCGAATCCTATCTCTCCAACAGAATGCAATGTACAGAGATTACTAGAATATGTGAAATGACAAAATTTGAAAAGAGTTTTTTATCTCATCCTAGATTAATAAAGTTTGGTGTCCTACAGGGTAGCGTCCTAGGGACACCTCTTTTCTTGATCTATATAAATGATCTGCCAAAGGTGACTCAACATCAAATGGTGATGTTTGCAGACGACAGTACTGCAATAGTGAAATGTATTGATCGCAATATTTATCAAGATGACATAAATAATACACTATCCGACATAATTAACTGGCTTGATAAAAATAATTTAGTTATTAATTTAAAGAAAACCAAAATAATGCACTTTCACCAAAGAACTGAAGTACCAAAAGTAAATATTAGACATAGTAACTGGGACATTGAAGAAGTTAAAGTAGCAAAATTCTTAGGTTTACTCCTTGATAATCAGCTTAACTGGAAGGCCCACATAGAGGACCTAAGTAAGAAAATAAATAAATCAGCATACGCACTTTTCCAAATTGCAAGAAAAGTTAATATGGATGCGCTACTAGTTGCATATCACGGCCTAGTAGCCGCAATTTTGCGATATGGTATTATTTTTTGGGGCAATTCTACTGATAAAGATATCGTTTTTAAGGCACAAAAAAGATGCATCAGATCGATGAGTGGTCTGAAAATTGATGATAGCTGTGTACCAATTTTTAAATCGCTGAAAATACTAACCTTACCCTCATTATATATTTTTGAAATTAGTGTTTTCGTCAAAACAAACATGAGGTTCTTCGAAAAAGTGTCAACTTTACGAGATGTAGCGATTCGTAGCCAATACGCAAACTCTTTGAGTAATCAGCGTTGTAAGACAGCCTTAGTGAGAAAGAGCGTCTTAGGCATGGCACCGCGCATTTACAATAAATTACCAGATAATATAAAAAAATTGAATGCTACACAATTCAAAACAAAATTAAAGCTGTTGTTAATTGAAAAATGTTATTATACGATTGATAAATTTTTGAATGATAAACTAATGTAGACTTATGAATATTGACATATTATACCTATCAAATAATTTGTAATTACCTCTCGCATGATTAATATATTTTTTTTGTTTATTTTACATGCAACCATATATTTGTACGCCTCTTGGCATAACATAGCGACCTATCTTTAATTTAAGAACTGTATTCACTACTTATGTTACACAAATAAAATTGATTTGATTTGATTTGATTTGATTAATGTTTTTGCCGACGCATTCGTTTTCTCATGGTGTAGTTTTTAAGTAATAACTATTTAAGTTATTTAGGTTTATTGTAACAAAATATAAGATTATTTTTTCCGTCAAATATTGTTTCAAACATCTGTTCTCTTTAAATTATGTTTGTTGGAGCTCCTTCCGCCTGTGATACAGGGTTAATCCTAGTACAGGCATTAACCTTTTAAGACTTACATAGTTTAAGTAACTTTAATTAAATTTACCTATTCTGATTATTGAATAAAGATTATTATTATTATTCACTTTTTCTGATAAAAAACCAAGTTTAGAAAAAAAAACGGTACCAAGTTTAAAAAAAAAAAAACAAATGGTTTGACCACTATCTCACCTGATGTTTCAAGTTTCATCTCTAATTGTTTCTACTACGCAAATTGCCAAATTGCAGAACATATAAGAAAAAAAGACAACAATAAAACTTGAGAGGTGTCAAGGGACACCCGGATGGAACGAAGTTCCTTTCGATTAATTAGTGAAGGAATTGTAATAATTTTTTTTATTTATAATAATCTTTTTTTAATATTAACAAAGACGAACGAAACAAAGAAAATTAAAAAAAATGGAAGAAAGACGAAACGAAAATATCTGGCTTGCTTTCTATACCTATGAGAGAGAGAGACACACAGAGAAACATGCGCACGCCGCACGGCTTACAATAGCTTACTATAGCAAAAAGTGTCGTTACAACTTTTCGTCTTAATTTTTTCAGTCTAGCCCCCGTTCGCAACGCGCGATAAGTAACTTCGTTCCCAATCGTTAGTATAATAATGCTTGCATAGATTAACGAATTTTTGTTTTCTTTCTACGGAACCCGTCATGCGTGAGCCCGTCTCACAAATAGCTATTTTTTTGGCATTGGAATGCTTTGTGCCTGAAATTGTCTAGCGAAGAGGTAAATAATGGGTTTTTACCGCAAACTATTTGTATTGAGTAAACAATTGGCTAACACTCTACAATATTTTTGTAACAATCAAATATGCTATGGTTACCGACCATCGTTATTTTCAAATGAAAGGCTTTGTTTTAGAAACTGTATCTAATCGGAATGATGTATTTACAATTTATGTTTCAATACTCGCTTAATTTTCAAAAGACGTTCTTTTGAAAATTGAATGGATATTTGCATCTTTTAACGAACTTTGAGTGACCATATAATAATAATCTTTTTGTTATGATTATAAGCAATATTTAAAAAAGAAGAGAAGCTTGTGTGTGCAATGTTCAAGGTTAGCAACGACTGCCGAGTCAGTCCGTCGTAGGCCGTCAAGAATTGGTACACCTATTATTCGACTTTGTGCTCCGAGGAGAAGAACGGTGTGGGGATCTAACTCTACATTTATACTAAGTTTAGTGAGGTTCCGAATAGTTGTAGCGATTTAGTCGGTTTCCACTTCGAGTCTATACAATGTGTAACGGAAACCCCATATCTATCCAAAAGGGCTGAAGACAACATCTGGTATGGAGTCTCTATGCACAGTTTCAGCTCTAAATAACTGACTCAAAGAATTGATACCAAATTATCGGTTCCATATGTTTCTTGAATACCAATCATAACAATGCAAACGTGTCACAGCACTACGAGGGTCAGTAACTTTCCACGTCACATGCCAATAACACGGTGATTCTCTTCGTTCTTCTTAATTTGAAAATTCTGCCTCTGGTATCAATGTATTGAAATTTCTATTATACTTCACACATGTAGACATAGGATTATAAAACCCTTGCCATATCGTTTATTATCATCCAAAGAAACCGTGCACTTGGTATGTATATACTATATACCCTTTAAATTACACGTTGTATACAAGAAAAAACGTATAATTCTGAACTCTTTTAAGAAATTACAATTAAATAATTAGAAACATATTAAGCTGTAATTTTTTTTTATTGTGTCTGACCACCATCTCACCTGATGGTAAGTGACTGATTTAACTTTTCCTTGTTTTAATAAATTAATATTGTTTGAAACCGTGTATTGTTTCAATACCAACCACCTTGCATCTGGGATTGAGTTCCATTACCTCTAGAGGGACAAAATCACGAATGTAACAGTGGCAATGATATGTTATGATATGATATTGTAACGATGCAAACCAAAGATGCTATAAATATATAATTTACTAGTTTCTACCCCCGAATTCGTTCGCGTGGCCCTCCCACGATACTTCAGTCACAGTGCTAGGAAAGACGGTGACAACCTCGAAAACAACACTACCTACAGTCTCACATCCAGCCAACCCATTTTTTTATTATTTTTATTTTATAATGTTTTAATTGTTGTCATTTTAATCAGACTCTAATTGTGTAATTGACTTTATTTATTGCATTCTTATAGTGACCGGAATTTTTTATTCGACGTTGATTCTAATTTATTTTATTACGTTTTGATTAATAAAATAAATAAATAAAATTCATTTAAAATTTAAATTAAATTAAAATACATGTTACTATTGCTTACAGTCATAAATTCCAAATGTCAAAATAACATAACTATACAAGTAAACAGAGTTAATAGAAAAATATAAAGGTGATTGAGTGAGAACAACTTATCCTGTTATAAAATGTCAAACTATCAAATTAAATGTCAATATAAAAAATAAAAATTTATAATGTCAGAATGTCAAATTAATTGTAATTTATATTTTTATATCTTTTATTTATTTATGTTATATATTTTTTTTTGTAATATCAATTGTATTTTGCATTCAACTAATTTAACTTTATCAATTTAATTTAATTTGTTTTTTGTTACTGATATTCAATGACTTTCTTTACTTTTTTAATATTTGATTATAACTAAATTTTATTAAAATGTTGCTATCATTGCTAAGTTGTGTTGTCGCAGTGAACTTTATATAAGCCAAATCTGTTATACTGGGCCACCAAGATAGAGTCTGTGCCTAGTTTGGGGCCCACGGTTACTTCTATTGTTTTCAGCATAGATAAATTTTATTTCTGTGGTTTTCAGTATATGCGCAATTGTGCATACTCTATCTGTATATCTTTTTTCTTCAATAACTTGTGTGAAAGTCAATAAATCCTTACTAATATTATAAATGCGAAAGTAACTCTGTCTGTCTGTGTGTCACGCAATCACGCCTAAACTACTGAGCCGATTTTAATGAAATTTGGTACGGACGTAGTCTAGAACCTGAGAAAGGACATAGGCTGCTTTTTAATGCGATAAAAGGGCTGTAAGGGGTTGAAATAGGGGATGAAAGTTTGTATCGATATTACGTCATTTTTAAAGCTAGAAGCTTGAAACTTATGTTTCAGACTTTTGATTCGATATTAATAAATACGACATTCAAATTATGTATGAGTTTTATTTTCAAAATAATTATTTTTAAAATAATATTATATAATATTAATTTTTATTTTTTTAGACTAATTAGTCTAAAAAATTAAAAATGCTGCCAAAAGTCACTATTCCGCGCGGACGAAGTCGCGGGCACAGCTAGTAAACTATAAACTATAAAAAGTTCATCGTGTCCGGCAAAGTAGACGGGAAAAGGCCTCGTGGACGCAGTCCCATACGTTGGTCTAACCAGATCCGCACCGCTCTCAACTCTAGAGTTCACAACGCCTTCCACACCGCCAGAGACAGAAACACCTGGAGGAAAATAATACGGGAGAAAGTGATACAGAAGGGAGGTCACGACCCTCAGCTTCGGGTGTGACTTGTGAATTGCACTTCGTGGGTTCGACCCCAATTTGTATCAACACCACTGCTGAATCGGTGAAGGAAAACATTTTTTTGATTTGGACAAAACAATTCGAAGACATGTTTCAACTATCGACTCGCACTGTGCCCGCGTGGTGGATTTTTTTAAATTACGGATGAGCCCACTCTTGACCTCAATCTCGCCTGATGGTAAGCGATAGATGAGGTCTACGATGTGACGAGCGAGCCCAGAAGATGCCTGTTCACTCTTGCTTTAAAGGCTAAAAGGTCATAAGTGGCAAGGAACACAGAAGCCGGCAGAGAATTGCACAGCTTGGCTGTGCGCACAATAAATGTGGTGGAGAAGCGCTTGGTGCGACAAGACGGTATATCAACTAAGTGTGGGTGGTACCCAGCCGTGCGTCTGGTAGACCGGTAGTGAAAGGAAGATGGAGGAATCAGGTCATGCTCCTGCGCACACTCCCCAAAGTACAATCTGTAGAAAACCCACAGGCAAGCAACTTCTCCGGCTATGAAGCTTGTCCACTAGCGCCTCGTCGCCTGCGCTCGATCGAGCCCAGTGCAGCAAGTTGGTACTTTGCAGAGCCATCCCACAAGTAATACATAATACTATATACCTACATAATAGTGCTATACTGCGTTACATTAACTCCGTTGATTATGTGGGCGCCTAGTGCGTCATACGCAAGACTGAACTTTGGTTCGTTTATTGCTGACTCAAGAATACATATACTACTATAGGGTACAGCACTAACATACTGACACTTACATTCGTTAAATAAATTATCAATCGCATATTTAAGTGCCTGTTTATGTATTAATACTCTAACTTTAGAAATGCTGATATAATCAGAACAACAACGAGCTATTTTAGTATGCGATTACAGCGTTGATTTAAATTAGGTTTAGAATAATAATTTCTTATTTTAAGACTTTTAAAAATTAAGTATTGTTGAGAAATCTGTTGTCCAATTAGAAATAGAATCCATGTAGTCTGTGATACAGGTTTTTATTAATGATAAATTATCTTTATTTTGCAAATTAGCTATTAAATAACACTTTTACACGTTATTTTTTTTTTTCGTAAATATTAACTAGATGAGGCCGGTGTTTCCGAACTGACTACCCTGAGAAGAAACATCGTAACAAACTCAGGGGTCTTTTTTAAAGTCCATACAAAGTTTACTAATTAAAATATATGGGAACCTTGTAGATTACCGTCTGAGGCGATCTTTTGAGGAAAGATGCTCATAGATTAGAGTGGGTCTGTCCATACAGTGCAAGCATTTGTTAGATAACGTATCGCTCAACTTAGAACAAGGAGTTTAACGATTTGACGTACAATAAGGTAAGGACGTGGGTAGGCCACAAAATGCACTCAAACTGCCAGCCAATCTATTTCAACTCGCATATGAAATATATAATATATATATAATATGCAAGTATTTACTTTTATGTTTATAATTTGTAACTTATTTTAACATAAAATACTTAAAATACAAACTAGAATAAAGCATCACAAAATTGATCCTTAACGCTGTCGGCTGGCAACGTACCCAAGATACTGGCGGCATTGCCTCGTTGTATGGCAATGCTTGGCCGTTGACCAAAGAAATAGCCAGCCTTTGGGTCGCGGGAAGCGTCAACGAGCCTTTTCGATATGTCTTTAAAAAGGCTATGAGCACACGGGCCCCATGGTCCAAGAGTTTCGACCCCAAAAGGCTCGAAAATATAGTTATCACCGAGATGGCTATATTTACGCCGCTTGAGGTTTTCCGCAGCCGCAGCGGGAGCGCCAGCACAACATGATGAACTGGGAAGATGGGATGGCGCGACAGTATCGACACAAGTTGCGTCCCACACTAAAGGCCTACCCATCTTCCAAGGAAACAATGACATGCCATCCGGTCTCTTGCCATCGTCACGCGCCAGTCCATTGGGTTCCAATACGGCTGGAACGCTGACGGTGACAAGGGCTCGCGGATAATGTCGTTTAAATTGGCATATCGTGCAAAACGACCCACACTACGGTTGCAAGAGAGTCCATGGTGCCCGAGGCTGTTGACCGCTTCCCCACAAATACATACAGTGATGAGGGGAACAACGAGGGGCTCCTAGGCGTAGTGAAGCAGCGATGCAGAAAGTGGTGTCGTCGAACAGAGTGCCTAGATTTGAGGACGGTAGAGCGTGTAACCAAAGACCTGATTCCCACTTTCCCACAGCCAGCAGACGTGCACACTCAGCAGAAGTAGCAGACGTGGTTAGTAAATTATTCAGAACTACTCTGCAGAGCGGCTCGTCCCACCGCCTCTGGGAAGATGGTATAACAGGTAGGTCAGAATTCGGACAAGCGAGATTCTAGGCATTTACATTAGTTTATGAGGATTATGAAATGGCCTTTTGAGGGAAAAACCACACAGATTTGAGTAGACGCGTCCTGTCAGTGCAAGCTTTTGTCAGTTAGTCTGTAAGCTCTAGGCATCTAACATTGTATTACCGACATTATTTCTAAGATTTACTTTGTAGGTATTTTTCGATTTTTACTTATTGAATAACTATATTATATGATATTTATATTAGGTAATAAGCTGAAATATTATTAATTACAATGATCTCTAGATTTAAAATAGTGATCTTGATCTCGTTTTATGAAATAGGTATGTAATTTTAACGATTATCTATCTAAAAATCAAATGACACAGTTTTGTTGTTGAACTCTGGCCGCTTAATTGAATTAATCTGTTGGTGGTCTATCTATTATATCTATTAATTCATTTATTTACAACTCATATATACAATACAAAGCTAGAAAAACAATATACAGGCGGATATAAAAAGAACTTATAGGGCATCGAAAAATTCGTCACCATCGCTGTCAATTAGATAGGAAAAGTGTCCAGAACACTGGCGGCATTGCCACGTTGAATGGCAAGGCTGATTTGTTGATTTCTAGTTTTCAACCGACGACAAAAAGAGGAGGTTATCAATTCGACACGTATTTTTTTTTTATGTATGATCATCGATTACTCGAAGACGGCTGAACCGATTTGGAAAATTCTTTTTTTGATTGAAAGGGTATACTTCTAAATTGGTCCCATTTTCATAAACGTCAGGATCTGATGATGGGATCCTGGAGAAATCGAGGGAACTCTTCAAATATTATAGGCACACCTATGACGTTTTGGGTATTTATTATAGTAACTTGTGCAGTTGCTCTCAAAAAGTACCATTTGAGGAAGTGAAACTGATGATGAAGACCACAGATGGCCGTCGAAACTACTCAATAATAAGTATTGAGTGGATTGCGATTCGATTACTTGAATATGGATGTTAAGCACTTTATGCTCGTCACAATGCATATGGTGATGTAGAGCTGATGGTGAAGTACCAGTAGAACTCCTCAACAATTAACGGCCCAGCATTGGGAAAAGCAATATTTTGTAAAAGGTTATAAGTAGTTGACATTTAAGCTCTTGTAACTAGGTAAATTAAAGATTGACCAACTAAAAAGAGTGAAATAAAAACATTATACCAAAAAATTAAACCGACTCCCAAAAAACACTGCAAAGTGAAAAATAACTTTAATTTCGGAAGTCGGTGCCAAAAACAAAAATACAAAACTAAAGACACCGACTACCGAAATTAAAGTTATTTTTCACTTTGCAGTGTTTTTTGGGAGTCGGTTTAATTTTTTGGTAAAAAGTTTTTATTGTTTTTATAACCAACTGCGGGAAATCCCAAAAGGAGTATGTATGTCCGTTTCTTTGTTCCTTCGCTTATAAACGGATGCACCGATTTCTTTAAATAATAAGTCGTAAGGTTCATCTTGGTGGCGCGAGTGTCTGGTTAGAGAAAAACAAATTTGACGGATGTTCGGATCAAGTAAAATTGGCGTAGAGGCTAGCCTGTCAGCTTTCGAAGCAACAGGTTGCAAGTTCGAGCCAGAGGCAGAGTAGTTCTTTTTGTATGGTTTTCTGAAATTGTTGCTAATTAAATGCGATTAATAACTAGACGCCGAAGTGCCAACATTATTTTGAAATTTGCTCCGTTAATTTATTTTAGAAAAGTGGTCAAAAGTTCTCATAGTAAGCAGCAGGGGCGTGCATAGGATTATGACAGGGCATGCGGCGGAGTAAAAACACACAAAAACTTCTTCTTTTATAGATTTTTAGCATAGCCACAGCCACGCATCGTATCATGGTGGCGATGCGTGGCTCTGGCTATGCTAAAAATCTATAAAAGAAGAAGTTTTTGTGAGTAATCGGTCACAAAAACTTCTTCTTTTATAGATTTTTAGCATAGTCACAGCCACGCATCGTAGCATGGTGGCGATGCGTGGCTGTGGCTATGCTAAAAATCTATAAAAGAAGAAGTTTTTGTGTGTTTTTCTCCGCCGCATGCCCTGTCATAATCCTATGCACGCGCCTGGTAAGCAGTGTTATATATCCCCGTGAAGCTGAGTTTACAAACTATCCAGTGGTGTTTATATCTTACCAGGATTCCAATGCGCTCGTGAGTAATAAGCACATTACTTTCAAAAAATATATGTAACGGCGGCGTTGTTGTTTGCGTCCCTGACCTAGGACAGCCTGTGGATCGCTCGCTTCAACGCACACAAGTGCAGCGCTTACACGCACGTTTGCTGGCCGCCTTGAGCTTTCGCAAACTCAAACTTTACATTTGATACTAATAAAGCCCAGCTTTGCTTGGAGTTATCATTTTAAGCTCAAAATTAATATTAATAAAATGGAACCAAACCGAAATATTTGTGCTGGATGTCGGCATGAAATAAAAAAATTGGAGTTTTTGGATTGTTGCGAGTGCAAATTGAGATTTGATATTTTTTGTGTGAACATACCAAGCAACAACTTTTATCTAATGGACCCAGCTTACAAGTCCACCTGGAAATGCCCCGAATGTTGCTGCAAACAGCTAAAAACCGACAACACAAAAACACCTGCGCGCCCAGCTATTAATTCTGGGAACCTCGGTCATTCACCAATTCGGAATAAATCATCGTACCACAAATCTGTACCTAAAACTTTTGGAACTCAGAACACTCCACCTGATGCGATAAATGTAACTCTTAGGAAGAAAAGTAGTCAGTCCGTGTCAAGCTCAAATATTCAGGAAAAATGCTTAAACGAAACTAATCTCAGAGATATTATTATGGAAGAATTAACTGCGGCTCTAAAATCGTCTTTCAAAGAATTTTTTGCCGAGCAATTGAAAAATCTACAAGGAGAATTATCTGATTTCAAAAGTTCGTTTGGATTTTTCAATGACCACTTCGAGGAGTTCAAGAAACGCTTTGATGAAAAAGACACCATAATTCAACATCTGCGCAGCGATAATGCAAACCTTCAGCAAAGTGTCAATGATCTTAATACACGATTATGTATCGTAGAACAAAATATGCGTGAATGCAATGTGGAGATTGGAGGTCTGCCTGAGGACAAGTCGGAAAACCTAGTAAAAACGCTTCAAAAAATTGCGAGTGTAACTAGTTGTGAAATTGGCGACACCGACATTATGCAAATTACGAGAGTAGCTAAACTAAATAAGGACAATAACCGCCCACGCACTGTGATTGCCAAACTCCGCAGCCCCCGCCAGCGTGACAATCTTCTGGCTGCTGTAGGAGCATTCAACCAAAAGCAACCCTCTGACAAATTAAACTCACATCACTTAGGCATAGCTGGTAACCGACTGCCTATTTTTGTTAGTGAGCATTTATGCCCTACTGGCAAACAATTACATGCGGAAACACGAAAACTGGCTAAGGAGATGTCATATAAATTTATCTGGATACGCAATGGCAGAATTCTTGTAAGAAAAGATATTTATTCGAAGCCTATCTATATTCGCAATCAGGACAGTTTAAAACTAATGAAAACGACTAACTCCACAAACTAAATTTAGGTATTAGTTTATGTTTTATATAAAATGTTCTTGGCGTTATTTGTATTTGCAATGCTTGATATTTACTATTAAAATGTTCGTGGAATGAGGACTAAAACTGAAGATGTCTATAAAAATATTTTGCTCACTAGCTATGATATAATAGCATTTACCGAATCTTGGTTAAACCCTAATATAAGTAATGGAGAGTTCATTGACCCGCGGTACGTGGTATATCGCAGAGATAGGTTTAGTTCTAAGACCAACAAAAAAGATGGGGGCGGGGTTTTGGTTGCTGTCAGTAATAAAATTAAATCTACTAGAATGAAAAGCTGGGAAACTGATTTGGAACATTTATGGTTGTCTATAGACTTAACGGTTAATAATAATATTAAGAAACTTGCACTCTGTGTTATATCTATATAGATATAACACAGAGTGCAAGTTTCTTAATATTATTATACTGACTGGCGGTGGCATATGCCACCGCCAGTCAAACTGGACTCTCTACAGTTCTTCCTAAATAATGCTAATAATGTGCTAAATAATGTCGACGAAGTTGTGATTCTTGGGGATTTTAACTTGGGTTTTATTGATTGGAACAGGAAAGACGATGACCTGCATCTGTCGCCATCAAATTATGAAAATACTCTGGGTTACTCTTTTATAGACTTTATGTCAGTTAATGAACTACACCAATTTAATTCTGTTCTTAATGCAGATTGCCGAGTTTTAGATCTTGTTTTAAGTAACATATCAAATGTAATTGTTACTAAACCTAATAATTTGCTTAGTAAATTAGATTCCCATCACCCTAACATACTTGTCTCTATTCCACTATCTAACGTGAAACAATTAAAAGTTAAATATCGTTCTGGTTACAACTTCTATAGAGCTGACTATGAACAAATCAAATTATATCTTAAAAATTTAAATTGGCACAATACGTTCCATGAATATGCAGATGTTAATGAAAGGGTTGCGGCCTTTTATAGTGTGCTACAAAGCGCTATCGATAATTTTGTACCTAAATACACAAGAATAAAATCTAAATATCCTTCTTGGTATACTGACTCACTTATTAAAACTCTGTCTGAAAAAGATAAATTTAGGAATAAATACCGAAAATATAATAATTCCCGCGACAGACTCACATTTGAGCTACTGCGCAGTTGCTGCCATACTTTAATAAATAACTGTTACAATAATTATAAATCTAAAATAGAAAATGATATTCCCAAAAACCCTAAAGCTTTCTGGAGGTTCATAAAAGATAAACGACGTGGGGAATCGTGCATTCCTGCAGATATGTTTATGGATGATAGGGTTAGCAGTGGTGCAGAAATCGCTAACCTTTTTGCTGATCAATTTGTCTCCGTTTTTAGTCATAGCCGATCCAATGCTAACAATACTCTCAATGAATCTTCAGGTTCTGAATCTGTTATAAGCTCTATTAAGTTTACGGAAAATCAAATTTTTAACCAGCTAAAACACATAGATCCATCTAAAGGTGCTGGACCTGATTCTATACCATCATTGTTTATAAAACGCTGCTGCCATGAACTCGCCCTGCCGTTGCAGATTATTTTTAATTCTTCTCTTGCTGAAGGAATCTTCCCTAATGTGTGGAAAAGAGCAAGGATTGTCCCAGTTTTCAAAAAGGGAGATCCTGCTGATGTCAAAAATTACCGCCCTATTTCAATACTGTCATGTTTTTCTAAGATCTTTGAGTGTCTTGTCTGTCCAACACTTACTCACCACATTGATACAATTATTTCACCTAGCCAACATGGCTTTAAAGCTGGTCGCAGCGTTGATACAAATCTAGTCGAGTTTGTTTCTGATGTGACCCTTGCTCTTGACAAACGATTAGAAGTAGATACAGTGTACACGGACTTTAGCAGTGCGTTTGATAAAGTTGACCATTCCCTGTTACTGTCCAAATTAGAATTCAATGGTATACATGGATCGCTTTTAAACTGGTTTTCATCATATTTGTCCCGTAGATCGCAGATTCTTGTTGTCAATGGCTACGAATCTTACCCGTATTATGCTGACTCTGGAGTTCCTCAAGGTTCTCACCTTGCACCAATTCTATTTTTACTCTTTATTAATGACATTACTGACCAAATCCATCACTGTAAGTATCTTATGTTTGCTGACGACCTCAAAATTTATAAAACCATTACCTCAAATCTACATTTGAGGTAACTACCATAATACAAGAGGATTTAGATAGAATTGACCAATGGTGTAACCGGAATCACATGAAACTTAACGTACAAAAGTGTAGTCATATACGATTTACTAGAAAAAAACAATCCAATACTGTATCATATAATATAAAAGGAGTGCTGTTAGAAACTGTAAATGAGGTTCGTGATCTTGGAGTTATCATGGACAGTAAAATAAACTTCAGAAGTCATATTGATAACATCGTTACTAAATCAGCACGACTACTAGGATTTCTAAAGAGGAGCACTAAGGGGTTCAAGCTGGTAAGAACAAAAATTGTGCTATATAATGCCTTAGTTCGGAGCCACCTAGAATTTGCCAGCGTGGTGTGGAATCCACACTATGCAGTTCACTCACAAAGGATAGAAAATATCCAAAGGGCCTTCACAAAACATTTAGCGTATACCTTCGGTGATATATCTCCTCGATGTCCATATTAGCAACGTACTCAATGTTATCAAATGAATACTCTGCGCGACCGACGACTGATACATGATTTAATGTTCTTTTTCAAACTGGTTAATAGTAAATTAGATAGCACTAAATTAATAGAACAAATAGGACTAAAAGTTCCCTGCAAAATTCCCAGATATCCCATAACTCATCTATTTCATACAAAAAAATCCAACACAAATATAGGAGTAAACTCACCTCTTAGTAGGCTCAGTCAGCAGATGAATTCATTTATAAAATCCGTTCCAGATGTTGATATACATCATGATTCCATAACTATCTTTAAAACCCAATTGCTAGAATCCCGAGACCCAAAATCCCAAATTTGTTAAGATATATAGTATATATATTGTTGAACTATAAGTGTTACTTTGTTAGCTGTTAGCGTATGCTTGATCTCATTCATCTTAATATTTTTTTTTTTAATTTTATAATTAATTTTGTTTTTGTCTTGATTTATGTAATTTTATAATTTGTCTTTTGTTATTTTGTAATTGTATAAGAATATTTGCTTAAGTTAGTTACCACTTCTACTAAGAATGCTGGTTAACCTGTAATTGGCAACTGTGTAAGCCTAAAACGATTTGTTACCTATTGTTAAAATATTTTATACACAGAAGCTGTTGGTGAACCTTTTTGAATAAATAAATAAATAAAATGTTAGAGGCCAGAATCAAGGGTGCGGTTTTTAAGTGTCACATTTTTAAGCATTCCACTTTTTTTTATATTTCTATGGGTTGTACAAATGGCAGCCGGGAGCAATGGCTTAACGTGCTTTCCGAGGCACAGAAGAATCTGGATATGATAAGACACCCATCAACAGACTGGCCTTTGCAATCGCTGCTTAACCTTAAAGATCAAACCGGACTGCTGTTAGTTTTTAGTTACGAGCTCCTCATGTACAAATCTATACCTACTAATATTATAAATCGGAAGTTTGTCTGTTTAAACGCGCTAATCTATGAAAGTGCCGGGTGGATTTTGACTAGGTTGGCTTTGAAGCTTTAAGAATATAATTATAAGGTTTATTTATCATTAAAAGCCGAAAAAATTCAGATAATATAACAGAAATAACAATTAGTATTATTTAACATTTCTAATTGTGGTTCGCTATGCCTGAGGAAGTGCCTAGTATTAACACCTCCTGCTAGAGTTCTGTGAATGTTCTAACGAGATACTGCCACCGCGGAACTTAAGGGCAGCTGAAGGAACAGGGTGGGTTTTTAGTCAGTACAAGTCTGACACTCCCGCTCCACCCAGAGCGGGAGAAGTTACTCGATGATTTTCCCAACCAGAAAGAAAAGATATTAACACCTGTAATACAGGTCATAAGGTCCCAACCTATATTGAAGTTATATAAATAAATAGTATGTCCTAACTTTAGTATTGTTCTTCAAATCGTTGAAGCTTCTTAAGATTCTAAGTTGAGCTACACGATATTTGACAAATGCTTGCACTGTTTGGACGGGCCTGCTCAAATCTGTTTGATTCCGTCCTTTAAAGGGCGCCACAGACTTTAACCTACATGGCTCTCATATGATTTGATTCCTACAGATTGTATGGACTTTAAAAGAGACGTTGACCTCTGAGTTTGTTTCAGTATTTCTTCTCAGAGTAGTCAGTTAGGAACACTGGCCTCATCTAGTTTACATTTAGGAAAAAAAATGACGTGTAAAAGTGTTATTTATAACGCATTTGCAAAATAAACATCATTATTTCATTAGTATGAAGAAGTTTCTAATAAAACTTAAACAAGTACCGAAACATTGAGCTAAGAAAAAAATATCATAATAAAACAGAGTAAGGAAGGAAGGCTCTTCTTTACCCGATTGCGAAAAAAGAGGGTTTTTTTTGTATCGTGACAAAGTCAACGAGAGCGAAACCACGCGCAACGGCTAGTATTTTTTTTTCTGTAAGCGTCAATACCCTAATGGTTAAGGTGTCGGACTTGTGATCGAGAGGTCGCGCGTTCAAACCTCATGCATTACACTACTGCCGTGAACCCACTCCAGACACAAGCATATTTAGCTTAGTTGGAGGGGTTAACAAGATTGCTAGTAATGTGGATTCTACCCACGGAATAGATGAATAAGGTTGGAATGGTAATGTGGGCGTGGCGCCACATTTATGATACGACAATCATAGCGCGACCGATTAATTCAATCACCGCGTTTAGTGCGCTTCGGATTACTTCGAAACACAGAGCTTTGCTTTAAAATGCCGTGTTGTGCAATGTAAAACAAAAAATCAGACCGTAAGTATAGAGCGAGGAGGTATATCTTTCCATTAATAAGTATACATAAAAATATTCTGATCACTATGAAATTCCGAACAATAACAACATTATTGCAACAAGTTACAAAAAGTATACATTGCCCGTTGTGTACTCGCTTAATCAACGCAATGAACAAGTCCGCTTACAATGTACTGCGTGCGCCACACTTCAACCATTGACGTTTTTTCCTTTGCCCTGATTGGCCGTGATGCACGGCGCATGTTTATCAAAAGTGAGTTACAATCAGTAGCAAGCTCTCGATTTAAGAAGTGCGTGCACTGCGCTGGAATAAACGCGTGCGGTAGAATCAACGGTGGCCCCGGTCATTCTACCGGTGCGGTAGAACTACCGCAATTGTGGCCACCGCAAGGCAGTGTGCGCACGGCCTTAAGTGTGTGTAATTTATTTGTGTGCGTAACACGCATACGTAACAGGCCTCTTGCTTGTAGTAGAACTAAAGAGTGGGGAGACAAGCGGCGACACGCGTTCTCATACAAATCAGGAACTATTTCCTTTCTAACCTCTTTTGTCTGTTCTGTGATTCTACCCACATTGTTAGTTCTCTTTAAAAAAAAAATGCCCGATTACACGTACAACCCTGAACTAACAAGTGATAAAAGACATCTTGTAGGTAAATGGATACTAATAAACTAACCAAGAAACTCATGTGTGTCTGTGTGTTTGTGTTCACAAGCCAGTTTATAACTCACGCACATGCCAATCAGAAGCCATTTGCTGTCGTGACTGGACTGAATTATGTATGAAATCTTTAATTATTCAGTTTAACAACAATATTCATGTTACTAAGCTAGTTTTAGGTGAGCCGTCGGAAGTAGGTGTTTGCTGGTATGTCTATAGACCTATCTGAAGATCTTTCAGTTTCTGAAGGACAAAATACTGCTGGCCGCTGAAATAGTTTCTTTTTTGTTGTCTATACAACGTGTAACGGAAACTCCATATCTATCCAAAAGGGCTGAAGACAACATCTGGTATGGAGTCTCTATGCACAGTTTCAGCACAAAATAACTGACTTAAAGAATTGATACCAAATTATTGGTTTCATATATTTCTTGAATACCAATCATAACAAACGTGTCACAGCACTACGAGGGTCAATAACTTTCCACGTCACTTGCCAATGACACGACAATTCTTTACGTTCTTCTTAATTTGAAAAATTCGGTCTCTAGTATCAGTGTATTGGAATTTGTAATAAATTCTACACACGTAGACTTAGGATTACAAAACCCTTGCCATATTGTTTGTTATCATCCAAAGAAGCCATGCACTTGTTGTGTATATACCCTTTAAATTACACGTTGTATATATACTAACACTTCGCCCGTGACTTCGCAGGCTTGGATTTCGATATCGTTTATAGCCGTTTTTAGGGTTCCGTGTTCGACAAGGAGCCCTTATATAGTTTATATCAGTCTGTCCGCGGCTTAGCTCGGAAGCTATTGGTACTAGAAAGTCCCTAGCTTATTTTGATTGCGTTATCGACTAGAAACAACTCTACTTTCGTGAGTCTTTATTTTACTTGTTTTTATTTTTCTCTAGGATAATCCATCCGATTTGACAGATTTTATTAGTGAAGTCTAACTTTGTCGGTTGTCAAGTTTATTTGAATACTAGCTTTTGCCCGCGACTTCGTCCGCGTGGAATAGTTACTTTGGGCTAACGTTAAATTTAACCCCGATTTTGAAGCATTCTTCATTGGCGCTCCGCTCCTATTGGCCTTAGCGTAATGATATATAGCCTTTCTCTATAAATTGACTATTTAATTAAAAAAATATTTTTCAATTCGAACCAGTGGTTCCTGAGATTATCGCGTTCAAACAAACAAACAAACTCTTCAGCCTTATATTATTAGTATAGATAGCTGTTGCCTGCGACTTCGTCCGCGTTTCCGTCGTTTTTCGTAAAAAAAGTAGCCTATGTCCTTCCTCGCGGTTCAGTGATTTTGATGTAAAAGACAGATTACTTTCGTAATTCAGTACGGAAATATAATATGTCAATCTATAATACTGTTGAAAAATATCGCAATACGGAACCGCACAATATTATTGTTAATAGCTGTGCCCGCGACTCCGTCAGCGTAAGTTAATGTATTGGTAATATAGTTTAGATTACGTTCACATGAGGCTTAAGTACCTATAGAACGAAATTTTATACCTTCGGCCGCGAGACGCGTCGAGCGCGGCGACCGATTCTCAAAAATAATCCTTATAGCATGATTCAGTATTCACGCGCGATGGCTTATTATTAGCGTATTTCATGTATAACTTTGGTGTTTCAATACCGATTTATATGATTCTTTTTTATGGAATAGTTAATAATGTTAACTTTTTCAATTAGGGGTGACTGAGAGTGTTATAAATGTAAGAGTAGACAAATATTATAATCAGAAAGCTTCGAACTGCTAAGCTATCGGAAGTTACACGTGTTAATGTGAGTCAACCATAAAAGATAGACATATGCTGTCGTGGTTTTTTTTTCGTATAATTTTAAGGAGAACATTTCCGTCATGAAATGATTTCTGTGTAGCTTTAACCATTAAGGTTGCACTCGCGACGGAAGCTTAAAAAATGGAGTAACTTCTCCCGTTTTCCCAACATTTTCCTTCACTGCTCTGCTCCTATTGATTGTAGCGTGATGAAAAGAATACTATAACCAGCTCAGGAATATGAAAAATAATTGTACCAAGTTTCGTTAAAATCCGTCCAGTAGTTTTTGTTTCTATAACGGTTATACAGACAGACAGACAAAAATTTTACTGATTGCATTTTTGGCATCAGTATCGATCCCTAATCGGGTGATTAGGGATCTGATAGTTATTTTGGAAATATATATCATGTATAGAATTGACCTCTCTACAGATTTATTATAAGTATAATAATAATAATAATAATAATAATAATAGTAGCGCCATCAAGATGGAATTTGGTGTGGACAAATGTGCAATCATGCATGTAAAACGAGGAGAGATTATGGAATCTGAAGGAATTCAACTTTCAGATTCCATACAACTTAGATCTCTCTGCTTAACCGAAACTTACAAGTATTTGGGTATGTCGGAAGCTTTGGGCATTAATGTTACTGACATGAAGCAATCGCTGAGGGAGCGCTTCTTTGGCCGCCTGACAAAGGTATTAAACAGCCTTTTGTCGGGAGGAAATAAGGTGCGCGCTTTCAACGGTTGGGTCATGCCGGTGTTGATGTATTCTTTCGGCATACTCAAATGGACTCAAACCGAACTGGACGCCCTGGATAGGAGGGTCCGTACACTGCTAACCGCAAATCGGATGCATCACCCACGATCATCGGTAATGAGACTGTATATCCCGCGGAAATGTGGAGGTCGAGGCTTTTTAAATGCCAAAACTCTCCACAACCGCGAGATTTGCAGTCTCAGGGAATATTTCCTTAAAGCCGATGTGGGTATGCACCGAGATGTGATTGCAGTGGACAAGGGACTCACCCCGCTGACTATGGCTAAAGAGAACTGGCACAAACCTGTTATACTTACCCCAGATGACCGCAAGGAGGTATGGAAAAGCAAGGAACTTCATGGTCGCTACTATCGGGCTCTTTATGGGTCCGATGTAGATTTGACAGCCTCCGTTGCCTGGCTACGCTTCGGGGATCTCTTCGGAGAAACTGAAGGTTTTGTCTGTGCAATTATGGACGAAGTTATCTTGACGAATAATTACCGGAGACATATTATGAAGGACGGGACGATTGACGTGTGTCGGGCATGCCATCGTCCTGGTGAGTCCATCAGACATATTGTCTCCGGTTGTTCTCGTCTAGCTAACGGCGAGTACTTGCATAGACACAACCAAGTAGCCAGAATTATCCACCAGCAACTTGCTTTGAAATACAAACTTGTCGATTCTGAGGTACCGTATTACAAGTATGTGCCCGACCCAGTTCTCGAAAATGACCATGTCACGTTGTACTGGGATCGGTCTATCATCACTGATAGGACTATTGTTGCCAATAAGCCTGATATAGTGGTGATAGACCGATTAGTGCGCCGCGCAATGATAATCGATGTTACCATCCCACATGACGAGAATCTCGTGAAAGCTGAGAAAGAGAAACACATTAAGTATCTCGACTTAGCTCATGAGGTTGTTGACATGTGGGATGTGGACTCGGCTGTCATTGTGCCGATTGTCATATCAGTCAATGGGCTGATAGCTAAAAGCTTCGACGACCATCTGTCGAAGCTGGCTTTGCACAGCTGGATAAAGGGCCTGATACAGAAGGCAGTTCTCCTCGATACAGCTCGTATTGTGAGGAGGTTCCTTTCTCTGGAGACCTAACCACCGGTAGCTTGGACCCCGTTCCCGATACCAGTGGACTGCCATTTTTTATATTTTTAAATGTTTTTTTATTGTCACTTTTTTATAGAAAAATATTTAAAAATGTAATTTTTGAGAGGTATATAAAATAAAGGAGATAATAATAATAATATAATGTTTATTTCTCTTTCACAAATAAATAACAATTTAAATACAGATATTCAGAACATGTACAAACGTAAATAATATTTTATTTGTGAGAGACTGGTGCCTGAACTAAGCCGAAACTTGTATTTCAGGACACCAGGGTTCCCGCCAAATAATCTTTTGAGAATGGGTACCTCCTTTAAAAGTAAAAAGCTATGTACAGTAGGATAAAAGTAATATGCGAAAGAGACAGTAAGAAAAACATAATATTTGGAACAAGTAACTAAAACAAAAAACGATGTATTACAGATTCTACAAAGTAAAATTAAAATAAAAAGTAAAATTTTAAGTTTTAAATTAATTGATCACGAAGAGTTAGTGAGCGTATGATTTGTGTGAATATCGCATAGCGATTGTGTATGGGTGTTGTGTCAAGAGAATGTGTACGTGTGGGAGTATACGAATGGAGTGTAACTAATGAGAGTATTTTTATTGAAGACTAGCTTGTATTATGGAAATTCTGGGAATAAAGACGGTTTCTCTTGCACCGCAACCTGTTAAAATTTGAGCCTCGATTATATTTTGTTGCAACTGGGTTCCTTTTAGCCGAGTTCCATTGCAAAGTTGTGGTGGTTTTAAATTTCGGAGCAGAATAATAATCAGAAAGCTTCGAACTGCTAAGCTATCGGGAGTTACACGTGTTATTGTGAGTCAACCATAAAAGATAGACATATGCTGTCGTGGGATATTTTTTATATAATTTTAAGGAGAACATTTCCGTCATAAATGATTTCTGTGTAGCTTTAACCATTAAGGTTGCACACGCGACGGAAGCTTAAAAAATGGAGTAACTTCCCCCGTTTTCCTAACATTTCCCTTCACTGCTCTGCTCTTATTGATTGTAGCGTGATGAAAAGTATACTATAACCAGCTCAGGAGTATGAAAAATAATTCTACCAAGTTTCGTTAAAATCCGTCGAGTAGTTTTTGTTTCTATAACGGTTATACAGACAGACAGACAGACAGACAGACAGACAAACAGACAGACAGACAAAAATTTTACTGATTGCATTTTTGGCATCAGTATCGATCCCTAATCACCCCCTGATAGTTATTTTCTAAATATATTTCATGTACAGAATTGACCTCTCTACAGATTTATTATAAGTATAGATATGTATGATGTGTAGTTAATGATTTTATGTGTGCTGTGTGGTGAAACTGTGTGAGTGCAATGTTTGTGTGTGCTGTTTGAGGTTATAGTATAGATTTTATAAAGCTTTTTGTGAATGGGAACACTGTAGACTGTTAAACTCGATTTTCTATTTTTTATTTATAATTAAATTACGCTGTATTAATTGGTCTATACTGTCCTCTCATACCTAATTAACCTGTATTGTAAAAATGAATGATATTTTGAAAAGAGTAACTGTACAGTTTCTAGCTGGTTTCTAGAATTTTATCTCTGGATATAGACTTCTATTATCGAATGACCAACACTATTTTTAAAAAGGCAATTGGCTTTAATCGGGTTTCCTCATAAGGAATATATCCTTATTCAGAAGTGTACTCGCTTTATGGTAGTGGGCCTTATGTAACATGGTCTTATGTGGTATTGACCTTCGGTTAGATGCCTAGGCTAAATAAAGATCAGACTTTTTTTTTATTGTTGATAGTCTTGCGTTGAAGCACCATCTCACCTGATGTTAAGCGATGATGTGGTCGAAGATGGAGCATGCTTACCTAAAAGTAATCTATTCACTCTTGATTTAAAGACCCCTAGGTTATACCAAATAGGCTCCCAAACTACTGGACCGATTTGAACCATTTTTCACCAATATTAACCTAAAAGTCTACAGTGTACTTCATACAAAATACATGGACACTCCGGTCATTGTGGTCATCACACTAATTTACTAAATCATCTAAATTAAAATGCGCTTCAAGCCGGAATGTTCTGTTAGCAACTAATTAAAGACCTTAATTTAGCTCATACACAATGACTGGTTATTTGTGCTCTGACATCAAGTTTCGTTTGGTTATTTTTATTCTGTACCAGTTAGTTGTATGACTTTGCGATGGTATTTTAACAATACTCAATCACTAATTGTACATATATATATATATGGTACATTTTTTTTATTTATTGAAAATAGGTTCGCGTTTGACCACCATTTCACCTGATGGTAAGTGATGATGTGGTCGAAGATGGAGCACGCTTACCTAAAAGTAACACACTACATTCACTCTTGACTTAAATACTCCTAGGTTATAGCTATCCCCGGGCACGCCGCAATTGCGGCGGTAAGACCCCTCTTTGAGGAGTGGCTGGAGAGAGGCCACGGCGTCCTCACCTTCCGCTTGACGCAGGTGCTGACCGGACATGGCTGTTTTGGGAGGTACCTGTTTCGGATTCAGCGGGAGGACACGGTGGAGCATACGGTGGAGGTGTGCTCTGCTTGGGCGGAGCACCGCCGTGTCCTCGTAGAGGCGGTCGGCGGCGGCGAGTGGCGTCCAATGTTTGGTAAGAGGAGCGTTGGTCCGCCAGCGAGATGGGCAGACGACATTGTTGCCATCGCGGGTATACCATGGATGAGACCGGCACATGAACGTAGAGTTTGGCACAAGCGAAGGGAGGCCTATACCCACCAGTGGGGATAGTACTTCAGGCTGTGGATGATGATGATGATGATGAAGCGTCAATAGCCTAGCGGCTAAGATGCGGACTTGCGACCGATAGGTCGCAGGTTACAAATATTTTAGATTAATATGGACATTATCGGGCAAAGCAAAAATTAGGAGCCGGCTAAGTCGCAATTCAAACATGTATTATAAAATTTTTAAGTATTTAACTTTAACATAAATTGAAACCAGCGTGTTGAGATTGCCATTATCACGCTAAGAAGAAGAAGAAGACTGATATTACTTTTGCATTTATACAACGTGTAACGGAAACCCCATATCTATCCCAAAGGACTGAAGACAACATCTAGTATGGAGTCTCTATGTAAAGTTTCAGCTCAAAATAAGTGACTCACAGAATTGACCCCAAATTATTGGTTTCATATGTTTCTTGAATACCAGTAATAACATGAGGGTCATCACTTTCTACGTCACTTGCCAATAAAACGATAACTCTCTTCGTTCTTATTAATTTGAAAAATTCGGCCTCTGGTATCAATGTATTGAAATTTCTAATAAGCTCCACACATGTAGACAGAGGATTAGAACCCTTGCCATATCGTTTGTTATCATCCAAAGAAGCCGTGCACTCGGTATGTATATACCCTTTAAATTACACGTTGTACAGAAAATAAACAGAAACTGGTACTGCTCGTGGGTATCGTATATCCCAGCTCAGTAGCTGGGACCGGACCGGCACACGGTGGGCTGAAAAACGGCTTTCATAGACTTAGGCATTTTATTTTGCAAGTGCCAGTTTTTGTGCCGGATATCACTTCTATTTGTTATAACAATATACAAAAATGACACCAGAATTGATTCTGCACAAAAACGAAGGAATTATAATTTTTTTACGAAAATTTTGTATGGAGCTAGTATGAAAAATCGAAATATCTCTGAAACGGCAGCGATAACCGTAATATCCTTATAGGAGGTTTTAGTACTAATTATTTATGATTTTTTGACATACGTTACATAATGGTTGTAGATGCCTTTTTTTTTTTTAAATCGTCAAAATATTTTTATTTATTTTTACATATTAAACGTTCCTTTTAGTGTTTAAGTTGAAGAATTCAGAGCTTTAACAACTCTTAACATAAAATAGCATCACCCCTATAGACCTGAAGGACTAGACAGAGGTGTGTAGTATCTTGTTGATCTTGTAAGATTTCCAACAATACCAAATAGTTGAATATCAGTGTCAAAGTGCCCATGCTGTCGCTTCTTTTAGAAAGATAGGGGAATGAAATTGTTAATTGATCATACCCTAAAAGTATGATTACAACATAACCGGACACATAATAATATCGACACAAAAGGAATTTTAAAACCTTGCATACGTTCAAAATACAAAATAACATATTGTGTAGTCATCTAATGAGTCTGATGACAAGTAATTAAGTAATTAGAATGATGGTTGTAGTCTTCTGATTCTAATGAGCCTATTAAGTGATTAAATGATTTGAAATTTCTCGCAACAATACCAACTAAGAACTGCATTCACCTTTTTATAATTAGTGAGCTAATGTGATTTGCTAATGTTGATTAGTTCTACTATGAGTTCTACGAAATGTTTTTGACGATTATAAATTTTTATTATCATATCTTTTATAACTTTAATGAGGGTAGTTAACTAATTATTGACTTTATACAATAAAAGGGCTATAATTTTGTTCCATAATTTAGATTGTTCACAACCGTGTAACTGCTAACACTAAAACTATTTGCTTTGGACTACAAAATCTTAGAATGGAAAGTTTAATCACCAACTTAGATTTGTTTGTTCTTCTAAAAAGTGAGTGTCCTTCATTTAATCATGAAGTATTGTTTAGTGCAATTGTGTCCCGCATAGGCGATTGCCTTTCTGCCGAAGATCAAGTAACTCTCAAAGAATTTTGCCGGAGATTCACGCGAGCTGCTTTAAACAGGTGGCAGAAATCTAAACGATTCTTTGATAAGTTTAGAAATACGTACGGAGAGTGGTTGCAAGCAAATATTGATTGGCCGAGTTGCATGCAAACTTTAATAAATCAAGAACCAACTGTTGATGAGATACCAAGAGCACGCTCAGTCTCTCCAGAACCTTCGACATCATCGACTGTTGGAACAATGACAAAAAGGTCCCGAAAACCATTCAAAGATCTGGGAAGCAAACAGAAAAAGAGAAGATCTAGTGAGCACATAGGCGAGGATTCCTGTGAATTGGCATATGCAGCTGCAGCACGTTTAAAAGAAGAAGGTTATGAAGATATCGCATCTGTAATCAATTATATGATCAAAAATCCAGAAGCTGCCGTTAAAATCAAGGAAAGCATTAAGAAAACAGTAATATTTACACCAGAGAAAGCACTTGGATTGCTTCTTTCACTTAAGCTTTCAAAGTGGCAATATATTACGTTGCGAGAGACTGCCATTCGGGAAGGTGCTAAGGATATTTACCCATCCTACTATAAACTGCAACAAACTAAGCTTGCATGCTACCCTCCTAATCAATCAGTATCAGTTACGGATTCATCAGCTAGAATTACACTTCAAGCTTTACTTGACATCACGGTGAAGCGGATTCTTCAAAGTCTTTCTGATAATGTGGAAAATAAGCAGTTAAAGCTGATATCGAAGTGGGGATTTGATGGTGCTTCCAATCAAAGCCGATACAAGCAGAAAATGGACGGCGAGCATGATGATTCAAGCATTTTCATGACCTCCTTGGTGCCACTGAAACTGACAGATGGAGATAATACTATATGGACAAACCCGAAACCATGCTCCAATTTTTATTGTCGTCCGGTTCAGTTCACTTTTGTAAAAGAAAGCCATGCAGTTGTCATTGATAACAAAAGAAAAATGGATGAGGAAATTGAGGCCCTTAACCCCACAGAGTGCATTAATAGTAACAGGGTGACTCATAAACTAATGATGACAATGATCGACGCAAAAGTCTGCACGTACCTTTCTGAAGCTAGATCAAATGCATCATGCTACCTGTGCTTAGCAAAACCAACAGAAATGAACCACTTAGATGCTGTAACATCAAAAACTGTGTGTTCTGACATATATGAATTTGGCCTATCATCCCTACATGCCCGTATAAATTGCATGGAATGTCTGTTACACATTGCTTACAGACTTGACTTCAAACAGTGGGCAGCAAGAAGTAATGAGCATAAAGATATGTTACAAAACAGAAAAAAAAAACATTCAAAATAAATTTAAAGAGGAGCTCAATCTGTTAATTGATATAGTAAAACAAGGCTCGGGAACTACCAATGACGGGAATACCGCAAGGAAGTTTTTCGAGTTTCCCAATAAAACTGCAGCTATTACTGGGTTGGATCAAAACCTGATAAAAAGATTTGCTGTTATTTTGCAAGCAATAACATCTGGTGAGAAGATCGATGTCATCAAATTTAAAGATTTTGCTCGCAAAACAGCAGAAAAGTACGTGGAATTATACGACTGGTACTACATGTCATCAACCGTACATAAACTATTAATACACGGAGCTGACATAATCGAAAAAAATGATATTGTCCCGATTGGGGCTCTCTCGGAAGAAGCCTCAGAGTCTCGAAACAAAGATTTTAGGAGGTTCCGGGAACATCATTCGCGGAAAAGAAGCAGGCAAGATTCTAATCAAGATATCCTAAATATGCTTGTTGTTTCTTCGGATCCTTTTCTAAGTGCACAAAGGCCGAAGTTAGATGCCAAAAGGAAGACAACCTTTTTTGCTGAAACTCTCGACCTAATACAGTTTCCGGAAACTGAGTTCGAGTTTGTAGGTATATCCGATCTGGATTCTGACTCGGAATTGGAGTCCGACAACGAAAGTTGTAAAGAAAATTTGTAAAATTTAATTATTTTTCTTTATGTTCTTTTGTTATTTATGTTAGTTTATTGTACCAATATGTTTAGTTAATAATTTCATAAATTATAGTTTCAAATATGTATTATGTATAATTGAATTTATTAGATATTATTTTTGTTACTTCTGTTTTATTTAAATTACCTATCAATAAAAAGTTTATATACAGTCTTTTTTTTTTCACATATTCTTAATATTTGGGGAAAAAGCATGCTTCCTAACGATGTTCTTAACTTTGACACAGTTCATGGATCGTTTTGAACAGTTTCATATGTTAAAATAAATAATGTTAGTACTATAATCCCCTATAAGGATATTATTATTATTATGTGTCCGGTTATGTTGTAATCATACTTTTAGGGTATGATCAATTAACAATTTCATTCCCCTATCTTTCAAAAAGAAGCGACAGCATGGGCACTTTGACACTGATATTCAACTATTTGGTATTGTTGGAAATCTTACAAGATCAACAAGACACTACACACCTCTGTCTAGTCCTTCAGGTCTATAGGGGTGATGCTATTTTATGATAAGAGTTGTTAAAGCTCTGAATTCTTCAACTTAAACACTAAAAGGAACGTTTAAATATGTAAAAATAAATAAAAATATTTTGACGATTTAAAAAAAAAAAAAGGCATCTACAACCATTATGTAACGTATGTCAAAAAATCATAAATAATTAGTACTATAACCCCCTATAAGGATATTACGGTTATCGCTGCCGTTTTAGAGATATTTCGATTTTTCATACTAGCTCCATACAAAATTTTCGTAAAAACATTATAATTCCTTCGTTTCTGTGCAGAATCAATTCTGGTGTCATTTTTGTATATTGTTATAACTAATAGAAGTGATATCCGGCAAAAAAACTCGCACTTGCAAAATAAAATGCCTAAGTCTATGAAAGCCGATTTTCAGCCCACCGTGCGGCAGTACATGGACCGACTGACTCTCTGACCTCCGCCATGTAAAACACTAGTTCTTATGCTGGGGCCACACTATCGCGATAACGCGAAGATTTGCGTTATTCGCGACAAGTCTGGCCAAAAAATTCGTCCTATCGCGAATCATCTTCGCAAATACGAATGTCCTTCGCGCCTCAAATCGCATCAATGGATTTTGTCGTGACAAACTTCGTGCGGTTGGCTACACTTCGCCCGCTTTAGTAGACTTTTTTAGTTTTATTCCTATTTTTCACCTTTTCATATTTATTCTAATTATAAAGATGCAGTAAATAATTTTTATCCGCTATGTGATACAGCCATAGGATACAGCGCAACCGCCTCGTCCATGTTTCCCGCGAAATTAATTATCGCGACGTTCTAGATTATCGCGACGTAGTAAAGTTTTTTTTTTTTTTGATGTGGCCAAGCACTTCGTCATAGATCGAACACGAATTTTTATCGTGGCAACGCGAACACGAATCTTCGCCTTCAAGTCTGGCCGTAGCATTAGCTGCATACGGATAGAGTGTATGCCGAATATTTTTTTTTTGTAAATGATCTCAGACATTTATTCACTATAAATGTCCGAGATCACTTACAAAAAAAAAAACAACCAATCAGAAGGATACAACACAACATTGGTTTGAATCTTTTTAACATCTTTTTTATTCTACACTTTTATTGTCAAGGTATGTAGGAAGTATTTTAAAATATGTTAAGCAAATAAATATGCATGTAGATAATAATCAAATCGTTAATTATAATGCATTTAAAAATAGCAAAACATTTCATGATTTACTTTAAACAAATTAAATCACGAAATGTTTTGCTATTTATATATATTATATATTCATAGGAAACTCATAATCATAATCATAAATTCAAATAAATAAATTATAGGAAACTCAACAGCTTTTTTACAATTCTCCTTATATGTATAGTAACAATTTCACATGGGGTTCTGAAGCCTATTATAGAGTTTCACAGCATGCATATAAAACTAGAAAGTACAGTAGTTCTAAACTTTTAACTTTTTAACTAAAAGAAAAGGAAATATAACAACTGGTAAATATTAATATACCTACGAATAACTTACTGGTGAGTATTTTTACAACATATTTACGAAAAGATACCTTAGATAGCTGGAATATATCCAGATTTTCAAAATTTGTCTACGTATAAGCGAGGCAGTCGAGTCATAACAGCACTTTGTCCATAAAAATATAATCTAAGTAATCGATGAAGTCGAAGGGTAGGTCGAAGATGAAGCGCTCTTGCCTGGAAGTGCCCTTTTCAGTCTTGACTTAAATATCAGGAAACAAAGTACGCACAATGAAATTATTCTCAAAAAATTTTGTGCGTAAGGTGTTCAACATGTTGAAACGGGCTTAGTGGAATTAGATTGTGCAAATCGAATCTAATCTACACTAATATTGTAAAGAGGTAAAATTTGTAAGTTTGTATGTAGGGGGTAATCTCTGAAACTACCGAACCGATTTTGAAAATTCTTTCGCTTACATGTAGCTGCATTATCCCTGAGTGCTACAGGCTATAAATTATCTTTATATCATGCATATTAGCCGAGCTATTATAATCTTTGTCAAGCAAGTCGGAAAATTGTACCTCTTAAAATAGAATTATTTGCATGCGCTGCCTAAACAGTTGCATAAAACTGAAAACAATGTATGGCAATCTGGTCCGTCTTAAAAAAATATATTTTATATTTTAGCAGATATAGGAGGATTTATGTAAAAAAAGCTTCTTCAACATACTTACGTTTCAGTTTCATTGGAGCAGCAGTCGGTATGTTCAATTCGCAAAAATGGGCCCCTTGGACAGTTATTACAGAATACGTCGCTGATAATGTGGGATGAATGCACAATGAGCCATAGAGCTCATGTTGAAGCATTGGATTGAATGCTTAAGGACTTGAGAAATTCAGTTGCTATCATGGGTGGTGTCACCTTTGTGTTTGCTAGTGACTTTCGGCAGACACTTCCCGTCGTCACAAAAGGGACCCGTGCGGACATCATAGAGGCCTGTCTTAAATCGTCACCCCTATGGAGTATGGTCCAAACTTCAAACTTACGAACTAATATGAGAGCGGAAATACAGATAACGATTTCCCACAATAGCTACTCAAAGTTGAAGAAGGGTCTTTTTCTTCTCAAACCTTAGGCACTAACGTTGCGAAAATCGTTATAAATGAGACTGTAGGCCGAATAGTTTACAATTTGCAGCAATTCATAGATGCAGTTTATCCAGACCTTGAATATTTATTAGATAGAGACATTAATTGGCTTTGTTCAAGGGCTATCGTCTCACCAAGAAACGATACAGTCAATGAAATCAATAACCTAATTTTACAAAAGTCCCCGGTCAATTCAAAATTTACAAGTCCATTGATACAGTGTGCAATGTCGAGGATGTAGTCCATTATCCGCAAGAATTTTTAAATTCCTTGAATCCATCTGGCCTGCCACCTCACGAAATGCTCTTGAAAACTGGAACGCCTATTATGCTTTTAAGGAATTTAAGCCCGCCCAACCTGTGTAATGGCACAAGGCTACTAATTAAAGATTCAAAAGATAACTTAATTGTGGCGACTATTATCTCATCGGACCAGGAGCTGGCCAGTTGGCGCATATCCCGAGAACTCCAATGATTCCTACGGACCTGCCTATAGCGACTCCAGTTTCCCATAAAAACATCTTTTGCCCTGACTATAAACAAGTCCCAAGGACAAACTTTCTCTTTAGTTCGCATTGACTTACGAAAAGAATGTTTTTCCCATGGGCAAATCCCGCCAGTCTTTTGGGCACATTACCAGTGGACAGCGATGCGCACGAATTTCTGGATACCATATTTTAGTTTATTTTTAGATGTATATTACGTAGTTTAGGGTTTTTATTTAAGTGTTTAAAGTGTTAAAAATTTAATGTTAAAAACTAATATAAACCGACTCCTAAAAAACACTGCAAAGTGTAAAATAACTTCAATTTCGGTAGTCGGTGTCTTTAGTTTTGTTTTTTCGTTTTTGGCACCGACTTCCGAAATTAAAGTTATTTTTCACTTTGCAGTGTTTTTTGGGAGTCGGTTTAATTTTTTGTTAAAAAGTTTTTATTTCACTCTTTTTAGTTGGATGATTTTTAATTTACCTAGTTACAAGAGCCTAAATGTCGACTACTTATTAACTTTTACAAAATATTGTTTTTTCCAATGCTGGACCGTTAATTGTTGAGGAGTTCTCCTAGTACTTCACCATAAGCTCTACATCACCATATACATTGTGACGAGCATATAGTGCTTAACATCTATATTCAAGTAATCGAATCGCAATCTACTCAATACTTATTATTGAGTAGTTTCGGCGGCCATCTGTGGTCTTCATCATCAGTTCCACTTCCCCAAATGGTACTTTTTGAGAGCAACTGCACAAGTTACTATAAGAAATACCCAAAACGCCATAGGTGTGCCTATAATATTTGAAGAGTTCCCTCGATTTCTCCAGGATCCCATCATCAAATCCTGACTTGGTGACAATGGGACCAATTTTGAAGTATACCCATTCGAATAAAAAAAGATTTTTTCAATTCAGGCGTCTTCGAGTACTCGGTGATCATACATTAAAAAAATATATATATATATAAACGCGTCGAATTGATAACCTCCTCTTTTTGTCGTCGGTTGAAAAATAAGCCAATGGGCAATTATATGTTGGTCTATCACGAGTTGGATCATCTGAAAAGCAGATTATTTTGTTACCGGAAAATAAAACAACCTCAAATATTGTATACAGAGAAGCTTTAAATTAAACGGGCCCTTACTTAAATTTTATGTTATTAAATATTACCTACGTTTATATTATTATCCGTATAGTTACGATATAAAAACACTCTATTAAATCTATCCAGCCAGCGGGATATATTGAAATAATTTGCCTACATTACCTTTGAGTCTCCTGTCCAGCCGTGGGACGTTAAAGAGCTGAAAGCTCTTAGATTGTATTTAATTCAAAAAATTGGCCAAGTGCGAGTCAGACTCGCCCATGAAGGGTTCCGTAGTAACTATAATAATATAATATGTATATTTATTTGACGAATAAAAAAAAACCTTAAAAATTTCTTAAAACTAGCTTATTTACATTTTTTTACAACTACTCCAAATAACTTTGTTTTTCATAGTGTTTGTATGAATTACAAAGTTATATTTGCGGTTATATAAAATATGCTGTATCTCAAAAACTGCTGACCCGATCTCGTTTAAACTAATTTTGATTGAAAGTTTACATTAAGATCTATAGACATATATTTTTTTTAGATTTTCACTCCATTATTATAGAAGTTAGAGGGAACACACATTTTACCACTTTGGAAGCGTATATCTTTTAAACGATTAACCTTATAAAAGTGGCTTTAGAAACCTCAATGTCATTTTTAAAGACCTGTCTATAAATACCACACACGTATAGGTTTCATGAAAAAACATATTTTCAGTTTCAGTTCCATGTATGGGGAGCCCCCCTTTATTTTAAATATTTTTAATTTTTTTTCTTAAAATCGGTAAGCGGTTCACAGAATACATCCACCTACCAAGTTTCACATGTATGGTCCTAATAGTTTCGGAATAAAATAGTTGTGACATACGGACGGACAGACAGACAGACGGACAGACATGTCGAAACTATAAGGGTTCCGTTTTTAGCCATTCGGCTACGGAACACTAAAAATACACCGCCTGTAAAAATTGCACGCAGACGAAGTCATAGGCGAAATCTTTCATATTTAAAAATGGGATTGTAAATCTATATCTATACTAATATTATAAATGCGAAAGTTTGGATGGATGTTTGTTATTAAATCACGCTATAACGGGTGAATGGATTTGAAAGAAATTTGGCACACAGATAGATAAATATGTCCTGGAATAAAACATAGGATACTATTTATGCCGGCGACGGGATCCTGTGGAATATTTTCGACTTCTACGCGGACGAAGTCGCGGGCAGAAGCTAGTATATGATAAAAATACTTTAAATTTAAACCAATGCATAAAAATCATTAGTAAGAGAGACTACTATTTACAAGATTTTTCGATTAATCGATTTACATTATGATGCCAAAGCAAAGCTTGAATCAATTATCAAGAAATCCTTGCCCAATCCATGACAATCTTGAAGTTTTCAATTAATATACCTAATTAATTATTATTTTCTTAGATATAGTTAATTTTATTATGTCATCAGACAAATGTTAAGGTTAGATTACTAAAATTAGATTAATGCGCACATGTGTTGTTTACCTACACTAACAGTATTGCAGAAGACATAGACTTATTTTGTTGTAGGTGCCTACTCTGGGTGGGTTCATAGCACAGATTACTAATAAGTTACTATTCATAGTGAGAGCTCTCAATGATATTATGGTCCTGGTTGTGATGTAGACATGAGACATGGTGATTGTACTAGTAATAAGTATCGTAAGCTGTTACTTTTTAATAATAATTAATAGTCGACTACACTTTCGCATTGATTGGTGATAAACATGTAAAGATAATTATTGTATGGAGATTTTTTTTGAACACATTAGACGCCCCACTTTTTATCTGGCTCCTAAAATTAAGTATTTTCTTTTTGAAAAGTGCCTTATTGTACTTTTTTTCTCTTTTTGTTCCATTTATTTAGTCTATGTACATATAAATTACATTTTTAAATCTATACTAATATTATAAAGCGGAAAACTTTGTTTGTTTGTTTGTTTGCTTGAACGCGCTAATCTTCGAAAGTACAGGGTGGATTTGGATGAAATTTGGTATGGAAGTAGCTTGAAGCTTGAGGAAGGTTATAGGCTATTTTTTATCCGACTGCAAAAAAGGAGAGTTATGTTTTTATCGTGATAGAATCTACGGGAGCGAAGCCCCGCGTGAGTACTAGTATTAATATAAAAAAATTAAACATTTAAAAATATAAAAAATAGTAGCCCACCGGTATCGGGAACAGGGTCCAAGCTACCGGTGGTCAGGGCTCATGAGAGAGGAACCTCCTATTATATTATCCAGAAGTAATGCTTTCTGGATCAAGCCCTTGATCTAGTTGCCCAACGAGAGCCTCCTAAGATGTTTGTCGAGGCTCTTGGCTATTATGCCATTGGCTAAGACGACTATCGGCACAATAATTGCTGTATCCATATCCCACATTTCAACCACAACAAACACATTTCAATCCTACATGTCAACAACCTCGCGAGCCAGATCAAGATACTTAAAATGCTTATCTTTCTCAGCTTTCACTAGGTTCTCGTCATGAGGGACCGCTATATCAACAATCACTGTACGACGCTTTAATTGGCCTATCACCACTATGTCAGGCCTATTGGCTCTTCACAACTGGTAGCCTTGCCCCAAACTCTCTAGCAGTGTACTGAGAGGGTTGAGAGCCAGACAAAACCAGACAACAGACTGTCGCCCTGAAAAATACCACGCTCAATCCTAATCGTTTCACTATTTTCCTGGATTTGTCGACATCCTGGGTAGCAAAGTACCCTCTTCCATTGCCCCATACATGACTCAAGAAAAGTGCGTAGTATTGGATTTATTTTGTACAAATCCAACACCTTCATGAACCATGTATGTGGAACCGAGTCATAGGCCTTCTTATAATCTATCCAACATGTCGACAGATTCCTTCGGGACGACGTACCTAGTGGTTTATAGCAATATCGATGAGGAGAAACTTCTTAGTACCGCGGGACCCGTTCCTACGTTCATTATGAGAAGCAGACATGATTGAATTTGTATCTATGTGATTATTAATTTTGGCTCTCAAAATAGATGTAAGAACTTTTAGACCGTCGGTGAGCACGTGATCGGTCGAAGTATAATTTTTTTATGTTCCACAGTACTGCCTGATTTATGGAGCAGGTGGGTTATTCCTGTAGTTAGGAATTGAGGTAGCGATCCTAACTCTAAGTCAGACTGGAACTGACAGGCCAAGCGAGCGTGCGATCTTTGAAACCATTTTATCCAGAAATTGTACAGTCCGTCCGGCCCTGGAAATTTCCAGTTGCATAACGGACGGACTGTACGGGTTACATTGGGTTATTATTATTATTATTGTAAGTAAATACTTTTATGTCTTAGATATCTATATTTTATCGGTGTAAACAGTCATTGGTAAACCAAATAAGTAAAATATAACGTTCCTACTGCTAGCAAACAGGGCTCCGGTTATACTGATATAATTATAATGAAATACTTAATGGTGTTTATTTTGCAAATAGGTTATAAATAACAGTTTTACACGTCATTTTTTTTTGTAAATGTATACTAGATCCCATAAAAAACAATACTTGTCAAAAAAAAAAAGTCTCGCAACTCAATTCTTCTACCGTAAAAAGTTGTGAGATCCATGTAATACCAAGTCGGTTATTAATTTATTCAGTCCTTACTTAAGGGACCTTCTGTCTTACGTTGTTACGTAATTATCTAACCTACAACAACATTTTATAGTGACCATATCAATATTAAAAATCTTTAACGTTTTAAATAAATAGATTGACTCGGCCATCGTATGAAAACAGAATATATCTCACTAGTAATACATATATAAATTACATTGTTTAGTGCGATTGCCAAGTCAATCTAGTTATTTAAAACGTTAAAGATATGTGGGCCATGTGGGTTTATGTCTGTGGCGCCCACTGGCGCCCTTTAAACGACAGAATCACACAGATTCACTGATTTGAGCAGGCCCGTCCAAACAGTGCAAGCATTTGTCAAATATCGCGTAGCTCAACATAGAACCTTAAGGAGCTCGAGCTCGAGGATTCATTATGTATATGATTCATTGTACAGGAATATAGTACACCAAAGGCTACCTGCTATCAGCTCTCCTTGTCTCTTTCAAATCCATCGAAAGTTTGTCTTTAAAATCACTTTTGGCGATACGCCGTACGTTGGGATATAATCCGTTTTTTCTATAATATTTATACTTATTAACAAAGATTTTTGCTTTTATTTGTAAGGTTTAATTTCCTTTTACCTATATACAACGTGTAATGGAAACCCTATATCTATCCAAAAGGGCTGAAGACAACATCTGGTATGGAGTCTCTATGCATAGTTTCAGCACAAAATAACTGACTCAAAGAATTGATACCAAATTATCGGTTTCATATATTTCTTGAATACCAATCATAACAAACGTGTCACAGCATTACGAGGGTCAATAACTTTCCACGTCACTTGCCAATAACATGATAATTCTTTTCGTTCTTCTAAATTGGAAAAAATTCGGTCTCTGGTATTGTGTATTGGAATTTGTAATAAGTTCTACACACGTAGACTTAGGATTACAAAACCCTTGCCATATCGTTTGTTATCATCCAAAGAAGCCATGCACTTGGTATGTATGTATTACCCTTTAAATTACACGTTGTATATGTATGTATTTTTTATTTTGTTTTATCAACTTAGTTCGTTTACTATGTACGAATAACTTTCATTTTAAATTGAATTAACGTCTTAAATACATAATCTCACCTCGCGTTCAAGGTACAGATCTCAATCCGATGCCCTCAGCCTACATTTAAGAAAAAAACACACTTAACTACAGATTTGGCCCCAAGGTCTTGTGAAAAGAAATGTGGAGTTTACTTAACATTACACACAACATGGGTTTATTAGTAGGTAATAATGAAATAATGATGTTTATTTTGCAAATAGGTTATAAATAACACTTTCACACGTCTTTTTATCGTAAATGTAAACTAGATGAGGCCTGTGTTTCCTGACTACTCTGATAAGAAACACTGAAACAAACTCAGAGGTCAACGTCTCTTTTAAAGTCCATTTAATTTGTAGTGATCAAATCATATGAAAGCCATGTAGGTTAATGTCTGTGGCGCCCTTTAGAGGACAGAATCACAAAGATTTGAGCAGGCCCGTCCAAACAGTGCAAGCATTTGTCAAATATCGCGTACCTTCTTAACTTGATCCCTAATCAGGACTGAGTCTTTTTTTAAAAGAGATCTTGCAATGTGAGCAGAATTGATTCAAACCGCGACCACAAGTCACACGCCTCAGCCATTTGATACAACTTCCCAAGGGCGTCACAGTTAAAATAAGTTTGGGAAGCCCTGTGATATAAGATAGATATAAGTACTCTTTATTGTACACCGGGCTGTTGGTATAATGGTCCGTGGCCCTGACTGCTATGCGCAAGGTCGTGGGTTCGATTCCCACCCAGGACAAATGTTTGTGTGATGAGCACGATCATTTGTTCTTTGTCTGGGTGTAATTTATCTATAATATGCATAGATAAATATTTTTGATTTCTGTGATAATATGTATGTATTTAGAAATATATATGTATGTTTATCAGTTGTCTAGTACTCATACCACAAGCTTTGCTTAGTTTGGGACTAGATGGCGTTGTGTGAAAGTTGTGGAAGAAAAAAAAAACCCCTACATACCTTCCCCTATACCTTAACAGAAACCAATAAGAACTAAACAACTAAAAAGGGTGATACTATGGGCGGTCTTACCGCTAAAAGCGATCTTCTACAGACAACCTTTGATTATTTGACATTGGTCTGTTCTATAGTCTTTTTTTTTTCAGATGATACTGCTCTTGACATAATATAACGATTTTATTACGTAACTAGCTTGTGCCAGCGGCTTCGCCCGCGTGGGAAGTTTTTCCCGTGTAAATCCCGATCCCGTGGGAATTTCGCAAAATCCTTTCTTAGTGGATGCCTAGGTCATAACATCTACCTGCATGCCAAATTTCAGCCCGATCCGTCCAGCGGTTTGGGTTGTGCGTTGATAGATCACTATGTCAGTCAGTCAGTCAGTTAGTCAGTCAGTCACCTTTGAGTTATATATATTTAGATATGGTAAAATGTGAGGTAATATCTAACCGTGGAGAAGCTAGCGGACTTGCGGTTAGGTTATAACAGCTGCGCGGTTTTCAAGGTTAATCAAAGCTTGTCATGGCCTTCCGTGGGCCATATTTACATAACAAGATTCCTCTGTGCTTAGGAAAGTACGTTAAACTGTTGGTTCCTGCTGTCATCTGTAGATAGATAGATAGAATATACTTTATACTTCACCTGCTCGGAAAGTACCTTGATACTTTATCAAATTTACGGTAGAAAGTACGTCATTGCATATCGAACAAATATGCGGGGAGAAAACGCATCTGAGCGGGAGAGAAAAGTGTATGAAAATCCATTTCTTACGTGGTTTTTCTTTTTTAATTTTGGGTAAGACTATGCGCCGGTAACCTAAATATCAAAAGCCAAAAAGTTTTTACAGTGAGTTTTTATCTCCAAGTTCGCAAAATGACACTGGCCACTAGCTGTGTGTTGGATGGTGTCGGGCTGGCAGTGCGACCCTGCGGCGGCAGGATAAACAATTTGAAAAAAGAACATGTGAAAATTGCAGACGCCATTGGCGCCATTTTCAATTTGTGTGTTGTTTGAGGATTCAGTTTTCGTAGAAAGTAAAATAAAACTATCAAAATGACAAGTAGTGATAGTGATGATGAAGCTCGTAGGTGTAGTATAAAGCACTATGTATCACTCGAGAGAAAGTGCGATTCCCGATCTCGGGTGTTTTAAAGCCCTCGCCTACGGCTCGGGCTTCAAACGACACCCTCGACGGTAATCGGTCACTTTCTCCTCTCGGTGAACAATGTACTATTATTGTACACCAATAATTGAATCACACTTAAATAAAAAAAAAATGTAAAAAAGAATTGGTTACAATGGCGGTCTTATCGCGGAGAGCGATATCTTCCAGACAACCTTTGGAAGGACCTTTGACAGACGCTACGGTTAGCTGGAAGCCGGAAAATTGAGTAAGGGGTGTGTCCTGGTAGCTATAATCTGGGGGTCTTTAAGTCAAGAGTAGATAGGTTACTTCTAGGTAAGCGTGCTTCATCTTCGACCACATCATCGCTTACCATCAGGTGAGATGGTGGTCAAACCGAAACCTTACACTTACGCTTATACGATATATTTATTAAAAAATGTTTAAACGAAATGGTTCACAAAAATTACTAAAATTTATCCGTGTATTGTGCATAATTAAAGGAGATCCCTCAGATCCCTCTGTATGCTCTTCACTATTATGAACGATCCTTGTGCTCCTGTTTAAAAACAAAATTTTAAATTATTGGGCAGTTCGCGCATCCAAAAACTTACTTCTTCACATTCTATGTAATTCTTACGCTATTTCTACTATTAAACTCTGGAATTTGCTACCCCTTGACATCAAGAAGGCTGAGTCAAAATTTTCTTTTAAGCGTAAAATTAAAAACCACTACTTAAGGGGCTGTTATTTTTAGTTTGGTCTTTGTCATAATTATTATGAGGTCACTTATTCAGAAAGATTATTATGAAGCCCGTATTTATTAGTTTATTATTTTAGCATACATATGTATTTTATGAGTATTATATATTTATTAGTATTAAATATGTTATTTTATTCCATTTTCTCGTACACGTACCACAATATGTTTCTTTTTAACTCAAAGGTTGACTGGTAGAGAAAGCGTGTAACGCCATTGTCCATCAAGCTACAACAATCTGTCAAATTTCTTTAATAGATTTTCAACTTTATTGTTAAAGAAATTAGATTCAGGGTTGATTGGGAAAATTTGACAGTTTCGGGTAGCTTCATGTGCTGGCGTCTATACATAAAGTTTAAATAAATTATGCAAATTCAATAATCACGAGGAAGCCAACGGAGGCGTCCCGCCGTCATCTCCTCGGTATGCAATCAGTCAATCGGTATGATCAAGTCTAGCTGTGTCAGGGTCTAGCAGTGTGCAGGCGGGGCTCGCAGAGGCAGACGTCTCACACGGTTACACACATTATAAGTTTGAGGCGTCAATAGCCTTATAAAAAATTCTGTAACAATCATCCTTCCTACCTTCGAGGACGTAAACTAGTCCCCAAAGGTAGGAAGGATGATTGTTACTGAATTTTTTCTCCGCAAGATTAGACAATGACCCACTTAAGTGTACCCGTATCCCACTGCGTAAGAGTGCGAGGAAACATGGGTTGGTTTTAGCCAGTTAGAGTCTAACAGACCCCTTCGTCTGCCCCAGGTTGTAGGACGTTCATGAGGATTTCCACCTCCAGGAATATATGCTCACAGATTTGTAGGGATCCAGCAGGCTAATGCATGTTCCAGTCTCAGTTCCATACGCACAAAACGTTTTGGGAATAGTTTCATTGTGTGTACAGCTAAGAAGTGGAATTCCGGAGTCTGTGTTTTCTGATAGCTATAACCTGGGGTCTTTAAGTCAAGAGTGAATAGGTTAATTTTAGGTAAGCGTGCATCAGGTGAGATGTTGGTCAAACGCAAGCCTAATATCAATAAAAAAAGAGTTCGCACTTGCTATTAAACAAAATTAAATTCAACATAAACAGTAAGAATAACAATATTTAATAACTCCCTACCTATTTGGTAATCATAATCTACAGTAATTATTATGATTAACTTATTAAATTAACGGTTAATGCCGTTACAAACTCATTCTTAGCTCATAATTGCTTAGAAGACAATAGACTGTTGCACACTTAATTACAATCTAAGCCGCTTATTAATAAAAATCTTTGCCAATTAATCATAAAATATCGCTTGCATATCATTTGCGTTCCCACATCTGCTAATTATTTTGTTATAACAATCAGAATGCACTTTCGACGAGCTCATATTTATCGCAAAAACAAATCGCGTGCGCAAACCTACTCCATTCAAACAGTCACAAAGTTAAAAACTAGTTTTATGCCGCTTGTAAACTTACATAACTTCGATTGTAACGCGTATTCCAAACAAATAAGGTTTTAATTTGATTCTCAGCAACTTTCCAAATAGCATTGTTCGTAAAGTTGGTATCGCTATAGTTGCCTGCTAACTTCAGTGCGCTTCCAACCGTGTACCGGAACAGTCACGTCGCGCGCCACGAAAATACTAAAACAAAAAATGCAACGTTAAAATTACAAAAACAATTGTTCATAGTGAATTTTGTAGTGTTACAATCCAAGTTTCTATGATAAACAGTGGTTTAAAGTGTGTTTAGTGGTAAAAAAGAGCCGTAAAACGGTCATTGTTCAAAGAAAACTTCGAAGTTGTTGTAAACAATGATTGGTTAGCCATCATGGAAGACGTATACACAATTAAAGTTAAAACGAAACCCGATACGAGGAACTTGTATCCGTCGGAGAGGCGGTATTCTGCGTCTACAGTGTCAGGGTTGGCGTGGGTGCACATTGCATTGGCTGCAACTTCATTTCTTCTCGCGTGCCTCGCGTTAGTCAACCCGAATTCCGATCTACACCCTATCAACAATAGCACACTAACAAATGGCGGAAACCGGACCGAAAATAGTCCCTTAAACGTATATTTGAATGATTTCGAAAATGAAAATGGTACTCTTATAAATTCGAACAATGAATCGAATTCTAATTTGAGTGGGAACGGAAATCCGTTGAATTCGAATGAAACAACGGAATTTAACGGAAATAAAAATGACAGTAATTATATATTGGTTCTAGCGCCGGCTTTGATCACAATATTTGGGTTAGCGGCCGGTATTGCGAGCATTCTGGCGTCGGTCAGATGGTACATAGACCATAACATAACATGGCTATTCGTCTTGTCTTGCGTCTCCACCGTGGTTTCTTTAACTTCGTTCATTATGATAGCAGTTTGGTTCATAACTACGTCTGAAGGCGACATTACGGAGTTCTACAAAGACAAAGTACCTTTCAAAGACTATTTTGTGATAAAACACACAGATGTTATTATTAGGAACGAATCGCATATGATAGTTGCTCTAAACACGACCGTGGAGAAAGATCAAACACCGAATCCGTTTACAAAAAGAGTGCTGTCTATTAACATTTTAATCGCTGCTTTTCTAGAACTATTGTGGTCGATATTGAGCGTAAAAATCTCTTATAAAGGCATGAAAAATACTTATAAAGAGGACAATGAAAGACGAGGTAACTGTATATCAGTTGTAACTAAAATTAAAGGAAATGACACGAGAAAATTGCCGCGAAATGGTAAGCTTTTACCTCCTAAACCAGACTTAATAGACCACTATCCAAGCAAGAAAATAAAAAGGATATTCTTAGCTCAGTCGGACAACGGATTTTATTTGAAAAATCAAGGGAATAAAGCGAAACAGAATACGGAAACAAGCTCAGAGTTTTACAAAGAGCGAATGATGAACTTCTTGAATCGTTGTGCTTCTTTGGAAGGGCATTCGAACCCAGAAAACAGTTCTAGCGTGCATTCTGAGACTTTAAACTCGATTCCTGAAGGTGTGACTGTGGAGGTAAATATTCAAGAGCCTATTAACGAAGTACGAGACCGTATGACGCCTACAAGCTGGGGAGACAGTCCCGACCATACAATCTATAATCAAAACACATTAAATCTCGACAAGATATTTAAATTTAAGCCGAAACAAAACAAAAGTGAGACCATAAACGCTGAATAGTGCGTATAAGTGAAATGACAATTAAGTAAATTAGTGATCAAACACGCGAACTGATTTCGTGTTTCTGTTGGCAATAGTGTTTAGATATTGTTATTGTAATCTTGTACTATATTCGTTTGTATTATACTGAAAAGTTTTATAAGACCGTGATTAATAAGTATGAATTTTGTCATTTTTGACATAACGTTGACTTTTGAACTATTAATTTTCACATTTTGACGTAGCATTTCAGATCCAAACGGTCAAAATGATATCTAATTAAATATTTATAAGTAATGCGTAGGTATTATAAAATGCGAATGTTTGTTTGTTACGCTTTCGTATCGCTGAACCGATTTCGATGAATATTGACGCAGAGATATATGGAGCCTACCTATAACCTATACGCTACTTTTTAGCATTTATTTGACAAAACCTATATAAATGGAAGCTTAGCTCAACAAGAGCTCGTTTTCGTATATTTTAACAATATATTATTGAGACTTGAAATGTTTTTACATATGTAAGTAACAAAACTTATCGGAAGTCTTAATTTATTCCTCTGGAAAAATTTATCTGACTTTTGTAAAATCATCGTTAATACTAAAATTAAACTGTCTTGCAGGACTACTAGACGCAAGCGTCGCTACTAATAGCACCCTGGATTTGATTCCTAGTTCAGAAAATGTGTTATTGGGTTTTTCGATCAGGAATTTCTCAGTAGGAGCTTAGGGTCTTAATTCTTCTCGGTTGATGGGTAATAGGCTCCCTCACTAATACATATATGAAATTTAAGTAAATGTGCCTGATATAAAAGTTGTGATGTTTTCAGTTCATGCGTTTTATATTTACTATAATATAGCACTTGAATATAGCTGAAGTATGCGGGTCATGGCCTTGCTACGATCACTCACATACGCACAAAGATCACACGTACCACACTGTCGGTCAAAAGTTCGAAACCCTTTCCTCTGTAAAGTAAATTAAATAAAAACTCCAAACAGTGCAGGTTTACAAAGTACGCTGTTTAATAATCAAATAAAGTATTTGTTTACAAATACTCAGACATACATAGTTAAGTTATAGTCCAAGAAATATAAATCTAATAAACAAGAAATATCAATCGTAAATAACATTAATGTTTAAAACTGCACAAGCAACTTCATTTTCCCTAAGTTTTTAAATAAAAGCCATAAATGATCTATAGAAATATTTACGTCTTCTATAGATACAAATAAAATCGAAGTGTGTCTTTTCTTTCCTCAAGTGAAGTGAAAGTGAAGGAAAACATGATAAGGAAGTCCTAGAACTAGGAATCCGAAGACATGCAATATCCAGCAAATCGCATTGGGACTCGTGGCCGATTAAGACACATTACCTTTCATAGAAAAAAAAATATATATATTATGTACCAAGCCTGGGAGACTTTAAGTCGAGAGTGAATAGGTTACTTCCAGGCAAGCGTGCTTCATCTTCGACCACACCATCACTTACCATTAGGCAAGATGGTATCAATAATAAAAAAGCCGTCAAATGAAAACTAAATAAACTAGTTACTAGCTAGCAAACAAATCTATTAATAACCGGGAACCTAGATTGTATTGAATTGGAACAAGTCTCCCGCCAATCAGTTAATATTGTATTCTTTGCTATGACCGAATAAGACCGGTACGGACAAAGACAATACTCAATTTTTATGGCACGTTGCCAATCAAAACAATTTGCAACCATAACTTTATAAGGCCGTGTGTAGATTGGATGTAAAACTGCGTTATTTTTTTTTAAGAAGTAGAAATGTGTGTAGCATTCAAATTACTAGCGATCTTTTTAACCCCTCCTTACTAAGTTAAATATGCTTGTGTCTGGAGTGGGTTCACGGCAATAGTGTGTAATGGGTGGGGCTCGAACCTGCGATCTCTCGATCACAAGTCTGGCAGCTTAGCCTTAGTCACTGACAGCGGTTTTTTTGTGCAACAACAGGCTACCATTATTTTCATCGAAAGACTCTATTGTCTGCAGTTGTCAATCTTACTGTAGAATAACGTCATTTACAAGTACCTACGCTATAAGATTTTTTATTTTTACGTGATTCCGAATGTCAATCTAAGTTTAAGTATATATATTTTTGTCTACATTTGTTAGAAACCGACATGTTCATTTAAATTTATCTTTTTTAAAACTCCAAAAACGGCTCGTTTTCATAAATAATTAAATAGCAGAAAAATATAGGTACCTTTGTTTGTCTTTTACTATAATCTCTAAAAAACAAATCTAGTTTATTTTTTCGCAATATTTGTTAGCCCTAGTTTTTACTGTTTTCTGTGAAAATAGTGCTGAGTCCGGTCTGTGCACAGCTTTATATTTGGAATTCACAATCTTTCATACTAAAATTTGATTCGTTTTTACTGTGAAAATCGATTATTTCTTACTAGGTTTATAGTTTTTATAAATGAGGGACTTTTTCAATTATATTTTAAATGCCGTAGAAAACACTGGGTATGCAATACGTACCGATTCGAATGCCATTTTTGTTTTGTCTTTCTAATCATCATAAGACATTATTATCTTCTTAGCCTTTTCTCACCTATGTTAAAGTCGGCTCCTAGTTTACTGAGTACCCCCCGGGCATCGTGAGCCGTAGGCCTGGGCTTGCGGACGGCGAGCAATGGCCGCTCACCGTCCGGTAAGATCGTGTTCCACGCGCGCCTCAAAGAGCTGTCAACACCAGTGACGGGGCCTCATAGGGCCATTGCCTGCCGGGGTTTGCGGGAAAGTTCTAACAAGATACCGCGGCCCCGGAACTTTAAGGCAAGTGAAGAAACAGGGTGGGTTTTTAGTCAGTAGAAGTCTGACACACCCTTCCGCTTTACCCAGAGCGGCAGACTTCCTTTTCTATGTGGAGCGGAAGGGAGCGTTCGACTACTAAATAAAAACCCACCCTGTTCCAGTTACCATTTCGTTCTGGGGCCGCGGTATTTCGTTAGAGCGTTCCCGCAACCCGGAATGTAATAAGTATCTACCTTAGGTAGCTATTTACATAAGTAACCAATAACCTCAATGTGTAAAATTGATTATAAACATTTCATTTAATTAGTAACGTATCTATTACAATTTCCATCATTATTGCATAATCGTAAATAGTAGATAACAATGTAATTAAAAATGTCATTGCTGTTGTATAAAAAATACCGGGCAAGTGCAAGTCGGACTCGCGCACGAACGGTTCCGTACCATTATCTCTAAAAATATCATGTTGTATGGGCCCCCTTCAATATTTGTTTTATTTTAATTTAATTATTTATTTTTAAAGTGAATATACAACTAAATATTTAACTTTCGACGAATATATAATTCTGTGAATCTTTCAAGCGTCTACTTGTTGCCGTTATCAATATCGAGCAAAAACGAGCAAAAAAAAATCACGTTTGTTGTATGGGAGCCCCCTTAAATATTTATTGTTTTCTGTTTATTCAGAAGTCAGAAAATCCGGCATTGATCGCGGAGTATCGCGTTAACCAGCTACTGGATTGTGGACTTGTGGAGGTCAGATAAGCATTTGATTTATGTCAAACACTTAATTAGCTACATACAGTTAGACGTGGATACCCCGACATAATAAAGAAAGGAAAATCAAGCTTAAGCAGACGATCAAGACTGTTACTAATATTACCAATGCTATTTTAGGAAGGTTCTTATGTCTATAAACAAAAAAGTTTCCACTCATAACAGTTAGTAAAATAGACGGCCGTGTAACAACGTTACGTGTGCCGAAACCAGAGCCGGATTAACCCTGTCAGAGGCCCGAAGGGAATGGCATTCTCGGGGCCCCTTTTCTTACTTTGACTGACCAAATCGTGTGTGAACTGAGGAAACCCACATTAAGGGCTGTGGTTTTTAATATATTTGTTTACGTATTCGCAGATTTGTTCTAAAATTGTTTTAATTGTACTACTAAATCTAACGATTAGTATTTTGTGAGATAACAGTGAGGTCCCTAAGTTCACACGCACATCAAATTCTCGTTTGAAGAAACATGTTTTCTTGGTGCGTGCACTGGGCCTGGGTCCCTAGTTAATGCGGGGCCCCTAGGCAGTTGCCTACTCCGCCTAATGGTTAATCCGGCCCTGGCCAAAACGCAAGTAGTTAACTAGCATTACTGGGAGGTATTATCTCATTGGGCAGGGTTCCAACTTAGTGTGTGTTATAGGTACCTATTTGATAAGTAAATATTCTATACCAATTCAATTTTTCAAATAAAAACCTTTGTGTCAGGCTTTTTAGTCCACACTATGGACTGAAAAGTCTGAAAATTTATTTTATTAGTCGTACCTACATCGAAAAAACTTAAAACTATGTTAGGAAATCCACGTACTTCGAACTTAATTTCAGGGAATCGTTTTTATCCTATACGCGTTTTCCCTCGTGAATTCTTAACCTGTGGGAATTCCAGCATAAGAGATATAGGTTGCCCTATAACCTCCTCTATCTTCCAGTGAAGGTCCCATTAAAATTGGTTCAGCCAGTTGACAGATAAGCCCGGACAAACAGAAAAACAGACAAACAATAACTTAAATAGTTTGTATTTGTTGTAGTATCGTGTAAATAACTATGTAGAAGGTTTTGAGATAACACAATAATTTTATAATGATAGACCTCGATTTAAATTTAACACTAATAGGAAGAGCGGTTTGTGTATATAATTTATACCCTTGTGAATCCAGGACAGGTCACTATATTTAAATAAATAATTTCTGTCATATTTAACTCTTGTCCGATCCAGCCTGTCCCTAGTTGTCCTCTCCCAGTGACGCCCTAAGCCTATGGCCGTACCCCACAGGTACGGCCATAGGCTTATGGCGTCATACCCCACAGGGGGTGCCCTTTGCGTGTAGTCGCCTAGTTCGTAAGTTTACTTTAAGCCCTGACTGGAGGCTTTAATTTACCGCCACAGGCGTGTCCGGTTAAGCAGCCGGCAACCTCCTAGGTTGCTCAACCTGAGATATTCAATACTGTATCTTAGCGAAACACTTGTAAGTGTGAATATTCTATGTAATAAGAAACGATATTATTATAAACGAATTTAAATATTCTCTTTAGAGTTTAAGAGACTGATTTTTATACAATTGTGTAATAAAATTATAATAATATGTTTAATGGTTTTATTTCATGTCTTTTTCTGATGTAACTCTGCAACCTAATTTGATAGGTCACACATAAGATCGCATAGACAGCGTTATTGGTAAAACACTAAAAAACTCTCAGGACTATTATTAGTAATATCGTAGGTACACAACAACTTTTGTTCTATGACTTTTATGATAATTATCATATTTTAGTTCAGGTTTTCAATAAATATACAAATATTTTAATTAAACGCGCTAAATGTTACGCAGTCTATGAAGCAAAAGAATGTGCTAGTAATGTAGGCAAACCATTGGGGCACACTTAACACTGTCATCAATTTCAATAGACGACAGTGACATCTGAAGTTTGGTGAGTTAAAAAGACTTGGCAGCCATCTTGTCTTGTTTATAAACTTGTCAAACAAATGTCATTGTCGGCCATTGTCAACTCTGGCTTTCCCGACGTTGATACGCTTCCCGAAATTCCGAGTTTATCTCAGATAATTCTGTTAGAATTGTTACTTGTTACTGTTATTTGTTTTGTTAACAATATTCTGAACTTCATACGTGTCCTTTTTTATTTAGGTCAAAACCCTGATTGTGGCCCTAATAAAATTTAGAAAGACTACATACATACTCATAGTAAGTATGCATATATATGTAGGTGTATATTTATTAGAGCCTTAGTTCACTCACCAAACTTAAGGTGGCAGAACTTTCCATACATGCAAATTTTACCACAGAGTTGTCTCCCTATAGTTACTTTACTCTTTGAGGTAAACTGATAGTATAAAAGGCAGCGGAGAGGATCTTGAAGGTTTGTTTTTGGTAAATGTATAATGTTTTCTAAAAAGTCATAGAACTAAAGCTGTCGTTTATGATGTTAGTAATAGAGACCTGAGAGGTTTTTAGTATTTTACCAATAACCCTGTATTCATACTTGATTGAAAGGACTTTCAGTTCCATTGCTATATATACCAGATATACCTGTCTGCTTGACAACGCAAAAGATTTTTAATTCTTTATTTCTTTCTTGTAGAAATAACAAAATGTGTTTAAATTAATCAGGTAGGTAGGAGTCTGTGTTTCCTGATCGCTATAACCTGGGAGTCTGTAAGTCAAGAGTGAATAGGTTACTTCTAGGCAAGCGTGCTCCATCTTCGACCACATCATCACTTACCATCAGGTGAGATGGTGGTCAAACGCGAGCCAATTACAAAAAACTTGAGTAATTTCATTCTAAAAACCCAATCCAAAAAGTACCGACTCTCAGTAGAGACTAAGGTTGCCAGATGGTCGGGATTCGTCTGGATTGTCCCGACATTTCGTATGATATCCAGAGTCCCGAAAAAAATCACAGAACCCGACAAAATAAATATTAAAAATATGTAATTATTAACAACCAGTTCAATCGATCGATGGAACTATGTGCAATACTATACTTCTACTATCATATATTTGAAGGCTGGAGGGACAGGGAAGGAATTTGTCAAATCGTATGCCAAGTACCTAAATCTTACAACATACAAAAATAGTTATGTTAGCAATAAATGTTATATGATCTCATGATTTGCCAAAAAAGTATCTTAGTGTTTTATTATTTACTTTTTATTGATTTGTTACTTTAAAAAACCGGTCAAGTGCGTGTCGGGCCACGCGCAGTGTAGGGTTCCGTAGTTTTTATAACAGCCAAGTGCGTGTCGTATTCGCTGACTGATCGTTTCGTACCATGCTCTAACTAAAAGCCAAACATGACTACCTAACTAATTTGACTTCCTATACAAATCCTCACCTGATCCGACAATTTTGCACGGAAAGTTTCAATTTTTTTTTAGAGATTTGTATAAAACTTGTCATAGCCGGTGTTTTGAATTTAAATACGGACACAGAGCTACACTACTCAATCGTCACAAGAAGCTAGCACGATACAACTGGCGCTTAGCGTCATCTATCGACATTTCTATAGAGTTGTTCAAAATTTTCGAGTCAAATACAATTGGTCGACTATTACTCGTAAACTTGTAAAGCCCACTTATGTGTGATAGTTTTCCTTTAAACTTCGTTATATATAGGTACTACTGCCATGACATTTGAATTTCTAACTACAACCGTTTAGTTGATAGAGGGGGGACACTTGACTCTAACGAAAATTAGTACTTTAAAGCTTGATAAGTCACGAACGGTTTACTTAAACAAAAAACGGTTTTACCAAACCCGTAATTTTCAAAGACCTATCCAACGATATCCCACACTATGGGAAGAAAAAAAAAATTATCATCCCACTTTACATGCATGGGAGGTACCCTAAATATTTGTTTTTTTCAAAATTTTATTTTACCACTTTTCGGCGTCATTAACGTGTATACTCATGCCAAAGTACAACTTTAGAGTACCAATAGTTTATGAGCTAAACCGTGGACAGACGGACAGACTGACGGACATGGCGAAACTATAAGGGTTCCTTGTTGACTACGGAACCCTAAAAAAGAGGAGGATAAGCAGTATGGGTAGAATTCACATTACTAGAAAAAGTACAAAAAAAATCCAAAGCTCCTGAGACGCTGAAGACCGCAACAAGTACCAGTGCGTCGTGAGGGCTGCAACAACCAAAGGAGATGCATAATCGTCTACCAAGACTAACCGACCACGACTGTAAAGAAATTGGTAAACATTCTTCTTTTTATCGTGTGGGTAGGAAGGTCTAACGACCCCATACAACCTAGTGTCAGAATTTCTAGATCGCCTCAAGGGCCTCTAATGTGGTCTATTTTGAAGACCGCCATTTGGCGACCGGGACCACCGGCCTATACGTGCCTTGCGAAACACGGAACCATCTTTTTATCAGGTTTCAGACCTGCAAAGTCCTAGCCAAACTGGAAACAACATTACAAAGTATGCTTCCCGCGGGAATTGAACCCATGATCACCGGGTCACAAGGCAAACGCCTAAACCACTCGTCCACGGAGGCAGTTATTGAAATTGAAAAACATTTATTCGGATAAAGACACACAACAACATAGTTACAAACATTATTTTTATTTCAAAATTCATTACAAAATTACAAACATTTTTTTTTAAATTCGCTGAGCATGTCCTCACCGAAAGGGTTAAAAAGGGCGAAAAACACCCAGCGCTGCTTTTCAGTTGGCACCCAGTAGTGACACACGGATGAGGGTAAGTAAAATAAAGTAAATGTTAAAGAGAATGCAGGACTCAGAAGTTACATAAATTAATCATAATCAGTCAACATTCGTTCCACCAGCTGAGAATCTACCACCTGGCCAGGAATTGCCACGACTGACCTAGAAGTTCTGATATTTTTTTTCTTCTTTCTTGATATTGTTACGCCAGTTGCTTAGCGAAGTACGTCGAGAAACTTCGACAGAAATCTAGAATGTTCGAGACACTAACGCCACCTGGCGGCGAGTAGCAGTACTGAGTATATCGAGAAAGTTCGACTGACTTCTAATACGTTCGAGACACTAACGCCATCTAGCGGCGAGTAGCAATACTGAATATATCGAGAAAGTTCGACTGACTTCTAATACGTTCGAGACACTAACGCCACCTAGCACTCGCCTATCAAGTAGCTTTTGGAATATTCTTGACAGTGTAGGCAGTGAGTCGATTGTACAAGAATGTTCTAGAACGCAGAGTATTGTACTGTGAATAACTGTGTTAATTTTTATTTGGTGTTTATTTAAGTAAAGTGTTAATTTTGGTTTAATTGGTGTAAATTATTTCTATCCCGAACCCCAGCTCGTAACAATATTTTGTTTAGATTTCGAATAAAATCTGGTCGAAACTACTATGCAATAGTGTTGTACTAGGTACTATGTATGTGTCGAGTAATCGCAAGCGCGACTGCTGAGCACGAGGTCTCGGGTTCGATTCCCGAGTACGGTAAAAAGAAGTGCTGTTGGGTTTTTCTGTAAGGAATTTCTCAGCAGTAGCCCGGAGTTTGAGTCATTTGAACAGCTTTGACAATAATTCCGGGTAGTCAGAAGCCAGTAAATTAATACTGGTCTAGCGAAGGGGTCAGACGCGGTCCGAATGAGTCACAGTGGACATGACACCCCCCAAAATCGTACAAGTAAAATTCTTCTAAAAGTTAGCAAAATAAGACGTCCCAAATATTATCACCCGATTTACCAATAAAAATAGCAGACTTCCATTTGTTTTATGTGTGCAATAAAATTTGTATTATGTAATAAAGTGAAATGGGTGTTCGGAGTGAAAAACCAACACGAAACACTCACTGTTATTTTATATTTCCAAATAATTAGCAATAATAATTACAGATTATGTCAATATGTCCCAACGTCTCACAGCTCACCCAAAAAACAAGAGTACTGCTCCAGCAGGAAGTCAAACTACCATCCCCTTTCTATTATTACCCGACTGCGCCAGAAGGAGGGTTATGTTTTTCGAGAGTATGTATGTATGTATGTTTGTATAATTGTTTGGCACGCTCTGTGGCCTGAACGGCTCGACGGATTTTAGCTTGAGAGGTATCGTTAGATTCGTATTGACTGTGAGAGTGAGACTAGGTATATCAAAATAAAAAAAACTAAAATGGCAGATTTTTGGCGCCATATTATGCCTTCAAAAAAGTTTTTTTTTTTCTCAAAACCTATCGAGTGGGGTATCAAAATAAAGGGTTTTAAAAGGTGATTACAAAAATATATATACAACTTATATAGTTAAAAGTAATTCAAAGTGACAAATCGTAAAAACACGTATAAATAACTAAATCATCTGCGAAATCTTTACCATCTGTAAACTAAAAAGCTGGAAATAAAAAAGTAATTAAAAAAATTAAAAAACCCAACTGCAACCTTATACTAAAACTAACTGAAAAGCTAATAAAAACAAGCCCATTTTAAATTAAATAAAAGTTGGAAGCAGGCGGGACCCATTTGAGTTTGAAACTATAATAATGGTATGGGCCCCGCCTGCTTCCAACTTTTATTTAATTTAAAATGGGCTTGTTTTTATTAGCTTTTCAGTTAGTTTTAGTATAAGGTTGCAGTCGGGTTTTTTAATTACTTTTTTTAATTAATCTAAGCACTTACATAAATTGACATACACACATCAAAAGTGTCTAGGGATCAACATATATTTTTGCAATAACTTTTCTCCTGATTGATATTAATTAAAATTTTCTTTAAGGATTCATCAAATAAAGTGTTTTCGTTTGTCACAGTAACGATAAACCAAGTCACCTTTGCATTAATAAAGAAATTTGCCATTTTCCTAATAAAGGGATTTTTGACATTTGAACCGCTAACATTAAAGTTCGAAAAAAAGACTGAAATAACAGTTTTCTTTAAAATTTTATTGGGTAACTTAAACAATTAATAATCCGTGTTTCTACCGCCAACACTAACAACACAAGAACATCGGTTTGGCATACTCAAAATGAGTTCATCCAAATCACGCTGTGGAATGGCCGCCCATGTTCGTTGCAACAACAAAAAAAGGTCTTCTTGCGACTGGATACCCTCCATATTCGGCAGAGCTCTTCTCTGTAGCATATCCCATGCATGCTCAATCGGGTTAAAGTCTGGCGACTGAGCAGGCCAGAGCAGGACATTGATGTTAGCTGCGGCGAGAGTCTATCTTACAACTCTTGCGGTGTGCGGTCGTGCATTATCATGCATTAACTGAAATAAGGGACCGATTTGCACTTGTAGAGGAACGATGACGTCAGATACAATCGTCTCAGCATAAATTTGAGCGTTGAGGTTGCCTCTGATCCAAATCAACTCAGTTCTTCCGCCGATCCAAATACCCGCCCATACCATGATGGTTCCACCACTATAAGGATGGACTTCCTGGCAGGATTTTAATCGCTGTTGGCGTCCAGGGGTTCTCCAGTGTCGTATACGTCTTGTATCCGGTCTCATACCAAAACGAGACTCATCAGAAAAGCACACGAAACGCCATTGTTCTTCTGCCCAATTTCTGTGTTCAAGAGCCCATTGATATCGAATCCTACGATTGTGCATTGCTATAGGTGGTACCCGTAGCGGTCTTCGGGAATGAAGGTTCACTTCATGCAAGCGGTTTCTGACTGTTTGGTCGCTAATTAAGTTCCCTGAAGAGTGATGAAGCCTCACGGCTAACATCATGGCGGTTATTGTTGGAGCTCTTCGAGTTAAGATTTGAATGTATCGGTCTTGTCTCCGTGTGGTGCAGCGATACCGTCCTCCATGGCGCTCAGCCACGGTACCAGTGCTTCGGTAACGTGTCCAAAGTCGACTGATAACACTCTGACTTGTATTCAGAGCTAAAGCCACAGTACGTTGCCGGGAACCAGCTTCTATCATTCCCACGGCTCTGAGCATTTCTTCCCTGCCGACGTGACGTCGCCGCTCTATAATAACGTTGGTTTTAATCAGTAGTAGGGAAACAGTAGCACTAATAATGTCTTCAATGCGTTGTATGTTTTTATAGGGAAAATATTGACAGCTGATTTTCATCTTTTACTCGAATTTGATTAACAGTTCCTGTTTCAAATTATGAAATGCACCAAAAAGGATCCATATAAATTTATAAAATCATAAATTTATTACAAAGCCACATCTCAATCTCAAGAAATCCGCATAAAAATGCTTGATCCCTAGACACTTTTGATGTGTGTACTTATAACAAAAAATCTTAAGAATGAAAGCTATAGGTTTAAGAACTACAATTTTATAATTGAATATGATTTACAGTAATATTTCCAAGATAATAAATGAATGCTCAGAGAATAAAGGACACGATATTATTATTAAATATTTAATTTTTTTCTATATGAGTTGATAGATGGCGTTAGTACGTCTGATATGTAGATTGCATTGGTCGATCCTGCCTGACGACTGCTGTTATACTAGTTTCTTTCAATGCCGGTAGATGGCGTTGGTTGTTTGAGGCTTCCTGGGCTCACAGCTGGCGAATAACCGTTACACTCATAGATTATACATATAAATACTGAGGTTACAAAAGAAAACTAATTCACTCGACATATTTTATTGGTAACCAAACCCCCAAAATTGCAGGATGCGACCGCATCTGCAAGGGGTATTATGTTACCCAGTTACTGGGTTGTGGAGGTCAGACAGGCAGTCGCTCCATGTGAAACACTAGTACTCAGCTGACTCCGGTCAGACTGGAAGCTGACCTCAACGGCTATGCAGATGATGTTATTTTACCAGGCTTGGCGTTGGAAGTGAAGTAACGTAAAAAGCTACTGGCGTGCAAAAGGTTAAATAGCCACCGGACCAAGGTTGATCGCAGCAAAGAAAATCTGTACAGGTGGAGTTATATTGATGAGCATGCCTTGCACTGTAGGCGTATGTAACTCTTTACGGAACCGACTCACTGATTCGAATCATTGAAGTGTTTCAAAATATTGGTTCAGTAACAACGTTTCAAATGCATCATTTGAATCTGAAACATTACTTTGCTCTGGAAACATAAAACATTCAGTATTGATGCCTCACCACATTTCTGTCTCAATAGTAAACGCCCGCAACGAAACGTAAGAACGTTACGTTTCTATACATGACATCGCGTCGCGGGCGTTTACTGAGTCATTTGAGCAGATGATCCAAATGAGCCAAATGAAACATATCAGTGTTCCGGATCATTTCAGTGATCGAGATGCAAATGTTCCAATCTCAAAAATGATACACTGCCCACCCACCTCTACCTTGCAGTGTATATGTGGTTCTGCTCCACAAACCATGGCGCACTTAATTTCCTGTCCAGCGTGCCCTGTCGACTGCTCACTACAGGACTTGATGGAAGCTACCGACGGTGCCAAGCTTGTTACCCAGTTTTGTGCAGAATCCATTAAGCTTCTTGTCATCGACACGCTTGTTCAGGTGGAGATTTATTGATGAGTATGCCTTGCAGTGTATATGTGGTTCTGCTCCACAAACCATGGCACACTTAATTTCCTGTCCTGCGTGCCCTGTCGACTGCTCACTGCAGGACTTGATTGAAGCTACCGACGGTGCCAAATTTGTTGCCCAGTTCTGAGCAGACTCCATTTAGACGCTTACCATCGACACGCTTAGAAGATCAGCATTTCTTTTTCGGTGGGAAAATCATCTAATGACACCTCTCGCTCTAGGTGGAGAGGAAAGGAGTGTCAGACTTCTACTGACTAATAAGAGTAATAACCCACCCTATTCTTCAACTGCCCTTAAGATCCGGGACCCCGGTATCAGCGGCGTACAGAGGAGATTTAGTATTAATAGTCACGCAGGCACATACACACACTTGCGTTCACGCATACACACTCACTGTCTCACTCACCCACGCACGTAAACACACACACACGACACAAACACGTACACACACACGCACTCACATAAACTTTTTTGATATCATATTTGTCTTTATGTAATCCTTGCATCTCCTCCTGGGAGATGGCACTGACTCCTGTAACACAGGTTTATCACCTAGCACAGGAGTCAGGGACTCAACTGGTTTTATGTAATAATTTTTAGTACAAATAAAGATTATATTATGTTATACAGGGACACAGGCCTCTTCTCTCTGAGATAGAATGGGCAGTACAGTAATCCACCACGCCGCTCTAGTGCGGGTTAGTGGACGTCGCATGACTTCGAATTTACAGTCCTAGGACACGCCGATTTCCTTCAAATTCAAATTACTTTTATTTGTATCAAACATGGTATTACAGTTGTTACATCCAAATAAGTGCGTACATGTTTTGCTAAGGATACATAACATGCAAACTTATAGGTATACGTTACATCACATCATATTATTATTGGAGCATGTTTAGTCTCTAAAGTCTTTTAGAATAAAAGATTTGTGTCTTTAGTTTTTAAACAATTTATACTTTAAATGCTTTAGAAGTCAATGTTTTAAAATTACTGGGTATATTATTATATATACGTACACACATTGCCAAACAGTTCTTATTGTATTTTGTAGACCTAGGAATTTCATATACCACAAGTCTGAATGGATCTCTGCGATTTCTTTGATTCACATCATTAGCAGTTCTAAATAATATTAATATAAGTATTTATTTATATAAGTATTTATTCATATACAACGTGGAATTTAAAGGGTATATACATAGGTACCAAGTGCATGGCTTCTTTGGATGATAACAAACGATATGGCAAGGGTTTTGTAATCCTAAGTCTACGTGTGTAGAACTTATTACAAATACCAATACACTGATACCAGAGACCGAATTATTCAAATTAAGAAGAACGAAGAGAATTATCGTGTTAATGGCAAGTGACGTGGAAAGTTATTGACCCTCGTAGTGCTGTGACACGTTTGTTATGATTGGTATTCAAGAAATATAATTATGAAACCGATAATTTGGTATCAATTCTTTGAGTCAGTTATTTTGAGCTGAAACTGTGCACAGAGGCTCCGTACCAGATGTTGTCTTCAGCCCTTTTGGATAGATATGGGGTTTCCGTTACACGTTGTAGATGTTACATACATAAGTATAAAGTGACGAAGTTGTTCTTCACCGTTGAGAGCGTTCGACTGAGGAGTATGAGATGAAACATAAATATAATTTACTCTAGCAGTGGCGCGGTGCTTGACTTTATCAAGATATTTTTTTTTTATTGTAAGCCTTGCGTTTGACTTCCATCTCACCTGATGTTAAGCGATGATGTGGTGGAAGATGAAGCACGCTTACCTAGAAGTAACCTATTAACTGTTGACTTAAAGACCCCCAGGTTATAGCTATCAGGAAACACAGACTCCGGCAGGGAATTCCACTCCTTAGCCGTACGCACGATGAAAGTATTCCCAAAACGTTTTGTGCGTATGGGATAATCTTCCATCTTTTGCAGAAGAGCCTATAGTACGTTATAGTAGCCTACAACCTTCCTCAAGCATCAAGTTACTTCCACTCAGTGCTTTCAAAGATAAGCGCGCTACAAACTTTTCTACTTCGTACTATTAGTTTAGATAGATTCCCGATATGACGGCTCCTACTTTCCGAGGCGTAACCGTGCTGATAACCGCTCGTATCGAGCTTCTGGGGGTAACACAACTTGTACCCTCAATTTTGGCCCGTTCATCGAGGCTAAAGCTCAACTAGCATCAAAAAAGTTGCGAATCCTAGCAAAGGTGAGACGGTACTTCACACCCGAACAGCTGCTCAATCTCTATCAAGCACAGGTTCGGTCGTGTATGGAGTACTGCTCTCATCTTTGGGATGGATCTGCCAAGTACCAACTAGATGCGCTTGAGGCTATTGAGAAACGGGCCAAAAGACTAATTGGCAATGATACACTGGTCGAATCAAAGCTCCAGAGCCTTGAACATCGGCGACGAGTTGATAGTCTATCGGTTACATTTCGGGGAGTATGCAATGGAATTACACAACCTAATTCCGTCAAGCCCGTTCCATCATCGGACTACAAGACAAACGGCGGTGCGCCATTGTTACATGGTGGACATCCCACCTATACGCACTAAACGTTTTGGGAATACTTTCATTATGCGTACGGCTAAGGAGTGGAATTCCCTGCCGGAGTCTGTGTTTCCCGATAGCTCTAACCTAGGGCTCTTTAAGTCAAGAGTGAATAGGTTACTTCTAGGTAAGCGTGCTCCATCTTCGATCACATCATCACTTACCATCAGGTGAGATAGTGGTCAAACGCGAGCCTATTATCAATAAAAAAAATTGGCCAAGTGCGAGTCAAACTCGCCCATGAAGGGTTCCGTGGTAACTATAATAATATAATATGTTTATTTATTTGACGATTAAGCCTGCGCCGAGTAAAATAACTCAAAACGGTCTTCACAACTAAAGGAATATAACCTATAATAGTACTTTAATTACCATACAAAAATATGTAATGAACACTAGAATAAATGTGTTAGCAAACATAGTTGGCAAAATTTAAAAATATTTTATAGTTTATTAAACAAAAATACATAAAGTTGGACAAAAATCCTTACAAAACATGCTCGTGCGTCGCTGAATTTTGATAGTAAACTGTTGAATTTTTTCATAAACTTCAATTCATATTATTCTCTAATTATCATACTATCATTTACAGCTTTAACATTTCAAAAATGTCGCTTGGTTGTTTTAATTTTAATTTTTTCTTCTAATTTGCGCGCTATTTTGAACCATACGCAACGTACACCGGTCGAAAATTCAGTCGTCCACGGGAGCTCAGAGAGGGGTCACGTCTCATCGTGTAGCGTTTCGCCGGTAACGATAATTCGCGATCTATTGTGTACGTATGTATTGCAGCAATCCGTTGAATAACATAAGTCATATTTTTTGTTTTTTTGAGTACGATTTATTATGCATACCCAACAATTACTTTTTATTGTTCAATATATATTTCTTTAACATTTTTTTTTTCAATATTTGTTTATTATGGGAAAATGTAAAAAAAAATATTATTAGAAGAAAGTTGGCGCAAATTTTCGAAAAAAAAGCCATTCTCATAAAAAGTACGTAGGTATTCCTATTTTGTGATGTTATTATTGCTTTTTAACCGACTTAAAAAAAGGAGAAGGTTCTCAGTTCGTTTTAAACTTTTTTTTATGTATGTAACCTCAAACTCGAAGACGGCTGGACTGATTTGGAATTTTTTTTTCGTTTGAAAGGGTATACTTTCTAGTTGGTTCCATTGTTATGAAATCAGGATCTGATGATGGGATCCTGGAGAAAGCGAGGGAACTCTTTAAATATTATAGGCACACCTATAGCGTTTTGCGTATTTCTAATAGTACCTTGTGCAGTTGCTCCCGAAAAGCACCATTTGAGGAAGTGAAAGTGATGATGAAGACTTTTTTCAAACATTCGATATGGGTATCGTGTAATGGATTTTTGGGGGTGGTGATTGCAAATCTGGAATTTATTTTTAAATTCAAGATGGCGTATGCAACTTTTTCTCACAAATTTGATATGGGTACCGTGTAATAGGTTTTTGGGGGTGGTGATTGCAAATCTGACATTCATTTTAAAATCCAAGACGGCGGATGCAACTTTTTCTCAAACATTCGATATGGGTATCGTGTAATGGGTTTTTGGGGGTGGTGATTGCAAATCTGGCATTCATTTTAAAATCCAAGATGGCGCGGATGCAACTTTTTCTCAAACATTCGATATGGGTATCGTGTAATGGGTTTTTGGGGGTGGTGATTGCAAATCTGGCATTCATTTTAAAATCCAAGATGGCGGATGCAACTTTTTCTCAAACATTTGATATAGGTATTGTGTAGTGGGTTTTTGGGGGTGGTGATTGCAAATCTGGCATTCATTTTAAAATCCAAGATGGCGGATGCAACTTTTTCTCAAACATTTGATATGGGTACCGTGTAATGGGTTTTTGGGGGTGGTGATTGCAAATCTGGCATTCCTTTTAAAATCCAAGATGGCGGATGCAACTTTTTCTCACACATTCGATATGGGTATCGTGTAATGGGTTTTTGGGGGTGGTGATTGCAAATCTGGCTTTCATTTTGAAATCCAATTTAAACACATACGATATCCATATTGAATGTTGGAGAAAAAGTTGCATCCTTGGTGGATGCAACTTTTCTCCAACATTCAATATGGATATCGTGTGTGTCTACTAAGTTAAATACACTGATAACCTTCAAGGGTTTATTGCTAAGTATAATTAACAAAGTAACGTAAGGGCTAAAATTATCGCTAAATGATGAAAATGAGTGCACCCGGTTGCTGTTCGAAATACACTAAGCTCGCGGCGAACTTAGTGCGACCGCATTATATCGCTTGCTCAGCAAACGTGGTCGATTGCAAAATATTGCATCAAACATCGTGTAATAGGTTTTTGGGCATACCGATTGCAATCCTGACATTCATTTTAGAATTTACGACGAAAGTTCATTGGCTACTTTGTTAGCTTACAATTTACACTGGGTTATTGACAATTTAACTGATCCTAGGTTAAGTGACTATTCAGTATTATCTAGGGTATCTAATAATACTGAAATTAATTGTTTAAACCCTTAGATGTGACAAAGGAGAGTTATAATAACACAATTTTACTATATCATCAGAATATAAATCGTTTCTCCGGCAAAATATTAGATGAGGAAATGTTAATAGATAAATATGATATAGATATCTTATGTTTTTGTGAAACCTGGCTAAAACCAGATAGAATGTTGTTTAAAATTAATATTTTTCTGTTACTAGTGCATACAACAGGTCCTCAGTAGGAGGTGGTACTTTAATATTACGTAGTAATTCTGTTAGATATAAGGAACAAAAATATATCACCGCTTGCTCTGTTGATTGCTTGTGTAAGGTAGCATGTACAGAAGTTGAAGGCCAAACTTTCTTAAGTGTTTATAGACCACCAGCATCAAACTTGTCATCATTCTTAATGATAATGGGAGAAATTTTAAGTACCTAAGCTTTTAAGAGATAATAAATTAGTTTTCGTTTGTGGTCACCTAAATATTGATTTGTTAGTAAATTCACCTGAACACGGCAAGCTTACTTCATTGTTTGGTTCATTTAACTTAAAATGCACATACAAGGAAGCAACAAAAATAACAGCAACATCAGCTCAATGCATAGATAATATTTATACTAATTGTGCCATAAAATACTCGTCTCAAATTAGTGGAGTTAGGTCTGACCATACAGGTCAACTAGTATCCCTTGAGTTGGTTAAAAAGCGGCAATTAAATAAGACTATTAAGTTTAGGCCACTAACTAAAAAGAAATTAATGTTTTTAATGATAACATGTTAAGTAATCTTTCAATGGCCAATTTTGACTCCCATGACCCCAATGAAAATTACAGTATATTATTTTCTTCACTATGCCACGAATTTAGTAAGGCTTGTCCAGTTAAAAAATTTCAAATGAGTAATAAATCTAAATTTAATGAATGGGCCACTGCTGGAATAAGAATAAGCTGAGACAATTTATACAACTTATACCATGAAAAATCATTGACTTCCGATGAAGCCTTCCATAATTATGTAAGAATCTACTCAAAGATATTTAAAAGAGTATGCGCCCTAAGCTAAATCTAAATCAGAAAGTAATAAAATTAGCATTTCTAACAATAAAATAAAAACTGTGTTGAAGGTGATAAACAAAGAAACTGGAAACACAAACCAACAGGGTTAGAATGATTTGACTTTGAACATCGATGATCAGGTCATCTCAGATAAGTCAAAAGTGGCTGAGAAGTTGGAAAATTAGTTTACCAATAATCCAGTAGAGGTTACTAAATCTCTACATTCTTCGCCATTATTAGCAGAATCTTTTTAAAGGAAAACTTCAATAAGGATATACCAACATTTTAATTTAAGCCCATTTCTATTGATGTAATTAAAATGCATTCCAAAGTCTTAACATAACAAACACTGATGACTTATGGAGTGCATCTGTTAGGGTTCTTGGTAATATTATTGACTCAATTGCTGCTATCCTAACAGGCACATTTAATTAATGTATAGACAGCGCTAATTTTCCCGATTTAATGAAACATAGTAAAGTAGTAATAATTTTTAAGTCGGGTTGTAAGATTGATCCCTCTAACTATAGACCGATATATGTGCTTCCAGCATTAAGCAAAATATACGAAAAAGTCATGCTGAACCAGATGCTATCATATTTTAACTCAAATGGAATTCTGCATAGTCGGCAGTTTGGTTTCACGAAAGGTAGGTCAACAACAGACGCAGGAGTAGCGCTCATCCGTCACATTCTGGAATCTTGAGAGAAATCTCAGGATGCAATTGGCATATTTTGTGACCTCTCCAAAGCTTTTGATTGCGTTGACCACAAAACACTGATTTGTAAATTACACCATTACGGAGTTCGTGGATTCGTGTTCTGCTGACCTTGTTCTTTCATATTTATCAAACAGGCAACAAAAAGTTATTGTTAATGGAGCGACATCTGCAGGAAGGGATCCTGCAGATGTCGCCAAGATGAGTGCTCCGCAAGGTTCAATTCTTGGCCCTTTCCTTTTTATAGTGTATATCAATGACATACATGATGACCAACTTATCGGATATTTTTTATTTGTAATTCCATTGTGCTGTATTACTTGGTCTATACGACAGTATAGACCAAAGTTTTAAATATAATTAAGCATATCTTAGAACTGTAAACATATCTTACAACTATATAATAATATAGGTTATCCATCACAATTCAGACAGGCTTTAATTTATAATCATATTGTGGGAAGTACTAATTTCACACGGGTTCCCGTTAGTATATGCTTAAACTAGACTTATGGTCTCATGGTGCGTGGTGCGCTGGTTGCACGCTACTGGCATGATTGCTCTATGTTATCTCTTAAAAAATAGTAGTAGAGATACCTACTACTGTTTCTTGTGATTTTTTTTTTATTTTTGTATCGCGTTTGAATTTTAAGAAAAAAATTAATTCAAACTCAAAATGTTTTATTTCACATAGGCCTACATGGGCACTTATAAAACGTCAGCAGTTTGGCGCAGGGCACGGTTCGAAATTGGTCGTTTTCTATGGAGAAGATCCGGCAAGAAACTCCACAGTTACTCTTTTAAAATATCATTCTTACAATGTATCTGTTTCGTCCAACGTGAAACCGAACGCACCTTTTGGTTGGCAACATTATATTCTATTGTCTTTGATTTTCACTTGACAGATATCCGTTCTTTGTAAAAACTAACTGCCTTGCTTGTTGAGATCGATTTATTGGTTTTAGTTGAAAATCGAGTTGAATCTGCGCAGTTAAAGACAGATTAATCGTGACTAGTGATTAATTGAAATCTAGAATCCCGAATTGACTAAAACCCTGGGATATTTTGAACATAACGCCGTATTGAAGTCAGACTGACTGACCCGCGAGTTTGTTGAAACTGGTTGTGAATTGGTGATAAATAGCTGCTCCAATCTGATGCGAAGTTTGTGCTACCTCCCGGCCTGGACCACACATTGAAGCTTGCGTCCTTTGTGATCGCCGTGACACCACTTGCTCACATTACACGTTTCAAGTACTCATTACCTTTACACACATATCACGGACGTGATCAGAACAGATCCTCGCTTGGCGTCCCAGCTCAGAGGGTAAGTGATTATTATCATTGATTGCGTAAGCTTAATTGTTGTACTGAAGCCTAAGAGGCGACATATTGTGTTTGACAAGCAACGTTTAGTGCTCCACGAACCGTGGACAGTTCAGCATACCAGTTACCGTTGGCTGGCTTGGGACTGAACAGTATACAGGTTAATTAGGTATGAGAGGACATTAAAGCCTGTCTGAATTCTGATGGATAACCTATATTATTGTATAGTTGTAAGATATGTTTCCAGTTTTAAGATATGCTTAATTATATTGAAAACTTTGGTCATTACAAGATATTTTCTAAATTTAAACCCACGACCTACGTCATTTAAATTTAAAAGTCAATTATCTGAAATTAAGTATTTCAAATGGCGGGAGACTTTGTTAAACATAAAAAACACAGTGATACGACGTCAATGTGGAGCTATTTTTTAGTTGCGAAGGATAGGAATAGTGCCAAATGTAACCGATGCTCAGCCATTCTCAAGACTTTGGATGGATCGACTAAGGGATTACATACACATTTGTCATCAAAACATAACATCAAGCTTATATCAGCTTCAACAAGTCTAGATTCTGATAATCTGAACACAGCACCGCCGCCAGCCAAGCGAAAGTTAAATGATTATTTTACTAAAAGTGCCGACGATAGCCTCGATGATGTTTTGGCGAGAATGATTGCATTAGATGGATTTCCATTCAGTATATTCATAACTTCAGATGATTCGAGAAAATTTGTCTTTGCAAAATACACGGATTTACCAAAGTCAGCCGTCACCATTCAAAAACGTGTCATGAATTACAGTGAAAAAATCAGAAAGCAAGTAACTGCAGAATTGAAACATTTGAAAAGTGCAGGTGAAAGATTTAGTCTTTCTTTCGACAAGTGGACTTCAACATCCAATAAACCATACATGGCTGTCAACGTTCATTGATATATAAAAAAATTGGAATTTAGGACTTGTTCCTATTTATGAAAGTATGAAAGTATGGCTGAAAATTGTCTTCGTATATTGAAAGAGCGTCTAAGTATATTTGATATTTCCCTGGATACTGGCTTTATGAAAAACATAATTATTTGCAAGACAGCTCTACCTCAGATGATACTATAAATGAACCACCTGTGGCTGTTGATCATATGGACGACATCCATGATAATGAACATTTAGAAGACTTAGACAGTCCAGAATCAGACTTAATCTTAATGTCACAAAATGACCTTGCGCTATAACACATACCAGAATTATAGATATCTTATAAAACAGCTATCTAGCATAATCATTTTTTGGCAAGTGCTGACACTTGCCAAAAAATGAAAACATCCTTAGTGGAACGTATGAAGCAACGACAAAGTGATGATTTGACTGGTGTGTTGAATTAATTACAAAATCCATGAAAAGATGATGAAAATCAGTTATTATCGGATTTGGAATGGCATGACTTATTTCCAGTTTCTACACAGGCTTTAGTTTGGAAGCAAATAAAGTGTATTGTTAAAAAACTTAAAAGTCGAGATGACACGGAAGAAGAAGAAGGAAGATCAGGATCACAAACAGATGATGAGTTAAGGCCACAAACCTCCCAATCCCAACCCCAATTGACACTAAAGGAAAAGTTATAGCTGGAAATTGATAAGAGTATGAAATCCCCAGATCGTGAAGTACAAATACAAAATTAATCGGGGTTGGCAAAATATAGTATTAGACGTGAAATAAGCCTGTTTGAAAATGGAGGAATTAATGGATATCACTTAGAAACAGCATAGGTATAATTATCTATTGTCTATTCCTCCAACCAGTGTAAAACCTAAACGAGCGTTTTCAGCTGCTGCTTATGTTGGTAATAAACGAAGCAGGCTTGGAAGTCAAACCTTGGATGCATTGATATTTCTACGATTGTATTTTCAAAATTCGAAATAAGTTTTATTGTCTTTTTATTTCTTACAAAGTATAGTATCTTTTTGTCATTTTTTCTTTTCTTACTATACTGTGATATGTGTAGTGTACCAAAATTAAAAATATATATTTTAAGAAATTACTCGTTTTTTAGAGTTCAGTTGCTGAATGGCAAAAAACGGAACCCTTATAGTTTCGTCATGTCTGTCCGTCTGTCTGTCTGCCTGTCTGTCTGTCCATCCGTCCGTATGTCACAGCTATTTTATTCCAAAACTATTAAGACTATACATGTGAAACTTGGTAAGTAGATGTATTCTATGAAACGCTTTCCGATATTGAGAAAAAAATTAAAAATCATTTAAAATAAAGGAACATACTACTACCCTATACATGGAACTAAAACTGATTTTTTTTTTCATGAAACCTATGCGTGTGTAGTATTTATAGACAGGTCTTTAAAAATGACATGGGGGTTTCTGAAACCACTTTTTCATAAAGTCAATCGTTTAAAAGATATAAGCTTCCAAAGTGGTCAAATGTGTATCCCTCCCTCTAACTTCTATAATAGTGGAGTGAAAAATCCAAAAAAATATGTATCTGTAGATCTTAATGTAAAATCTCAACCAAAATTAGTTTGAATGATATCGAGTTAACAGTTTTTGAGATACGGCATATTTTCTAAAACCGCAAATATAACTTTGTAATTCATACAAACACTATGAAAAACAAAGTTATCTAGCGTAGTTGTAAAAAATGTAAATAAGTTAGTTTTAAGAAATTTGTAAGGTTTTTTTCGTCAAATAAATATACATATTATATTATATTATTATAGTTACACACGGAACCCATCATGCGCGAGTCTGACTCGCACTTGGCCAATTTTTTACATTTGAGACCAATTAGAAACCACATAGTCTAATCCGGGGATAGCCCTAGGGTCCCAGGATTCAGCATCAAGAGTCACGTAATTTCGGGATTGAAAAACATGCTCGGGATTGTATTCTCTAGTTGCAACTAAGAAAGGATTTCTATCGAAATTCTATTTTAGTTGCCAAATGTGTCAAAAAAATAGAATTAATAAATTGTAAAGAACCAGATAGATAGCCCTACAGACCTCAATCTGAACGATAATTCTGTAAGCAGTTTTATGTCGATAGGAGCCGGGTTTTCTGGTTTAGAACAAGTTTCAGCTTCCTTTGACATTCCCTCTATGTCCGACAAATTATACGCCAAGTGCCATAACAAGGTCTGTCTACTACGGGAATTAGCCAAAAAAAAATTGGCCAAGTGCGAGTCAGACTTGCCCATGAAGGGTTCCGTAGTAACTATAATAATATAATACGTATAACTACTACAACTACTAGTCTGTCTGTCTGTCCATCCGTCCGTCCGTATGTTACAGCCATTTTATTCCGAAACTATTAGGACTATACATATAAAACTTGCTAGATTGATGTATTCTGTGAACCGCTTTCCGATTTTAAGAAAAGATAAAATATGTTTAAATTAAATTAAAAAATATTTTCAGTTTTAGTTCCATGTATGGGGATTTTGACATTCCATACATGGAACTAAAACTGAAGATATATTTTTTTTCATGAAACCTATGCATGTGTGGTATCTATATACAGGTCTTTAAAATGAGATTGAGGTTTCTAAAACCACTTTTTCATAAAATTAATCGTTTAAGAGATATACGCTTCCAAAGTGGTAAAATGTGTGCCCCCCTCTAATTTCTATAATAATGGAGTGAAAAATATAAATATATATATACAACGTGTAACGGAAATCCCATTTCTAACCAAAAGGGCTGAAGACAACATTTGGTATGGAGTCTCTATGCACAGTTTCAGCACAAAATAACTGACTTAAAGAATTGATAACACGATAATTCTTTTCGTTCTTCTTAATTTGAAAAATTCGGTCTCTGGTATCAGTGTACTGGAATTTGTAATAAGTTCTACACATGTAGACTTAGGATTACAAAACCCTTGCCATATCGTTTGTTATCATCCAAAGAAGCCATGCACTTGGTATGTATATACCCTTTAAATTACACGTTGTATATATATATATATATATATATATATATATATATATATTCATCCTGCAACCAATTAGCCGTCCTCTGAAGAAAAAAGTACATTTAAACTGGCGTCCACTGGCATTTGGCCTCCGCATACCGGACGCCACTTTTTTGGTCGGTGGCACTTAGGTCCTATTGGCCCTGGTTAGCCGTAGGACAAAATTCGATAGAAGCCAAAAAATTTGATAAATGGCTGCAAAAATATAATAAAAAGTTCCCGAAGAAATCTCAGCGCAGGTGAGGCGCTGCTGTAGCGCGTATATTCACAGCCGTATATCTCGGGGACTTCCTGACTGCGAATCTGCATATTTGGCGTCCGCACTTGCGACGTTGCCAGCTCGCTCACCTCATGCTTGACAGAGTTTCTGATTTGTATTTTAATATATTGGATTTATGTGTGACACATTTTCAATTTGCAATATTCAAAGAAGGAACATAAAATCTTTTAATTATAAATAAACATTATTGCAGCTTCATTTAATGACCACTAACTCTAACTCTGAAAAGTAGTTAAAATTTTTGATATTATTAGTAACACATAGTTACTCAGACTTACTTCGTTCCTCCTCAAAAGTTTCGGACATTTACTTTCGCGTCGATAAATGCAATTTTGAAAGAATAGAGGTATGTACATCTATCTCACATTTTCGCATGATAAAGCGCAATCGGTACGTGCGCAAGATCCAAACCTTATTTTATTTTATTAATAGCTAAATACGGACGTCTTATAGCTTTATACGGACGTTCAATAGCCTAGCGGCTTTTATTGCAGGAATACGATACTATTTAAGGTAATCTTATTTGGCTGCAAATTACTGTAAGATGGAAGCACTATACCCAGTCCGGCTGCGCCAGATTTGAACGAAAAATCACACAGTGCTCGCGCATCAGGGAAGTCCAGTTTGGAATCGACCAGTTTTACTATCTTCACATGTTCCCACCATGTACTCGCCGAGACACCGACCTTCCTCCGAGGGAGAGACTAGGCCTTCATAACGATGGATGGATGACCCGAAGAACTTGACTACTAATTAACTCTATAGAGAGAGAAAAGACACTAGACAAATATGTTTTGTGTGAAAGAGAAACATACGTTTATCTAGAATGGTATGTTATGTATGTTTTCTATGCTCATTCCGATACAAAAATACACACTTCCCAACCACAATAATGAGACTGTTATTTATAGCGTATCTGAAGTCTTCCTAGTTTTCGGACATTTTAAGTCAACCATTTGCGAGAATAGAGCTATTTCTATGGGCTCACATTTCCCCACGGTAAACCAAACCTCCCAAATGGGTATTGTATTGCCGAAATACATAGTATGTTTGGATAGGGCACTGTGACTTTGAGCTTCCTGTATTTATTTTACCTCAATACATGATCAACCACTTGAGCTTCAATGTAAGAACTGGCCGCAGTAAAACATTGTCATAAGAACGAAAGTCGCATGCGCGCTTGAAAAATACAAGCAAGAAATCGTTTCCCGTCATCTTCTTTACGAAAATTTAACAATACCAGGTAGACTCAAGTGCGGGATATATTTTTTTCGCTGCACTCGGTCCATCCGAGATGAACCTCCACATGTAAGAAAAGTGCTGTGGAATTAATACTGCTTCCGCGTCTGCCTAATATCGTTCAGCTCTAGGAGCATCTACCTCCCGGACGTGACCTATAGAAGCCAGTTTGGAAAACAATCTCTCGACTGCGAATCTCGCACTCGAGCACTCTTGCCTGGTAAAACCATGTCCTATCTATTAGAGTGCCCGAAATACGGAAGTTATATACAGCTATATGCGGACGTTCGATAGCTATATATGGACGATCAATAGCCATATATGGACGTTCCATAGCTATATATGGACGTTCAATAGCTCTATACGGACGTTCAATAGCTATTTAATGCACGGTACTTAAGGTTATGCAGTCGTCAGCACAGTTGCTGAAGGATATATATCCTGCGCCCCTGCTTGTGGGTTTCAGATTCGGTCTACGTGATGTCATGATGGGCCGCTTAATATGTCCTTAAAGGATGTCCCGAATGGGTTGAGGCTAACTTGGTTAAGTTTAATGCCGCTTGGATCCTCGCGTTTCTGACTGGCTCCATCATTCCGTGGTGAAAACAAGCCGATAAGCGATCATAGCGAGCTTCTTGGGGTAACGTTGACCTTTACTTTTGGTCTGTTTGTCGCGGCTAAGACTCAACTGGTTGCTAATAATTGGAAATCCTAGCAAAGGAGACAGTATTTCACATCGGAATATCTTCATGCACTTGACTCATTTGAGAAACGACCAAACGTCTCATTAGCAACGAGGGACTGGTCGAGTCAAAGCTTTAGAGCCTTGAACATCGGCGACACGATGCAATTCTATCGGTTACATTTTAGAGAGTGTGTCCTGGACTCGCACAATCTAATTCCATCAAGCCCGTTCCATTATCAGACTACAAGACGAACGGCGATGAACCATCGTTACATGGTGGACATCCCACCCATACACGCAAAACGTTTTGAGAAATTTCATTTTATAGCTATGGAGTGGAACTGTATTAAATATCTATTATAGCTATACTAGGGCTCTTTAAGTTAAGAGTCAATAGGTTTCTTCTAGGTAAGCGTGCTTAGTCTTCAACTACATCGTCGTTGCACCATCCGGTGAGATGGTGGTCAAATGTGAGCATATTATTAATAAAGATGAGGTCTAAGAAGGAATGAGCGAGCCCAGAAGTGTCTGTTCACTATTACTTTGAAGGCAGACGGGTCATATATGGTAGGGAATACAGGAGCCGGCAGACAGTTCCACACCCTGGCCGTGCACACAATAAATGCAGCTTACCATCAGGTGAGATAGTACTCAGAATCGAGCCTATCATCAATAACCACAATATATACGGACGACTCAGAATCGAGCCTATCATCAATAACCACAATATATACGGACGTGCAATAGGTATATACGGACGTCAACAGCTATATACGGACGTTCAATAGCCTGGTGACCTTAATTGCAGGAATGATATTTGGCTGCAAACTACTGTAAGATGTATGTACTATATACCCAATCGGGCTGCACCAGATTTGAACGAGAAAGCCTACAGTACTTTCGGTTGCACTTTCGTGTTCAGAGAAACTCAGTTTGTAAATTGACTAGTTTTTACTAACTTCATAAGATCCCACCATGTACTTGCTGGAAACCGGCCTTTACCCGGCGACGGAGACACTAGGCCTTCATCACCTATGTGACTCATTATCTGAGGATCTGAGATGACCAGAAGTACTTAACTCTCTCTCTCTCTCTCTACCTCTGTAAGCAGACCCCACGAGGAAAAGAGAGACATGCCAACGTCTTCGTGATGTTTTGCATAGACATACTAAGCTTAGCTAAGCTAGTTCTATCATACTAAATCTTAACTTGACTCACCAATGAACATACTGCGCACATTGTTTAAATTTGTAAAAAAAGTAGACAAATATTTACAATAGTAGGTATGTCATTCTAGATATGTCACTCAATATTATTATTCATCTTATTATTAACTAAGTATTTCAGTCCCTAATGTCATTAAATCCGTTCGTTAAGTTTTGTATGAAAGAGAAGTTATACGTTTACTATTCAATCCTTTTATTTACGCTCCTAACAACACAACAAACTTTTTAATAATATTAATAGCATAATTCATAGATATCAATATCGGGCATCCGTATATTAGCACATCTTACGAATACTGTGATAAGTGTAATGTTCATGCTGTGGACTACTGTCAAGCAATTATAAAAGAAAGAGATGAGTAGATAAATCGAAAGCTGGCAACGTCGCACTCCCAAATACCTGTGGGGACGTTAAGTAGTCAATGCCATAGTTAAATTGCAATCAATATATCCAGGACGCCTAGAATGTATTACCATGGTTCGGGGTTGAAAAATGTTGGGGCATGACTGCAAGAGGAATATCGCGAAAAATAAAATTATCGGAAAATGACGTACCCCACGTTGCTGGAAATCGACAAACTAAGCAATATTCATTGAGACTTGTTAAAAAATGTAAGGGGAACTGGGGGACGTCGTAAGGTTGCATGACGTGCATGACGCCAAAAAGATTCTAGGATGTATATATATATATATATATATATATATATATAGATCTTAATGTAAACTTTCAATCAAAATTGGTTTTAAAGAGATCGAGTCAGAAGTTTTTGAGATACAGCATATTTTCTAAAACCGCAAATATAACTTTGTAATTCATACAAATACTATGAAAAACAAAGTTATTTGGCGTAGTTGCAAAAAATGTAAATAAGCTAGTTTTAAGAAATTTGTAAGTTTTAGTTTTTTGTCAAGTAAATATACATATTATATTATATTATTATAGTTACTACGGAACCCTTCATGGGCGAGTCTGACTCGCACTTGGCCAATTTTTGTAAAATGTTATAATAAGCAATATAACATTAGATTTATAGATTTCTTTTATTTTCTTTTTTCTTTTAAATTAAGTTACACTTGATACATATATTGTTATGAAATAAATTACGCTTATATTTTCTGCGAAGTAAGTTCGCTAGACAGCATTAATGAAAAAAAATTTTTTTGGTATGGCCCCACGTATATATAATAAAGTACCGAATGTTATTAAAAATATGACAGTACATCAGAATTTAAACGAGCACTAAATGAAATTTTAATAAACAAAACTTATTTCGGTCTGGTTTTATTATGACATTACATAATTATATTATTTTTTTATTTCATACTGGTTTTATTATTCAAATAAGTACTGCATACCCATCTACCCTAACTTGCTACTTACCCAGTTTCGAAGCGTCAATAGCCTAATGGATAAGGTGTCGGACTTGTGATCGAGAGGTCACGGGTTCGAACCCCACCCATTACACTATTGACGTGAACCCACTCCAGACACAAGCATATTTAGCTTAGTTGGAGGGGTTAACAAGATTGCTAGTAATGTGAAATGTACCCACATTGCTAGTATTCTTTAAAAAAAAATCTGAGGAGTTTAATATATAAAATCAAAGTTTTATTGCAATAGGATGAATAGTGAGGGAACGGATAATGTATTACTACAGTAAAAACAAACATTAATTTTTATATAATAGGTATAAATTATTAAATTTATTTTTGTGATTTATTTACGTACCTACTTGCTTCATTTAGATCCATCCAGCCGTTTGAGCGTAAAGAAGTAACAAACATGCAAACAGACACATTCATTCACAAACTTTCGCCTTTGTAATATTAGTGTGATAAATAAAACCATCTAAATAATTAATATTCGTTTTTCAAGTTTATTCAACATAACGACAAAAAATTAAAAAATGCAAAGTTAGCAAACTTCGTCGTGCAACGGCAAGCGGGCCTCGAGCGAACTTGTCATTGTGTGTGTGACAACGCACACGACTAGCCCGCTGCAGTAAATACCTATTTTCCGCGCGTCTCGTAGGCTCGACACCCTCTTAAAAAAAAACCTTAAAAATTTCTTAAAACTAGCTTATTTACATTTTTACAACTACGCTAAATAACTTTGTTTTTCATAGTGTTTGTATGAATTACAAAGTTATATTTGCGGTTTTAGAAAATATGCTGTATCTCAAAAACTGCTGACCCGATTTCATTCAAACCAATTTTGGTTGAAAGTTTATATTAAATTCTACGAAAATATTTTTATTTTAGATTTTTCACTTCATTATAATAGAAGTTAGAGGGGGGGGACACATTTTACCACTTTGGAAGCTTATATCTTTTAAACGATTGACTTTATGAAAAAGTGGTTATGGAAACCCTTATATCATTTTTAAAGACCTGTCTATAGATACCACACACGCATAGGTTTCATGAAAAACCAATATTTTCAGTTCTAGTTCCATGCTTCTATTTTCCATAGAACCCCCCTTTATTTTAAATATTTTTTAATTTTTTTCTTAAAATTGGAAAGCGGTTCAAAGAATACATCTGCCTATTAAGTTTCACATGTATAGTCTCAATAGTTTCGAAATAAAATGGCGGTGACATACGGACGGACGGACAGACAGACAGACAGACAGACAGAAGGACAGACGGACAGACATATCGAAACTATAAGGGTTCCGTTTTTTGCCATTCGGCTACGGAACCCTAAAAATGAACGAGAACAATCAGAATTAAAACAAAAAATTATCAAAAAAAAAAACAATTTTATTTGGTGACGAATAGTTGCAAAGACAATGTACTTGTTACATTTCAATTTTAATAATACTTAAAAGTAAAAAAAGAACATATAAAAATATGACCTAATTGTTATTATTATGAGATATTGAGAACTATTTAATTGCTTATTAATACTATTTTATTGTAAAATGCACCTTGGTTAATGGCCCTATACAAACTGATAAAAAATGGCAGAATGCCACAGAATAGATAAAAGAGGTTAGAAAGGAAATAGTTCCTGATTTGAATGAGAACGCGTGTCGCCGCTTGTCTCCCCACTCTTTAGCTCCACTTCAAGCAAGACGCCCGTTACGTATGCGAAGTACGCACACAAATAAATTACACACACTTAAATCGAGAGCTTGCTACTGATTGTAACTCACTGTCGATAAACATGCGCCGTGCATCACGGCCAATCAGGGCAAAGGACGAAACTCCAATGGTTGAAGTGTGGAGGACGCATCGCATTCAGTACATTGTAAGCGGACTTGGTCATTGCGTTGATTAAGCGAGTACACATCGGGCAATGTATACTTTTTGTAACTTGTTGCAATTATGTTGTTAATGTTCGGAATTTCATAGTGATCAGAATATTTTAATTTCTTTTACAAATAAAATTGTAATTAAATGTTATTTTCGACTTACTGATGGAAAGATATAACTCCTCGCTCTATACTTGCGGTCTGACTTTTTGTTTTACAGGTTATAATTGCAAAACACGGCATTTTAAAGCAGAGCTCTGTGTTCCGAAGTAATCCGAAGCGCACTAAACGCGGTGAATGAATTAATCGGTCGCGCTATGATTGTCGTATCATAAATGTGGTGCGCTCGCCACACCCACATTACCATTCCAACCTTATTCATCTATTCCGTGGTGTTTACACAGCCCATTATAACACTCTTTTTAGTTTTTACGTCCTTATTTAATCCTGTTATGGTCTACAATAAAGAGCATATGTATCTATCTATTTCACTCACGCCGTATCTATCAACCATTGCCGTAGGTAGACACTAGAGAAAGATAATTCGTGCCTACATTCTTTTCGGTTTCACAAACACTAGCTGGATTTATTTCCTATTTGATATTCAGGCGTTCATTTAGTAGCTCGATTAAATAAGATGGATACATTTTAACTTAGAAGCCATTTTGAATCAGTTTGTATTTACAACCACCTATTTTTTTATTACAAATATATTGATGACTTATTTATAATAGCTATAATATTCAGAATAGAATCGTCATACCAAACTAATGCTTAGTCTGACCGGATGTAGTTGGGCACTACTGTTTTACATGGTTTTTTTTTGTGTCATCTCGCAGGTCAACCTCTAAGGTTGACGGTTGCTTAACCGGGCTTGCCTGTGGTTGCCTTGATTAATAAATGAATTAAAGCCTCCAGCCAGGGCTTATTATAACACTTACAAACTAGGCGACTACACGCTAAGGGCACCCCCTGTGGGGTACGGACCTCGGCTTAGGGCGTCGCAGGGGGAGGGCAGTTAGGGACAGGCTGGATCATATCATTATGTGTTTTACATGGAGCGATGATCTTACATCGACGGTTAAAAGAAAATAGGGTATAAGCGACAAAAAAGAAATGTTTAGGAGAGCCATTGAAATATTTAGAATTTTAGAAAAATTGATATATTTTTTCATTAAAACATCAGACAGTTGAATAAGTGTTATAGTAAAAGAAGGATAAGGTACTTTTCACAGTGGTTGTATAAAAGATAATAGAACACAAGAAACAGTCGGCTTTCAAAACAATAGCAGTCCAAAATGTCGCTTATACCCTATTTCCTTTTAACCGTCGATATATATACCGTCTTGTCGTACCAAGCGCTTCTCCTCCACATTAATTGTGCGTACAGCCAAGCTGTGGAACTCTCTGCCGGCTTTTGTGTTCCCTCACACTTATGACCCGTCAGCCTTTATATCAACAATGAACAGGCATCTTCTGGGCTCGCTCGTTACATCGTAGACCTCATCTATCGCTTACCATCAGGCGAGATAGAGGTCAAGAGGGTACTAATCAGTTATTAACACGTTGATCGCCATACGGCCCACCGGTGAGCCTAGTTTACTTTCCATTCGAGCCAAGCCAAAATCAGGTAATCGGTAATTTTCACCAACTGAATTTTTTTATCGAAAAGTCTTCGATCAACAATACCAACTACATATCGGGTCGGCGCAAAAAATACGTCTCGGTAAATAACAGCGCACTTGAGAAGTGAGCTCTTATTTTGTTTAGTTCGCTTGACACACAGCCAATGTAAACACGTTTCACAATGCAGCAATGTGTATTCAAAAGTTACAAAACTAATGCCCGAAAAATCAATTTAACGGCCGGAGTGTCTTACTTTCGTTAAGTAAGTACATGTAGAATAAGTTACATTTTAAGCTTTAAACCAACAAATAATATCGAATTTTGAAGAAATTTACCGATTTTAAACCACCGCTACAAATGTTTGGCCAAGGTTGGCCAATACACGCGCAAACTTTTGAAACGAAACAAAACGATGTAGCTCGCAAGGCAATAACGGGAAAATGTACTTTATCTGTTGCTATTTAAGGTTGATTTCACTGTTCCGTCCAACGAGAATATCTGCACGCATATTTTTGGTATGGCAATTAATTATCTGTGGGCTTGACATAACTTGACTTGACAGATAACCTTTTGCTTCCGTTGAAAAATGTCCGCTCTTTGTGAGATCGATTTATTGTGTAATTGAAAAATCCTGTTGAATCTCAGTTAATTAAGGACAAATTGGGTGTGATTAACGATTAATTGATATTGGAATCCCGAATTGAGTAACATACTGGGATATTTTGAACAATACGCCGTATTGACGCCAGACCGAATGGCACGCGAATTTGTTGAAAGTAATTGTGAATTAGTGATAAATAGCTGCTCCAATCTGGTGCGAAGTTTGTGCTACATCCCGGCCTGGACCACACATCGAAGCTTGCGTCTTTTGGGAACCGCCGTGACACCATTTCACAACATTACACAATCATACACACTAACACATACCGCACGGTCGTGATCTACCAAGGTCGCACGCTGTCGTCAACCAGCCACAGGTAAGTGTGCATGTTGGAATATCTAATTGTGTAAAGTTTAATTATGTATTGGTAAGGCCTAAGAGCCCATATTGTGTTTGTAAGCAACGTTTAGGGCTCCACGAACCGTGGACAGTTCGGACCATCCAGTTACCGTTGACTGGCTGATTGAAGGATCGAACATTCACACTAAATGATATTTATGTCTTTTCATTTCTAAGTAACAGGAGTAATTTATTGCTTTGCTAGTTTTTTGTGACGAATGATCGTAAGTATTAGATAATATTTTGAAGATTTGTGACTTTATTACTAAGTACCATAGTTGTAATTGGGTTGAACTTAAAACTGTTTTAAAACTTTTCTCTCAGTTCGTTCGTCAAAAAATTTAGCCGTATAACTACATATTCACGCGGACAGCATTTAGCTTTGTACGTGACCTGTTATCTAGTTGGTATTGTTGAACGAAGCCAAAAGTTCATAAAATGAAGTAATTCGTATGGTAAATTAAAATTACCGACTTTTACCGTCCAGTTTTTAAGATATTGTAATAGGCTCAAGTGTGACCACCATGGCTTGAACGGTTCAGTACGATAAAGCTCACCGGTGAGCCTCGTGGCCTGAATGGAAATGCTCGAATTTACTTAAAGCGTTCAACGTGTTAAAAAAAACTGACCTCCAATTTCTGTGTAGTTGGCGGTGTGATACCGCCGTGCCTCGGAAAACTCTTTAAGCCTTTGTACATTTCTGACAGTCGCTACGAGTAGTCAGGAGCAGGGATGTTAGGGAGCTCCGTAACCGTAACCGAAACTTTCGGATAATCGATAGAAAAAATTATCCGTAACCGTAACCGAATCCGAAATAAAAGTTTCGGATAATATCGGATAGGGGCGGAGCCTAATTGAGACACGTTATGACATGTTGTTTTGATCGGCCGGGCGGCGGCGAAACACACAAATAGACATGCGCAAAAAAAGTGCGTTAGAAAGTGATGTTATATGACATTACATTTAGTACCGGGGAATGTTGCATTACACCATGACTCCAAACATGACGCGTTATGAAGCGCCACACGATGGTTATTGTAATGAAATTCTCGCGTTATAAAATGTAATACATCATTACATGAGATGAGATAGCGCGTTATGGTATGATGTATCTATTTGTATTTTACTTTTCAAATTCCTTAAAAATCTAATATTCGTAACCTAAATTATCCGAAACTAACGGATAATCCGAAATAATTTCATATCCGTATCTTTATAATAATCATTCTTATATCCGTATATCCGAAATTTCATATCCATAACATCCCTGGTCAGGAGCCAGTAAACCTAATACTGGTCTTGCCAAGGAATATCGTGTTATCCAGTTACTGGATTGTGGAGCTCAGATAGACAGTCGCGCCATGTAAAACACTAATACTCAGCAGCACAATCCGACAAGAGAGCAGTAGGGAAACTAGCACTCTAAAGAAATACATAAACAAAACGCGTTCCGTATTCCGGCCTCGCCGACGAGGCCCATCGCGACGTCCGCGTGATGTCTGCCGTGATTCTTTACAAGGCAGTCATCTGACAATTTACCGATTTTGAGTTAAACATTGAGCGACATCAGGAAAAAAAGGGCACTGGTATCAAAACCACTTTTTTTATATTTAAAATAGGTTCGCGTTTGACCACCATCTCACCTGATGGTAAGTGATGATGTGGTCGAAGATAGAGCACGCTTACCTAAAAGTAACCTATTCACTCTTGACTTAAACACTCCTAGGTTATAGCTATTGGGAAACACAGACTACGGCAGGGAATTCCACTCCTTAGCCGTTCGCATAATGAAGGCTTTTTATGAAAAAAATATCTCAAAAGCTAAATAAGTTTCAGAAAAAGGGGTTATATAGGTCGACGCGCCTCTTTTTCCTGATTTCGCTAAATGTTTAACTCAAAATCGGTAAATTGTCAGATGACTGCCTTTTAAAGAATCACGGCAGTTGTAACGGCAACCCTCCCCGACCTTTGCCAAACGAGCCAGCCCGCGATGCTGAGCCAGTAGCAATAAATAACCCCTTTAATAATAACTAGACTTGCCGTTCGGGCCGCGTCGGTCAGTGCTGCCCGGCGTTTAATATCTCCATAATTAATGACTAAAGTTCATACATTTGGACATTAGATATAACGACGCCTTAGAGTGAAAACCTCTTAGGTGAAAAAGGAGTAACTTTTCAGGAGGAAGAAAAATCTGCGTGCTATAAAATTTTTGTACGGTTTGTTTTATGTTTTTTTTTTTTAATTAATTTATATGTAAATTTAACCCGTTTTTATATCCAGAACTGTTCGATATTATGTATAATATGAAAAATATTATACATAATATCGAACAGTTCAGAAATGCATAATCCATGGCCTGATTACGCTAAACTGACGACGCGATGCGAGTGTTTACGAGGCTCTCACTTACTTTCATAGATAGCGTTTCGAGTGTCGAATGAACATATTAGTGAGATCAGGATGTGCGTTGCGAGGATTACTTTCTGGAAACGCAATAAAAAAAATTTGGACAAAAATGTACTCCCGAGGTTTTCACTCTAAGGCGACGATAAGTATCTTTTTTTGGCTTTCCGTCAATCTAACAATTAAAAAACATTTGGTCTAAATTTGGATAGAACTGATTTTTGCTGGGCCTAAAGAGAAAGCTCACTGTCGGTCAGCACTGACCGCGTTGGCGTTCAACGTGTTAAATGTAAATATTAGTTTGTAAGCCCTGGCTGGAGGCCTTTACATTTAGAGGTCACCACAGGATCGTCCGGTTAAGTAGTAACCAGCCTTAGTGTGCTGAACTTACGAGTGGCCGTATCAAAACAAAAATAAAACTCGTCTTCATCCGGTCAGCTTCATCTGGAAACTGACCCCAACATGGGTAAAAGGCCAATGATTTTGATTTTAACGGCCTCAAGACGCAAGATCATGAATAGCTTAACTTATATTAAAGATTGGTGGGTTAGTCTAGTTTAGTGTTTTGGACTTATGTTAGGGGCTCATCAGTGAAGTAAGGATGTTCTAGGCAGTCTAAGGCAGTGAGGCGTTTCGCTGGATCGAATATCAGCATACCCTGAAAAAATAAAAAGTGTTTGGTTATTGTGTAGAACGTTTTGGGGATACATACTTTACTTTTCACAGTTTTTTCTCTCAAGTTAGAATGTTTACGCGTGTGTATTCAAACATTTATTGCAATTCATAATGTACACTACAGGTGGGATAAAATTATAAGAAACAATTATGGACCCTGTCAGGCACAGCAAAATTTAAAACAGGTAGGAGAGGCAGAGTGCTTTGTTTGATTTTCCATGATAGTAAATATTTATTTAAAATTATTTATTGTTACGTATAATTGTATATATCTGTGCTTTATATTGTTTATGTGTATTTACGTGTATTGCTGAAAATCAGCTTTACATGGTAATACTTAGGGTTGGCACCTAACTAGTGTTGGGTAAATAGCCGGATGCTTTGAGTTATTATCGATTATAATCCATAAGTGTCCATTAATAGCCTTGCCATGGATGATAACCCTGCTATTAAAGTAATGTTATTTTTTTTTTTTTTTTATTGTAATCTGTGGGTGTGAACATAAATTGGGTGCGTGTACGCAGTGTGATTCAATGTATTGTTATTCTTTTTATTTATTTTCACTTTTTGTATGTGAAAAAGTGTTAATAATAAAATCCATTTGCGTCCGATCCAATCGAAATACCAAACTTAGGAGATTTTGAAGAATCCAGTGTTTCTAGCAGTAATTATGCTGAAAATTATTTTTGAACAACAAACAAAAAAAACAACTAAAAACGAAAATAAAAAAATAAAAAAAATCCCAAATAAATGACTGATTAGGAATTAGAAAAAAACCAAGTACATAAAAAATCTACTAATCAAAAATCAATGTAAATACTTGATTGAAAATTTTTAAATGGGCCAGATTAGTTTTACATAGCACATTTATTTACTACAAAGAATGATTATGAAAATGAAGTCTAATCTGACAGTCCTAAGCCTGAAAACCATGAAGGGAAATTTTCAATCACTAAAATAACATTAACAGCAGGGTTATCATCCATAATTGCTATTAATGGCTACTAACTGCTTTTAATCGATTATTATCCAAATGATATTAATCGGATTATTATCATTGCCCAACACTACACCTAACATTATGCTGAGCTAAGGCCCTTTTGGCACAATATTACCACCCGGAATGTTCATTTACTTTCTCTGCTTTATAATGTGCTATTTAATCCTTTCACTCCTTTTTATCTTAAAGACCGCTTTCGGATTCTGTGACACACATTCAAGGTCCTTGAGATCGTCGGAAAATTTAGAGTTAAGTATCCGTATGCATTCCACTTCTTTCTTTGATAAATCTTTCACTATCCAAGCGGCTTGTTTATGGAATGCATTGCCCATATATTAGAGGCGTGCTTAAACATTACCTACGTTCAAAAGAATGGTGAAAGAGCTCTAACTATAATTTTTTTTCGCCTCCTTTCTCAATTATGATTTTGATATGTATTAGTATATATTAACATATTATATATATGGTATGTATTTTATATTATTATGTTTAATTAGTATTATGTATGATGTTGTACACTGACAGCCCTAAATCTATCTCCTTTAATTTCTGTCCATCCAAAGGTTGTCTGTAAGATAAGGCCGCCCATTGTACACTGGTTTTATTATTTGTATCCTTAAGTGTATTGTAAGGTATACAATAAAGTATACCCATAAAAAACAATACTTATCATTAAAAACCAAGTCTTGCAACTCAATTCTTCTACCGTAAAAAGTTGTGAGATCCATGTAATACCAAGTCGGTTATTAATTTATTCAGTCCCTCCTTAAGGGACCTTCTGTCTTAAGTTGTTACGTAATTATCTAACCTAACGACATCTTATAGTGACTATATCAATATTAAAAATCTTTAACGTTTTAAATAAATACATTGAATCGGCCATCGTATGAAAACACAATATATCTCACAAGAAATGCATATATAAAATAGATTGTTTGGTGGCAGTGAGGTACGTACTGTATTTTTAGTTTTACTGTTTCTTTAATTTATTTTGCATTTTTGTTTCGCATTTTTCATTCATTTGTATTTTTGTATATGTGTGCTTGATGTACTGATGCTTAATAGTGGCTTAGGTGTGGGGCTTGTGATCGAACCCTCGACCTACAAGTTCCAAGTCAGACCCGTAACTCCTAGGCCTATGTGAAATAAAATAATTTAAATTTTGAATATATAAGTATGTATTACCTTGATCATGTCTAGTGCATGGGGGTGTATCCTGGGTATGATTTCTCCAAGATCTTGGGCCTGATACTCGGGGAAACTGTCCAGCATTATAGACACGTTTTCAGGCCATTCTTGACGTGACGGCCGGCCGATAAGCCTGGAAAAAGAGAACAGAAAAGATATCATTAGAACTTAAAACGGGATATTTACGAGTTTCCGATATTTCGGCACTGTTGCAAGCGCCATGACCACGGATGAACTGAAGTAATTGCGGGTGGACGTTTATGAGCAGACAAATCGGTCTACCCTCTTTCTTGTTCGTTTTCTGTTAGCGACACCGCTACCACTGTCACATGTATCACTAAACACTCGATTCTGTTCCCGACACACAAAACTCGCCGTGTCGACTCGCGAACTTTCTACGGAACTTTTTCGGTTTTTACACATTTGAACCACTGGATTCCAGGCCCTCGACAGTTGAAACCCATCCTCCCGGTTGAAATTGTCGTATTTGGTCAGTTCATCCGTGATCTTGGCGCTTGCAACAGTGCCGAAATATCGGAAACTCAAAACAATAAGTACACATGTTAAATATCCCGTTTGAAGTTCTAATGATACTGTTAGTGACCAAGTTAGCTTAAAAACTTATAACAGAAAAGATGTTAGTGTGTGGCCGGAGTTGAGACTGAAAAGTCAAGTAACCTTTGGGAATACGTTTATGTCACCGTAAAATTGCAAAAACCGTTAGATTATATCTTGCGAATTTGTAATCTATAGATAGATTGTGAGCCTGATTATGCTGCTTACAATTTAATACATAATTACAATTAATATTCCATTTATTACATTATAATATATACATATTGATTACAATTTTAAATATTCCTATAAAAAAAAAACATATAAAAATATAAAAAATAGTAGCCCACCGGTATCGGGAACAGGGTCCAAGCTACCGGTGGTCAGGGCTCTTGAGAGAGGAACCTCCTCATGATTTGCGCCGTTTCAAACAGTACTGCTTTCTGGATCAAGCCCTTGATCCAGCTGCCCAACGAAAGCCTCCTCAGATGTTGGTCGAGGCTCTTGGCTATTATGCCCTTGGCGGAGACGACTATCGGCACAATGATTGCTCCAGCACATCCAAAATGTCGACAACCTCGCAAGCCAGGACCAACTAGGTCTGGGGCCTGTATTTCAGGACACCAGGTCCCCATCCTTTAGGTTAACAGTTCAAGTGCGTGGTCAAGAGTCACTTTATAATTTACATGTTGTTTAAAATTTTTTGGTCGAGTCAAAGCTCCAGAGCCTTGAACATCGACGACGAGTTGCAAGTCTATCGGTTTTCTATCGGTTACATTTCGGGGAGTGTGCGATGGCATTACACAATCTAATTCCGTCAAGCCCGTTCCATCATCGGACTACAAGACAAACAGCAATGCGCCATTGTGACATGGTGGACATCCCACCCATACGCACTAAACGTTTTGGGAATACTTTCATTGTGCGTACGGCTAAGGAGTGAAATTCCCTGCCGAAGTCTGTGTTTCCTGACCGCTATAACCTGGGAGTCTTTAAGTCAAGAGTGAATATGTTACTTTTAGGTAAGCGTGCTCCATCTTCGACCACATCATCACTTACCGTCAGGTGAGATGGTGGATCAATAAAAAAATAAAAAATTGAAGAAAAATTTAAAATAAAATAAAAAATTAAGGTAAGAATGGATTTTATATGGACCTTATACAATGGACCTTATATCTCGGTTAAATAGATTTATTTTCTTATTTTTTTTTTAATGTTAATAGTCTCGCGTTTGACCGCCATCTCACCTGATAGTAAGTGATGATGTGGTCGAAGATGGAGCACGCTTACCTAAACATCTTCAATCATCATTAATCATCTTTGTTCTTTCTTTCTTTCCTTACCTGAATATCTCGTGCAGCTGGTCCGAGTCCGAAGCCCCGGGTAGTAGCGGTTTCCTCGTGTGAAGTTGAGCTAGCACGCAGCCCGCGGACCACACGTCTACTGCCGTGTTGTACGACGTGCCCAGGAGTACCTCCGGAGGTCGGTACCAGAGGGTAACTACCTGGAGTGTATAAGAGGAAACCATTAAGAGAATATTTCTTGAGAATATTATTTATTTATTTATTAAACCATCCTTAACACTATCTTTACAGACTTAGACCTAATACGACACTGTGGCTATCAGTTAGTACTTAAAATTAAATTATAGTTAAAAATATATTATTATATGTATAAGATTAACAACATTAACCTTTTAACCGCCCGACTTCATATCGTTTGTCGGGCCCCCAGCGCCCGGCAAAGTGAATCGAAAAATAAATACCTACAACAAAAACAGCAGTGCAATATAATTAGGAAATCTGATTAAGAGACTAAAGTTTATTAAACTGTTAAATGATTACTTAATTAACTATTTACCTAATATAAACATAGTTTTGATAAAATACAGCGTAATTAAACAAAAAAGTACATTAAACGAGCTGTGATATTTTTGTCGTATATATACGACTCTGGCGAAATGGGCCCAAAAATATTTGTCGTAAAAATCCGACGTAGGCGGTTAAAAGGTTAAATTAATTAAAAAACCGGTCAAGTGCGTGTCGGGCCACGCGCAGTGTAGGGTTCCGTAGTTTTTATAACAGCCAAGTGCGTGTCGTATTCGCTGACTGATCGTTTCGTACCATGCTCTAACTAAAAGCCAAACATGACTACCTAACTAATTTGACTTCCTATACAAATCCTCACCTGATCCGACAATTTTGCACGGAAAGTTATTTTTTTTTAGAGATTTGTATAAAACTTGTCATAGCCGGTGTTTTGAATTTAAATACAGGACACAGAGCTACACTGCTCAATCTTAAAGTTATTTTTCACATTGTACCTAGTGGTTTTTTGGAAGTCAGTTTTTTTTTTTGTTAAAAAGTTTTTTTTTATAAAACTTATTTAAATATGAAACTAGCGCGATACAACTGACGCTTAGCGCCATCTATCGACATTTCTATGGAGTTGTTCGAAATTTTCGAGTCAAATACAATTGGTCGACTATTACTCGTAAACTTGTAAAGCCCACTTATGTGTGATAGTTTTCCTTTAAACTTCGTTATATATACAAACTACAACTACAATTTCTAACTACAACCATTTAGTTGGTAGAGGGGGTGGACACTTGACTCTAACGAAAATTGGTACTTTAAAGCTTGATAAGTCACGAACGGTTTACTTAATCAAAAAACGGTCTTCCCAAACCCCTAATATTTTTGAAAGACCTATCCAATGATATACCACACTATGGGAAGAACGAAAAAAAAAATTATCATCCAACTTTACATGTAGGGGAGGTAGGCACCCTAAATAATTGTTTTTTTTTTATTTTATTTTACCACTTTTTCGGCGTCATAATGTGTATACTCATGCCAAATTACAACTTTCTAGTACCAATAGTTTTTGAGCTAAACCGCGGACAGACAGACAGACAGACGGACATGGCGAAACTACAAGGGTTCCTTGTTGACTACGGAACCCTAAAAAACACATTCCTTAACTATATGTTACTACATTTAAGAGAATCTTTGCGAATTCACTCAAATTGCACGTAAATAGATATTTAGGATGTTAGGACTTTTTAGTATGTGTCGACCAACCGGTGTCATACATCGGTTGATCGACACATAAACTAAAAAGTTTGATTCAATGAGAGTTTCCTGAAACAACGTTAACCAGATGGCAGCACTGAGGCGCCAGGTCCGGGAATATGTCAAACGCTTAAGTTTTTGACATCTGTCAAATTTATGTCAAACGCTTAAGTTTTTGACATCTGTCAAATTATCATCCAACTTTACATGTAGGGGAGGTAGGCACCCTAAATAATTGTTTTTTTTTTATTTTATTTTACCACTTTTTCGGCGTCATAATGTGTATACTCATGCCAAATTACAACTTTCTAGTACCAATAGTTTTTGAGCTAAACCGCGGACAGACAGACAGACAGACGGACATGGCGAAACTACAAGGGTTCCTTGTTGACTACGGAACCCTAAAAAACACATTCCTTAACTATATGTTACTACATTTAAGAGAATCTTTGCGAATTCACTCAAATTGCACGTAAATAGATATTTAGGATGTTAGGACTTTTTAGTATGTGTCGACCAACCGGTGTCATACATCGGTTGATCGACACATAAACTAAAAAGTTTGATTCAATGAGAGTTTCCTGAAACAACGTTAACCAGATGGCAGCACTGAGGCGCCAGGTCCGGGAATATGTCAAACGCTTAAGTTTTTGACATCTGTCAAATTTATGTCAAACGCTTAAGTTTTTGACATCTGTCAAATTGATGTCAATGTGTTTAGATTTTCAAATAAGGAGACCCCTCGACTCAGTGGCGCCAACTGTTGGAGAGAATTTTCCCGAAAACCCTCATTGATATTACGTTTCTATGTAATATTTAAAGACATTTATTTCCTCAAAAAAGAACATTACAGTTCACTTACAGATTGAGAAAAGCAAGGTCACTGACTAAGTCACTCACTCATCTCGAAATCTCAGAAACTACAAATACTAGGGCTCTCAAATTTTGCATGGGGCATTTAAGGACACAGGTGCTCGCTAAGACGGGATTTTGTGAAATTCCAACGTGATCGGGATTCACACGGGAAAATCTTCCCACGCGAACGAAGTCACGGGCAACAGCTAGTTATTATATAAAATAGTGACCAGTAACCATACAAGGTATTAAAAAGTGACATATGTTTCAGTTTCTTACGGACGTGGTCTTCAAAGGCTTTTGTAGCCTTACTCCCTAAACAATATATTTTTCTTACCATAATTAGTTCTAGACCTCTTTTGTTTGTGGTTCTAGATGATCTTAGTTCTAGTTTGTCTCGACGTCTTGCATTGTATTTATAAGTATTTTTCCAAAATCTAATTGTGAATGTGTACCTTGTGTTAAATAAAAAACCCGAATTATTTGTAATTTGTAGGATCAGCTGCAATTGATTGATTTTTCAATTGATTATAGCTTACAAACTAAAGATATAGGCCCTTTTTTCTAGCACAAGTAGAATGGTACATACTTAATAAGCAGTGATCGGATTAGGTAGATTGACTTTACGTACTTGCATTTGCATCATGAATAGTCATAGAAATCATAACATGGATAAACCTTTTTTTTCCAGAACTACATTTTACTACTTACGGGATTGAATCAAATATTGTGAATGTAAAATTTTTTAAACTACCACATTTGAAATTTATAGAATGCGATAGTTAAATATTTAAAATTACTTTTTTCTTATTTATCAAGTAATAAAGTGAATCTTACTTTTGTGCGTCCATTCGAAACTTACATATGACTAATTTAGTAGTTATTTCTTGCAAGTTTATTATCTGCTGCTTGTAATTATTACAGAAGGCCGATCACATATTCTATTAAAAAGAGAGCAAAAAACATTTCTTATTCATATTGATATATTCTTCATCCTACACCTTACAATATTCGAAATTCCTAAAAAATCTTAATTTTTACAAAATCCCGGAATCCCGGAGGCATATCCATATTATATACGTATTATAATATATATATTATAATATATACGTGCCAGTGCACGTATATATTATAATATATACGTGCCAGTTCATTGACCCCAAATCAATCTACCTACTCCGATCACTGCTAATAAGTAATTAATGAGTAAGAGGTCGCGGGTTCGAACCCCACCCATTACACAATTGCCTATAGCTAAGTTGGAGGGGTTAATAAGATTGCTATAGTGTATTCACGGAGACGAGTTGGTAGAGCGCTATCTCACTCACACATTTTTTTAACTGCGATTGGTCAGTGATAAACGCTAAGGCGGTGTACACAGTACGAGTACTTTTTAGTCTACTCATACTTCCCGTACTGTGCAGACGTGCTGTGGACAGAAATGTGGAAGCAATGACTGAAAGATTCATAATAAATGTAGGAAACGACGACAGTAGTGATAGTAAGGAGAGTGATGATGATGATGATATGTTATAAACTTGTATAGGTAGATATTATAAAGTTTAATAATTAACTCTCGATTTTATTTCTTTCCTTCATATCCATCAGATATATAAAAAAGTAGGTACCCATAAAAAATTCTATCAAATAAATGTCTCTCAATTTATACGACAGACGAAGCCGCAGGAATAAACTAAGCGAACTTTAAGAAGCGCAGTGTGAACGCACATTTACATTTCTAAGGTATTGTTAACGCCCACTGACCCTAAAAAAGTTTTTTTTGTCTTTGTCATTTGTATGATAATGGGCGATAGAGAAGGCGCTATACTAACTCGTCTCCGTGAATACACTATAGTAATGTGAATGTGTCAGAGTCGTAACGACTGTCAAAGATGTACAAATGCTTTCCGAGGCACGGAGGTACCACACCGTCAACTTCCCTCCCGGCTACTACTGAGAAATTCCTTACAGAAACACCCCGTAGCAATTTTTGCCCAACCCGGAAATCGAACCCGAGACCTTGTGCTCAGCAGTCGCGCTTGCAACCACTTGACCAAGTAAGCTGTGTAATAAATGTTTTTTTTTTTTAATATCATTGGTATACTTACTTTTTCGAATCCATTCAATGTCTCGTCAGAAAACAAACAAAACATTTTTGATTAGATATAATTTTATGAAGCACTCTGCACTAGCATTTTGTGCGATTTCGTTCGCGTGGAAATTTAGCCTCCCAGCATACAAAGTAGTCTATATCCAGGTTGTATTCATTCAAGATTCGTCCATAACCTTCAAGCCATTTTCGCATGATCGAAACACAAACATACAGATAGTCAAATATAGAATCATACAAATAATGTGTCTTAATATAACAATAATAGAGCTAAGAAACAGTCCATGTTTAGCCTAATTAATAACATTATTACACATTTACAATATTAGAAGGATCATCGATATACTAAACGTGATGCACTGGTCTAGTCAAAGCTCCAGAGCCTTGAACATCGACGACGAGTTGCAAGCCTATCAGTTTTCTATCGGTTACATTTCGGGGAGTGTGCGATAGAAATGCACAATCTAATTCCACCAAGCTCGTTCCATCATCTGACTACAAGACAAAAGGCGATGCGCCATCGTTACATGGTGGACATCCCACCCATACGCACAAAACGTTTTGGGAATACTTGCATTGTGCGTACGGCTAAGGAGTGGAATTCTCTGCCGGAGTCTGTGTTTCCTGATACCTATAACCTGGACGTCCTTAAAGTTATTTTTAAATCAAGAGTGAATAAGTTACTTCTAGGCAAGCGTGCTTCATCTTCGACCACATCATCACTTATCATCAGGTGAGATGGTGGTTAAACGCGAGCCTATCTATACTCGTATAGTTATTATTAAAACACTTACTAAAGGACTAATATTATAATATTGTAAATTTTGTTTGTAAGTTTGTATGTAAGGGGTTATCTCCGGAAATAATGATCCGATTTTAAAAATTACTAAATTTTTTTCATTGGTAGTAAGGTGTATTATTTGTGAGTGCTAGTGGCTATAAATTCTTTCGAATACCACGCAGACGAAGTCGCGGGCGCAATGCTAGTCCATACTAATATTATAAATGCGAAAGTAACTCTGTTTGTCTGACCTTTTCACGCCTAAACCACAGAACCGATTTAGATGAAATTTTGCATGGGAATAGTTTAGGACCCTGTGAAGGACATAGGATAGTATTTATCTCGGAATTCCCACAGGATCGGGATTTAAGCGGGAGAAACCTCCCACGCGAACACGAAGTCGCGGGCAGAAGCTAGTACTACATAAAACTATACAAGGAAATATCGCAAATTTCATTACCTATGTTTTATTACCAGAGGTCGGAATTAGGTTGGGTTATTTATGTACTTGTATCGAAATGAAATGTTGAATTGTGTGTGAATAGAAAGAGTGCAGCGCAAATTCCTTAAAACATTACAATACAAATGTCACTTGCAGCTACTTCCTTATGAAGATTCACTAAATAAGTTCAAGCTCCTATCTCTCAAATCAAGACGCTTGTTACTGCAAGCTCTAATGCTCTATAAACTGATTCATAACAAATTCGACTGCTCCGAACTAGTCAATGATATATGTTATGTTGTGCCTAGGACTGTGATGAGGCGAGGGGTACGCAATTACCCGCTATTTGCTACGGCTCCTTGTCGCACAAATGCGGGTGAAAGGGCGCCCCTCCATAGACTAGTCAAGACTTACAATAACTCATTTATTAATATTGATATTTTTGCTCTTACGCCTAATGTATTTAAATCAGAAATTATTAACTACCTTAAACAAAATAAATTGCCTTAAATACTACCTCTTAAATCTAAATGTTTATTACTTATAAGAATATAAATAGTTGTACCACCACTGTATCAACTAGTTTACAATGTTATCTGTGGAAACGTTGTTGATTGTACATTGAACTTAATTTAGTTGTATATTTTAGTTGTAAGACAAAGTGTACAATTGTTTGTTTTCCCAATAAAATAAAATAAATTAAATGTCGATATTAATATGGATCTTCCCGGGATTTCTAATAGACAATCCCGTGTGACCAACAAAATTACAAATAAATAATCGATGCCTCCACGTAAGTTGTTGTAACCCATAAATTGCAATATCACAGGAGATCGTTTCAAAGATACTAATAGCAATAAAAACTGCATTTTTCAATTAATCTTTATACAATTCAGTATTACTAACTATATTCACATATTGAATTGTATAAAGATTAATTGAAAAATGCAGTTTTTATTGCTAATAGTATCTTTGAAACACGCACCTGTAAAATTTCTTTTTGTGGTTTACAACAACTTACGTGGGAGGCATCGTAATAATAAAAACCTCCAGAGATAGATAAGACCAATAAACCATTCAGGACCTTTAGCCATGTGCGTTAAAATATATAATAGGCTTCCAAACTCAATTAAGGACATATAGTACGAAAATAAATTCAAAAACAGGCTCCAAAAATACTTTTCATTAAAATCATATTACACTCTAAAGGAATTCTTTGACGATAAGTAAACTTTGACATTGAAATTCATACATGTACACAATGCATACAGCACATACAATTTTGACATACTATTATTGACTATTCTTATCTAAGCTCTAATTTATTATATTAAAATTTATGAATGGAAATTTGACCAATTGTGACTGTGATATTTATTTCATATGTAATTTAGTATCCTTGTTTAAGTGTTTATTTTTTATTATTATTATTTATTAATGACTTTATTTATTATGAATTTATTTAATGTTAAATTTAGTATTTTTGTTCAAGTGGTTTGTTTTAGTATTAACACTGTAATTGTGACATTTACTTCATGTTAAATTTAGTATCCTTTTGTGAGATGTTTGTTCATTATGGATACTGTACTGTAGTACTTTAAATTATTTATATTGTTGTGCCCTAGCAGGGTCCATGTATGAAACCTATATAACCTATTTGTAACAACTTGTAAACTAAATGAATGCAATAAATGATGATTATGATCATGATTAAAACAAAGGCTAACTTACAATTTTTATTAACAATACAAATTATTAATAGTCTTAAGCAAATTCTCATACTTATACTTCGCCTTTTTTATAAATACGAAAATACTTTTGCTTCTAGCTTAGACTCGTGTTAATAAATCATGGGATTTTTCTGCTCTTCAAAATTAATCCCGGGATTTGGGACATATCCAGTTTATTCTTTCGTTGTATGAAATCAGTGTAAGTACATAAATAACTCTACCTAATTCCGACCTTTGGTTATTGCAGACAACGTTGTAACCTATACGTCTGCAAAGATTAGACCGAATACCTTAAGCGTTAAAACATTGAAAGGTACCTTACCACGCTAGTAAGCTTCATATCCGTATCGTAAGTCTTGGCGAGCCCGAAGTCAGCTAGCTTAACGCGGCCACTGCAGGTCACCAGCAGGTTGTGAGGCTTGAGATCCCGGTGGACTATCCGATGAGAGTGTAGGAAGTCGATGCCTGATAATATGTCAAACGACATGCTCTGGAAAACACGATAGTCACGATTAAACATAAGAAAGAAAGAAATCTAATTCTGCCAAGCCCGTTCCATCATCGGACTACAAGATAAACGGCGATGCGCCATCGTTACATGGTGGACATCCCACCCATACGCACGAAACGTTTTGGGAATACTTTCATTGTGCGTACGGCTAAGGAGTGGAATTCCCTGCCGGAGTCTGTTTCCCGATAGCTATAACCAGTAAATATATGTATCATCTATGGCTATAACCTAGGAGTCTTTAAGTCAAGAGTGATAGGTTACTTTTAGGTAAGCATGCTCCATCTTCGCCACATCATCACTTACCATCAGGTGAGATAGTGGTCAAACGCGAACCTATTTTCAATATAGAAAAAAAACATTTATTAGCCATAATGTAGGTACATATAAGTTGCTTAGATTTAGTAGAGTCCCAATACATTTTACCATTACGGTGTGCTAAATTTTACAATGTTATTTACATATCTAAATCAAATTCTAAAATATATAATTAAATACAACTTTGTCCAGCGGCATTTATTCAATTTGGCCCAAAATAATGATAGCAATAACACAACATAATTATACCATTAGAGGTGCGTTCCGAAATGTGACAGTAGAAAATTATAAATTAAATAAAACTTGCGCAAGCATGAGTAGTAGTGTGTTACATGGAGCGACTATCTGACCTCCACAACCCAGTAACTGGGTAACATGATACCCTTGACCAGACCAGTGTCAGAGTTTCTGGCTTCTAACTACCCGTAACGACTGTCAAAGATGTACAAATGACGGCCAGAACCTACCGCTTAAGGGCCTACACTACCTCAAATGGCTTAACATGATCCTCCGTTATGTCGAAAATACTGCTGCAATCATTTTGAAATAAATATATGGTAAAGTTGAGGATTAATGTTAGGTGCTATGTTTAACGAAAACACGATTCCATAAAATTTTCTTGATAGAAAAAAATTCCAAATTTACCTCCAAACCGAACAATAAACTTCAAATTAGATAATGAAACTTTGCATATTAATTTAACTAACTATAAATCAGGTCTTATGTTATTTACGGTTTTTAAATTACCACTATTTTCACCGTAAAAAGAAATAAACTAAATTATCGGTGTCTTGGAGTCTTTTCCCTGCCACCCTGTCTCGCTTGCTCACGTGACCGCGGCCAGTAGTGTGCGAGCGAGATAAAGAGTGAGAAGCGCTGAGATAGTATAGGCTCTTAACGTGGTTTCCTTCCCATCTACAGACTGACCTCGCAAGCGTTGCTTAACCTTGCAGATTTGACTTGACGACCCGTGCGGCTGTTATTATTTAGCTACGAACCCTTCTAGAATGCAAAAGTTTTTTATTGACAATAGGCTCTCGTTTGACCACCATCTCACCTGATGGTAAGTAATGATGTGGTCGAAGATGGAGCACGCTTACCTAGAAGTAACCTATTCACTCTTGACTTGAAGACCCCTTTTTTTGTCAGGTGGGAAAATCATCGAATGACTTCTCCCGCTCCGGGTTAAGCGGAAGGGTGTGTCAGATTTCTACTGACTAAAAACCTACCCTGTTCCTTCAGCTGCCCTTAAGTTCCGGGGCCGCAAACTCGGTAGGCAATGGCCCTATGGGGCTCCGTCACTGGTGCTGACAGCTCCTTAAGGCGCGCCTGGAACACTCGGCGCCGCCGACCCGGGCCTAATCCTTACCGGACGGTGAGCTACCCCTCCTCGTCGTCCGCAAGCCCGCGCCTACGGTGGCCGGAGATCGGCTCGCGATCCCCGACGCACGGGGCGTCTCCCGCGGCGGCTGGAGCGTGAGGAAGAGAGTTGCCTCTCCCTCGCGCGCTCGGCTTCCTCCTTCGCTAGCATTACTGCCTCGCAGAAGGAGGCGATCGCATCCCATTCCCGCTCGCTCCGCACCATGGTCGGAACTACGGCCGGGCGCGAGAGGTCACCGCCGCCGATCGCTTTAACGAGGACACGGCGAAGCTCTGCCCAAGCGGGGCACACCTCTACCGTATGCTCCACCGTGTCCTCCGGGTGGTCCACACAATGACGACACCCGGGCGTGTCCTCCCGCTGAATCCGAAACAGGTACCTCCCGAAACAACCGTGTCCGATAAGCACCTGCGTCAGACGGAAGGTGAGGACGTCATGGCGTCTCTCCAGCCACTCCTCAAAGAGGGGACTTATCGCCGCGATTGCGGCGTGCCCAGAGTTGAAGACCCTAGGTTATAGCTATCGGAAAACACAGACTCCAGCAAGGAATTCCACTCCTTAGCCGTGCGCACAATGAAGGTATTATATACAAATATGTTTTAAAATACACCTCCCATATGAACGTCTTATTATAGTCTGCCAATAAAGTCCAAGAAGTTTAAATAAGATATGCAGTAGTAAAGGAAACTCACCCTTATGGTATTCTGCGACAAAGGTGACAGCGATCGCTTCAGAAATGACTCCAGATCTTGGTCGACATGCTCAAATACTAGGAACAGTATCAGTTGATGGTCTCTCTCTAGGGATTGCCCACCGTGACAGACGTCTAGCAGTCTGAAAGAATGTGATTTCAGTGAGTTAGAAGATGATAAAAGATAGATTATATGATGTAGCGGACTTTATTTGACTTCAAAAAAAGAGGCAGTTCTCAGTTTGTCAGAATCTTTATTTTTTTCATCAAGTCAGGATCTGATGATGGGATCCTTTTTTTATTGATAATAGGCTCGCGTTTGACCACCATCTCACCTGATGGTAAGTGATGATGTGGTCGAAGATGGAGCCTTGAGAAACCGAGGGAAATCTTCAGATATTATAGGCACACCTATAGCGATTTGGGTATTTTTTAAAGTTACTCGTGCATTTTTAGGGTTCCGTAGTCAACAAGGAACCCTTATAGTTTCGCCATGTCCGTCTGTCTGTCCGTCTGTCCGCGGTTTAGCTCAAAAACTATTGGTACTAGAAAGTTGTACTTTGGCATGAGTATACACGTTAATGACGCCGAAAAAGTGGTAAAATAAAATTTTGAAAAAAACAATTATTTAGGGTACCTCCCATACATGTAAAGTGGGATGATAATTTTTTTTATCGCTCTTCCCATAGTGTGGGACATCGTTGGATAGGTCTTTCAAAAGTATTAGGGGTTTGGTAAGACCATTTTTTGATTAAGTAAACCGTTCGTGACTTATCAAGCTTTAAAGTACCAATTTTCGTTAGAGTCAAGCCCCTCTATCAACTAAACGGTTGTAGTTAGAAATTCAAATGTCACGGCAGTAGTACCTATATATAACGAAATTTAAAGGAAAACTATCACACATAAGTGGGCTTTAGAAGTTTACGAGTAATAGTCGACCAATTGTATTTGACTCGAAAATTTCGAACAACTCTATAGAAATGTCGATAGATGGCGCTAAGCGCCAGTTGTATCATGCTAGTTTCTTGTGACGATTCAGTAGTGTAGCTTTGTGTCCGTATTTAAATTCAAAACACCGGCTATGACAAGTTTTATACAAATCTCTAAAAAAAATTAAAACTTTCCGTGCAAAATTGTCGAATCAGGTGAGGATTTGTATAGGAAGTCAAATTAGTTAGGTAGTCATGTTTGGCTTTTAGTTAGAGCATGGTACGAAACGATCAGTCAGCGAATACGACACGCAATTGGCTGTTATAAAAACTACGGAACCCTACACTGCGCGTGGCCCGACACGCACTTGACCGGTTTTTTTTTTATTTTATTTATAATATTTTCGCCCGAAAAGCACCATTTGATGAAGTGGAACCGATGATAAAGACCACAGATGGCCACTGGAACTATTCAATAATATTTATTTCATGGGTTTCGATTCGATTAAGCACTTGAATATGGTTGTTAAGAACTTTATGCTTGTCACAATTAGGGCATGAATATCGGAATCTCGGAATATCGCAATATCGGAATCTCGGAACGAAAGTTCCGATATTACAATTTCGATACTGGGTGACCCAATATCGAAATCGGACAAATTTTTATATCCGACAATGCTTGAGACGCTTTGTTGTTCTTGAGAATATATTACCAAGAAAAACGAGATTTTAACATATAAACATACCTAGTCCATTATTTCTGTTGATTTCGCTTGCACATTTTAAATTATTTATAAGTAATTTAAACTACCGAACTCAGAATCAACAAAACTTTGTTAAAAAATTAGTAATAAATATAGGATAATAATGAGAAATATGATTTAAACAAATATTTCCAATAATTGTTATTCCTACGTATTGATTTTCCTAAATTCTAAGAAGCTTTGTTCTTCTTCTGAGTTTCTGGGTTGAGTTCTGAGTTTGATAGTTTAATTAGTAATAAGTATAGAATAATTATGAGAAATATGTTAAAAATATTCCGCAAATTTTCCAGTATAAGCCTACCGGCTTTTCTGTCTTCGGTCTGCAGCACTGAGACGTTAACCAAGAAAATTTTAACACAATTGTAGGTTAACTACGAGCTGCTGTGTTCGACCGATGCAGTTAATGCCTGAAAAATGGCTTGCCCGAATACAGCGTTGCCCGAGAACCCGTCCTCCCAGAGAGAGTAGGACGAGCCGCTCTGCAGTTTGGGTACGGAATAACCTTTTAAATACGTCAACCAATACTGCTGGGCACTCGCGCCTGTTGGCTGTGGGTGAATGGGAGTCGGGCCTTTGGCTACAAGCATTACCTTCACTTAATATAGGTACTTTGTTAAGTGATAACACGTTCCGGATCGCTACATGTCTACGTCTGGGTGCTTCCAGCGGTGCTCCACATCGCTGTCAATGTGGTGCGGCAGTCGACCGCCTCGGACATCATGGCCTTTCCTGCAGCAGAAGCTTTTGTCGGATAGCAGGACATGCCAGCATAAATGACATCATCCGTGCTCTTGTCACCACTGGAGTACCATCTGTTTTAGAACCCAACGGCTTGGCACGGGACCATGGGAAGAGACCAGACGGGATGACTATAATGGCCTTGGAAGTTGGGTAGGCCTTTGGTGTGCGCAAAGGTGTCAACACAAGTACCAACTTGTGTTGACACCTTTGCGCCATCCCATCTTCTCAGTACAGCGGGCTGTGCTGGTGCGGCAGCTGCAGGTGCAGAAAATCTCAAACGGCGCAAATACAACAACCTAATTGGGTGCTATATGTTTGAGCCGTTTGGGGTTGAAACGTTAGGACCATGAGGTCAGAGTGCTCATCGACTCTTTTGTGACATCGGCAAACGATTAGTCGACTCCACAAGTGACCAGAGGGCTGGCCTTTTCTTTGGACAGAGAATCAGCATTGCCATTCAACGTGGCAATGCGGCCAGTGTTATGGGCACTTTTCCCATTGATAGCGATGTTGATGAATTTGTCGATGCCCTATAATTTATTTTTATTTTCGCCTGTATATACTTTATTAAACGATTGACGACATCGAAAAAAAATTATACCTAATAATTGTTGTTCCAAATTGTAGATTGTGCTTGCAAATTTTAAATTATAAGATGTTTTATTGATAATGAATCAGGTAGTTGAATTAGTATTAATAAATACCTACTTATTACTAATTAAAAAGTAATGAAAAATATGTGATTTAATACAGTGGACATACTTAAAAAACAACCAATTTTTGAACCAAATTAAAGAATAGGCACGGTTTAAAAATGTTCTTTATTGTACGCAATCCAACCTTGAATTTGTGCAATTTATATATAAAATTTGCAATTTCTAACGAAATAACGAAATTCCGGTATTAATATCGGAATTCCGATATTGAAATCTAATATCGGAAATCAGTATCGGAATTGAAAACTTTCCGATATTACATGCCCTAGTCACAATGCATAATTATGGTGAAGTGGAGCTGATGATGAAGTACCGGAAGAACTCCTCAATGATTCACGGCCTCGCATCGGGAAAAGTAACATTCTTTTGTAATATTTTTATTATAATATTAGTATAGATAGTATTATATACTAGTTCTATCTGTAACTTCGCTCACATTAAAAGGTTTTTTAGCGAAAATAAAGTTAACTATGTTACTCGTTGATAAGGTAGCTTTATATAGGTGAAAGATTTGTTAAAGTTGGTCTGGTAGTGTTTAACTTTATCCATTACAAACAAACTCTTCAATCTCTATTCATCAAAATTTTCTTTACAATATTTGTGTCTACTACGCGTATGCCCGCGACGTTTGCATGGATTTCTTTCGTGAACTTGTTTTATATAAATTGTATGCATAGTATAGCATCCATGCATGCTAAAAAAATATTACCATTCGAAAACAAAATGTTTTTTTTTATATTAAAATATTCACAAAAAATGTTAAATTGATACGTAAAAGAAACACTCTGTACACGCGTACTTGAAGGGCGGCAACGTCGCAATTTATTTATGAATGACGGGCCGCGTGTGCGGCGATCTAATTGATGTGCTTATACTATTGCGGGTTAACGGGAACGCCAACTGTTAGTTAACATACTGTATATGTATAGTTTGATAGGTAAGTACCTATGTGTAACTTTAAGGGAATTCACTATACATATTACCTATCACCCTGAATAGTTTTAAATAAATAAAAGCGAGTATAACAAAATCAATCACCTGACAATATTAGGATGTCTATAAGCCTCCAACTGCCTCAGTAGAGCTATTTCCCTCAAGGTAGACAGTGGAATGCCATCTTCGGTTAGTGCCACCTTCACTTTCTTCATAGCCACTATATTGCCTGCGTTGTGGAGGTCACGGGCTTTGTATACTGTACCATATGCACCTGTAATGATAAATTATATTTATTATTATAAATAGACCGTACATGGAGTGAGTAATGATCTGATCTTGTTCAGAGCAAACGTGGTCAGAAATAGCTGAAGACAGAGAGGTTTGAAAGGAAAAAGCGCCCTTGCTCAGCAGAGGGACACAAAATAGACTAACAAAAAAATTGTAAATAAGTTAGGATTTTTTTTCTATGGAATTGTCTCGCCGGCTTATCGTTTTCTTGAGTGATCAGAGAGCTGGCTCGTTCTTTGCCCAAAGAATAAGCATTGCCATACAACATGGCAATGCTACCAGACTTCTGGGCACATTTCCAGACGACAGCGATGTGCAGGAGTACTTCAACTCTTAAGTTTATGTTTTTTTCTTATGTACATAGTTAGGTTTAGTAATGTATGTAATATAAATATTATCAATTAAAGGTAACTGTTGTTCGTATTATAAGCGAAATACGCGTTTGGTCGTGGATTCGCAGATTCCTGTCCGACAGACATACAATACACAAAGTAACTGTTGTACCTAAATAGAAACATGATTTAACTGTCTTTCTTCTCAGAGTAGTCAGGAAACACTGGCCTCATCTAGTTTACATTTACGAAAAAGAAGACGTGTGAAAGTGTTATTTATAACCTACTAGTACACTCGCGGGGCTTCGCTCCCGTGGATTCTATCACGGTAAAAACATAACTCTCCTTTTTTGCAGTCGCGTATAAAGTAGCCTATAACCTTCCTCAAGCTTCAAGCTACTTCCATACCAAATTGCATCTAAATCCACCCAGGACTTTCGAAGATTAGCGCTTTCAAGCAAACAAACAAACAAACAAACTTTTCCGCTTTATAATATTAGTATAGATTTGCAAAATAAACATCATTATTTCATTATAACTGTGATTTTAAATTAGGTTAATATATAATAGGTACCCCCTTCCTTCATCAAAAACCTATATACAGTATGTATACGACATATATGCAATAAATGAAAACACTGGCAATACTCATCATAATGAACAACTTTTTATATGAGGCCAATACTGAAATCCCTAAAAAAACTGAGACTGCCCTATACATTTGTGTGTGCATAAGTCAACCAAATGTACTGAACGGTTATTTTTTTTCGCGATTCCAGTGTTGGTCCCATACAAAAAGATGTTCATTACGATGACTATTGCCAGTGTTTGCATTTATTGCTCATATGTCGTAACCACATTTCTATTCCGTGGTCGTAAGCGTAACCATACTGTATATTGCAATACACCTCCACTACATGGGAAGATCTCACCCTAAAGCCTGCAATACATGTTGGCCGAGCGTAGGTCAACGCGAGCGTTGGCAAATAGGTACAAGGCATGAAATAATGTCCACACGTTCGACAAGTTCGTCGAACGCCAATGTAGAAGAGGGTCTGTAGAGCTGCCCACACGTTTGCCGAGCGCAGGCGAGCGCCTTTGATTTGTGACCAAAAACCGACACGAACCGAAGTGAGGCAAGTGATCACGAGCAACGGCGAGCGAAGACAAGTTGCACCAAATGAGCTCTATACACGTTGGCGCTGGCCTACACTCGGCCAACTAGGCAAGTGACACCGAGCGATAGCAAGACAAGGCAAATATACCGTCTACTCTACATGTTGGTATTGGCCTTCACTCGACAACGCTCGGCCAACATGTATTGCAGGCTTTATAGACTAAATACTATTTAAGTAAATAACTACTAAATAAGTTTAAGCTCTTAAAATGGTGATAGGTGAAAGAAAACATTGTGAGGACATCAACATTCCTATCAAAAATCTGAAATTGTGCAACATCCACTAACCCATACTGCGGTTGTGTAAAGCCGGCTCTACACGTTGGCCAACACAGTGGCGAATGTAGTGGCCAGCATATTGGCCAAGAGTTCGTGATGGCGTCCACACGTTGGAAGGTCGTTCAGTTTGCTTTGGTTCAGGCCAATGTGCGGACGTATTTATTAAAATGGATATTGAGGCGCTAACTGCTGCTTCTTGAGTTCCACAAACAATTTACGGCTTGGTAGAGCTCTATAAACTGAAAAGTTTCTTCGTTATTAGTCATTACTGATATTTTGTATAGGTACACTAGTTGTTACCGACGCGTGACTATAATTTTTTTTAACGAAAAATAAAACCAACTTCCATAATTATCAAAACTGACGTTTTGACATGTAGTCGGTGTTATTGGTTTTGTATTTTCTTTTTCTTTTGACACCTCCTTCCGAAATTAAAGTTATTTTTGCCTTTGTAGTGTTTTGATATGGAAGTCGGTTTTACTTTTTGTTAGTTTTTTATTTTCACGCTTTTTAGTGGGTCGGTTTGTAATTTATCTAGTTATAAAAGCTTCTACCGAGTGAACATATTCTATTTTAGAGATAAAAATTAAGCCGATATCCTTCTCCAAGGCCTAATGTATCTCTGTACCAAATTTCATCACTATCATTTAATTGGTTTAGAGGTGCACGTGCAAGCATAAAAGACTCACAGTCAGAATTACTTTTGTGTTTATATTATTAGTTGCGATATTAGGGATGATAACAGATAAATTTTCTGATTCGGCTTTGTAGTTGGCAAAAAAATTTAAAAGCATTTACTCTTAATGCTCTATTATAGAAGTACTTGTTCTAGAAAAACTTTTTTGCACAAAATAAAACCGACTTCCATATCAAAACACTACAAAGCCAAAAATAACTTTAATTTCGGTAGTCGGTGTTATTGGTTTTGTATTTTCTTTTTTTCACACCGCCTTCCGAATTTAAAGTTATTTTTGCCTTTGTAGTGTTTTCATATAGAAGTCGGTTTTATTCTTTTTTTAAAGTTTTTTTCACGCTTTTTAGTGGGTCGATTTGTAATTTATCTAGTTACAAAAGCCAAAATGTCAACTACTCATCAACTTTTACAAAATAAGTACTGCTTTTCCCGATGCAGAGCCGTTAAGCCGTTAAGCCGAATCGCAATCCATGAAATACTTATTATTGAATAGTTTCGGTGGTCATCTGTGGTCTTCATCATCAGTTCCACTTCCCCAAATGGTGCTTTTCAAGAGCAACTGCACAAGATACTATAAGATATATCCAAAACGCTATAGATGTGCCTATAATATTTGAAGAGTTCCCTCGATTACTCCAGGATCCCATCATCAGATCCTGATTTCATAACAATGGGACCAACTAGAAAGTATACCATTTCAAATGAAAAGAGAATTTTCTAAATCGGTCGAGCTGACTTCGAGTTATGAGGTAACATACATAAAAAAAAAGTTCAAGACGAACTGAGAACCTCCTTCTTTTTTTTGAAGTCGGTTAAAATGTTTAATCAGATGCGTGCGATCGTTCTGGGAGCTCGTAGCATACTAAACGCGCGGCCAACGTGTGGACGCGGTAGCCAATACTCGGCCAACAACCCTTTGATCTTTTGCAAAAAACCGACACCACACGGATCTCGCGCCAACTCGTCGGCCATCATTCCAATACAACCCAAGATGCACAAACACCCCCTCTACACGTTGGCGAATAGGCACTGGCCACTACATTCGCCACTGTGTTGGCCAACGTGTAGAGCCGGCTTAATGCATTAAAACCCATTCCCTCTTATATATAGGAAGCCTGTTTTTTTTTTTATTATTATTATTTTTTTTTTTTATTACTGATGGGCTCACTCTTGACCTCGATCTCGCCTGATGGTAAGCGATAGATGAGGTCTAAGATGGGACGAGCGAGCTCAGAACATGCCTATTCACTCGTGCTTTAAAGGCTGAAAGGTCATAAGTGGCAGGGAACACAGAAGCCGGCTGACTTCCACAGCTTGGCTGTGCGCACAATAAATGTGGAGGAGAAGCGCTTGGTACGACAAGACGGTGTATCAACCAAGTGTGGGTGGTACCCAGCCGTGCGTCTGGTAGACCGGTAGTGAAAGGGAGATGGAGGAATCAGGTCTTGGAGCTCCTGCGCACACTCCCTCCTAGCAGTGAGAATGATATAGGCTGAGTACAGTAGATGATTCTGATGTTTCTTTACTGACTATATGGAGAAGAAACAAACACAAAGATCTAAGTCTCTTTTTGAGTCGAAACAATGTAGTGATAATTCTTTGAGTATGATAATTTAATATACCCACAATTCCTCTTGTATATATGTATACCTACCTTTTTTTATTAAAAATTAAGTTCGCGTTTGACCACCATCTCACCTGATGGTAAATGATGATGTGGTCGAAGATGGAGCACGCTTACCTAAAAGTAACCTATTCACTCTTGACTTAAAGACTCGTAGGTTATAGCTATCGGGAAACACAGACTCCGGCAGGGAATTCCACTCCTTAGCCGTACGCACAATGAAGGTATTCCCAAAACGTTTTGTGCGTATGGGTGGGATGTCCACCATGTAACGATGGCGCTTCGCCGTTTGTCTCGTAGTCCGATGATGGAACGGGCTTGGTGGAATTAGATTGTGTAATTCCATCGCACACTCCCCGAAATGTAACCGATAGAAAACCGATAGACTTGCAACTCTTCGTCGATGTTCAGGGCTCCGGAGCTTTGACTCGACCAGTGCATCGTTGCCAATGAGTCTCTTGGCCCGCTTCTCGATAGACTCAAGCGCGTCCAGTTGGTATTTAGCAGATCCATCCCAAAGATGAGAGCAGTACTCCATACACGACCGAACCTGGGCTTGATAGAGATTGAGCAACTGTTCGGGTGTGAAGTACCGTCTCACCTTTGCTAGGATCCCCAACTTTTTTGATGCTAGTTGAGCCTTAGCCTCGATAAACGGGCCAAAATTGAGGGTAGAAGTTAGTGTTACCCCCAGAAGCTCGATACGGTCGGTTATCGGCACGGTTACACCTCGGAAAGTAGGAGCCGGTTCGAATTGGCTCCTTTTTGCGGAGAAGAGACACGCCTGGGTCTTAGCTGCATTAAACTTGACCAAGTTGGCATCGCCCCATTCGCAGACAGCCTTCAAGGACAAGTTCAAGCGCCCAACCAAGTCCTCACGGAGAGACTGGATCTGTGACCCACCAGCTCGCGAACTGGACACATATCTCTCAGAAACTGTGCTGTCGTCTGCATACCCAAAGGTACCGGGAATCAGCAGATCGTTAATGTGCAGCAAAAACAAAGTTGCTGAGAGAACAGACCCCTGAGGGACCCCGGCATTAATTGCCAATTGGCCAGACCTTCATAAGATATACAAGAAGAATTGTGGGTTGTTGGGAATGATGGAATATTTCTGTCATAAAATGTCATAAACAAACAACATAATATATCAATGTAGGTAGTGAGAAAAGAACTACTGACCAAAAAGTCAAGTTTAAACTAAATGAGGCAGGTGTTTCTTTACTGACTACACTGAGAAGAAAAAAACTCTGAGACTGAAGTCTCTTTCTGAGTTGTTTTTTTTTCTTTATTGTTTTGGGGACTTTTACGCACTGCGTGTGACAGCCCCCTTTTGTCCCCCTTTCTGAGTTGAAACAATTAATGTAAGTGATCATTATTTCAGTAAGTTTATTTCACATAGATAAATATACAAGAGGAATTGTGAGTGGGTACATATCTGTGATAAACAAACATAACTTAGATCAATGTAGGTAGTAAGAAATAGTAGATTAGTAGCCAAGGGCTGTAAGGCATCAATTGCAGCCCGAAATATTTAGGCGCACGAGCGCAGTGAGGGCGCCTATAGTTCGAGGGTGCAATTGATGCTTACACCCGAGCTAACTACTCTGCTTTACATCTCGATTGTGAGGTAAGTAGAAAAAAACCGGCATTACAAGAATAAAACATTTTAAAGTAAAAGTTTTCTATTCCCGCCTTTTTTCATCGTTGTTTTTTAATTATTTTTTTTCAAGAACGGAATTGAGCTTCGCCGTTCGATATTTAAAATTGATGACTATTATACCGCGACCTCTTTTGTCATTGGGCTGAATGCATGATGTCTGGTTAGACGTACGCGAACTTTTTGAAGAGTGAAGGGATTTTTTTTTTAATTACTTACCGCCCTAGGGCTTTTCTAGCTACATTATTACCCTAGAGCCAATGATATTTTATAGTACAGATATGTTATAGGCGCGCGCGTCGTGAAGACTCGAAAACGAGCTAATTGGAACGTCTTACAACTAGTCTGCGTCGAACGCAACCACAAGTGTGCCGCACCGTAATACCCATGTCCTTAGATTTTATTTATCAAAAATGCCATCGTGTGAGTTTCGGAAGTGTACGAATTATACTTCCAAAGTAAATAAAATACAAAGGATCTCATACCCCATGTGAGAATGCAAATATATTAAGATTATGTTTTATATTTCATTTATTTTCCAAACTTGCCAATAAATTATGCTTAGGAGCCATATGTAGGTGAAGACAGAGAGAGCAAACTTGTTTTGTCGCGAGAGCGATAAGGATGCGTGCGTGCGGACATAGATTAGTTAAAAGTTTACAAGTGTAGAAGCGATATTGATTGACTTGGTTTAATTTGTTTTGTGTTACAATTTTTTTGACTAAAGTTCATTTGACTGATAATTGAGGATTATAACTGTTTTTTTTTTATTGAATTAGGTTTCCGAGGGATCAGGTTCGACTTCAAGATTGGATCGCAATTGTTCGTGAACAAAAAAGCGAAACAGACTGGATAACATCAAAAAACAGCAGGATATGTAGCAATCACTTCCAAAGTACTAACTAACAAATATGTTTCGAAAATTCGAAATGTGGTCGAACAATGCTTAAAAAAAATGCAGTTCCAATTATAGAGGTAGGTAACTAAAACATTTTATAAAACATAGTGCTGCTTGCATAATGTTTTATAAAATGTCAGCTACCTGTTGCTTGCATTTTCGACAACGTTGAATTTGTTTGGTCAGTATAGGTACCTACAAAGAAACCGCTACATGACATTTCATTATGAAACCTATAGTTGTGTCATGAAATTGATTATTTATTGATTACTAGCTTTCCACCTGCTTCATCCAAGATGAAGTTCCGATTTGACGAAGTTTTAGAATCATACAATTATTGTTATGACGGATCATAAATTATTTCATTAACATAATGACTATTAATTTCTATTTTAGTTTTGTATATAATGGGCTAAGCTGAATACAAACATTAGTGGTAATACTTGATCCGTGATTAACCATTATGATGTTTAATTTCTTACCTACGTACTTACTCTTCAATCGAGTGTCCACTCTACGGCTATAAAAATGTTATCCTATGGCACAAGGACTCATTTGAAGCGCAATTGTTAGAATTATAGCTATCTCTTTCACTTGCGTGTTGTTTCGTATCTTTTGTTCTACTTATCAGTAAAACTTGTCAATGTGTGCCATAGATATCCGCGATGTGTGCAGTTTTAACTACGCGGAACAAATTTCAACGCAAATTACTATGAACGTAACATATCTGTACTTTATAATATCATTGCCTAGAGCGCTAATTGGTTACCTACAAGCCCCATTTGGGGGTAATAAGGACCTACTTACCGAATATGAGAGATGTAAAGTATAAAACATGCCTTTCTGATTTCGCCATAGTCCCTAGCTGAAATACATTTACCAACACTGATGAGTTCTATTGTTTTCCAAACATAATAAGGGCAATTAGGGAGCGGAATCCCCAAACATATTCTGTAGGTTCTGCCAGCTACAACTTGGATTCTAATGTTCAAAAAAGAACAGGAGTAAAGAGTGAATCTAGGTTAAATTTTGGTAGTAGTCAGCAGCATTGACGGGGCCCCAATAGGGCCATTGCCTTACAGCGTTGCAGAAATGTTCTAACAAGATACCAAGGCCCCGGAATGCCAGAGCAACTGAAGGAGCAGGGTGGGTTTTTAGTCAGTAGAAGTCTGACACTCCCTTCCGCTCTACCCACAACGGGAGGAGCTTTTATGATTTTCCACCCAGAAAAACTGTTACCAAAACTGTTGTTTTCCGAACATAATATCCTTATTATGTTCGGAAATCCATGATCCATGATCCATGTATCTTTAGTTGTGAAGTCCATAATTTTGTTCTACTGTTATGGTGTACAATAAAGTATATATATATCTATCGCATTAAACTCAAGTGGCTGCCGATCCGCCTTCGCCGGAATGCACATATTTTATAATTACTTTACAGTATTCTCTTCAATCCCACAACCCCGTTTTATCTCAAAGAACGCTTTAAGTTCCTTCATGACACACATGTAAGAGATTTGAGATCATCGGAGAATTTGAGACTTTCAATGCCTGCACATTTCACTAAATTCTATGGCTCATCGTTTACGGTGCAAGCTATTCGTTTGTGGAATGCATTGCCGGTGTCTGTAAGACAAGCTCAGTCACTGGCTACTTTTAAAAGCTCGGTTGCTAATTATTTTCATTCCAATTTATGACTATTCTTTTGTTTTCTCTCCACTTGATGTTAAAGAACACATTATATGTACCTATTGTATTATTTAATTACCTATGTATTACATTGTATTTATATGCATATATATATATTTGCATATACATTTACTAGTACTCTCGCGGGGCTTCGCTCCCGTGGATTCTATCACGGTAAAAACATAACTCTCCTTTTTTGCAGTCGGGTAAAAAGTAGCCTATAACCTTCCTCAAGCTTCAAGCTTCTTCCATACCAAATTTCATCCAAATCCACCCAGTACTTTCGAAGATTAGCGCGTTCAAGCAAACAAACAAACAAACAAACAAACAAACAAACTAACAAACTTTTCCGCTTTATAATATTGGTATAGATTTATTTTAATATTTTTTGTTTCTCTGTTTTTATGAGTAATGTAGTTAGTACACTAATTTAGCCCTCCCCACTTTAATTTAAAAGTTTTTAAAGTCCTTCCAAAGGTTGTCTGGAAGATATCGCTTTCAGCGATAAGACCGCCATTGTTACCATAGAATAAGCAATATTGTTAAATAGGTGTGTTTAAATTTTGGTGTACAATAAAGTGTATTCTATCTATCTATCTATCTATCTATCTATAATGTTGTTTTTATTTTATTGTTAATAGGCTTGCGTTTGACCATAAACTCACCTGATTTTGATTTGTTTCAGGTCAGAGATGGTTTTAATTTTACATTCAAGTTGTGTGGTGCTAACAGTGTGTAGGTTGTGGAAATCAGCTGTATCCTGTTAGACTGGTAGGTAGTCAAAAGGTTAACACATCTTACATATTTAGTTATATTTAGTTCATCTTGGTGTGATGAATAAAAATACTTAGGCAAAAATTTAGTTGTAGTATGTTGTAGTATGTTGTTGTATTTTAGTTATGATCAAAATCGCAGTATACATATTGTTCTTATACTAAAAACCACAAAAGCCCTTACTGGCTTATATACGGCTAGTGAGTTTGGATAAATTGGGTTATAAATAATTTTAAATAACTAGTAAGTGAATTTGTAAGTTTTACATTTAAAGATGTTAGTAAATAAGCTTAACTAAACTAATACATTCTGTTGCAAAAAATTCTTTTTTATTTATTATTATTATTTATTTATTTATTCTTTATTTCGGTATTACCCATAAATGTGTTAGTAATGACTTAAACTATGTTAGTATATACTTATAATAAATCGCGACAAAAAAAATAAAACTATTAAACAAACAAGACCAGGATCTACCATCCTCTGGGAACACCCGGTAGCAGCACATGCATTGCGTACAGGTGTCCCATAAAGTTGCCCTCGGTCTTACTAACAAACACATTTAATTTTGATTTTTTAGGGTTCCAGAGTTAAAGATAGAATATTTCTGCCTACGGGTAGTCAGAAGCCGGTAAATTAACTCTAACACTGGTCTAATGGGGTATCGTGTTACAGGAGTTGTTACATAGCTAACTGGTCAGATAGGCAGTTCCTTCATGTAAAACACTAATACTCAGCTGCATTCGGTCAGACTGGAAACTGACCCAAACATAGATAGATAGATAGATATATTCTTTATTGTACACCATAACAGTAAAACAAAATTATGGACTTAACAATTAAAAACGGTGATACAATGGGCAGCCTTATCGCTAAAAACGATCTTTTACAGACAGCCTTTGGATGGATTTGACACAGAAGGAGAAAATAAATATGCGGGTAGTCCATGGTGTACTATTATCTATATTAAATACAAAACAAAAAAAGGCTACGCAGATGAAGATGAAAGATAGAATAGGTCTTGTTTAGTTTCAGCCAAGACAAAAGGCGATGCACCATCGTTACATCGTGGACATCCAACCCATACGCACAAAACGTTTTGGCAATACTTTCATTGTGCGTACTGCTAAGGAGTGGAATTCCCTGCCGGAGTCTGTGTTTCCTGATCGCTATAACCTGGGAGTCTTTAAGTCAAGAGTGAATAGGTTACTTCTAGGCAAGCATGCTCCATCTTCAACCACATCGTCATTTACCATCAGCTGAGATGGTGGTCAAACGCGAGCCTATTATAAATTAAAATAAAAACTTTTTACCAAAAAATTAAACCAACTCCCAAAAAACACTGCAAAGTGAAAAATAACTTTAATTTCGGTAGTCGGTGTCTTTAGTTTTGTATTTTCGTTTTTGGCACCAACTTCCGAAATTAAAGTTATTTTTCACTTTGCAGTGTTTTTTGGGAGTCGGTTTAATTTTTTGGTAAAAAGTTTTTATTTCACTCTTTTTAGTTGGTTGATTTTTAATTTACCTAGTTACAAGAGCCTAAATGTCAACTACTTATAACATTTTACAAAATATTGCTTTTCCCAATACTGGGCCGTTAATTTTTGAGGAGTTCTCCTGGTACTTCACCATCAGCTATACATCACCATATGCATTATGACAAGCACCAAGTGCTTAATATCCATATTCAGTCATCGAATCGCAATCCACGAAATACTTATTATTGAGTAGTTTCAGCGGCCATCTGTGGTCTTCATCATCAGTTCCACTTCCCCAAATGGTACTTTTTGAGAGCAACTGCACAATTTACTATAAGAAATACCCAAAACGCCGTAGGTGTGCCTATAATATTTGAAGAGTTCCGTCGATTTCTCCAAGATCCCATCATCAGATCCTGACGTTTATGAAAATGGGACCAATATCGAAGTATACCCTTTCAATCAAAAAAAGAATTTTCCAAATCGGTTCAGCCGTCTTCGAGTAATCGATGATCATACATTAAAAAAAAATAAAAAAATAAAAATACGCGTCGAATTGATAACCTCCTCTTTTTGTCGTCGGTTGAAAAGGGTGATACAATGGGCAGCCTTATCGCTAAAAACCATCTTTTACAGACAGCCTTTGGATGGATTTGACACAGAAGGAGAAAATAAATATGCGGGTAGTCCATGGTGTACTATTATCTATATTAAATACAAAACAAAAAAAGGCTACGCAGATGAAGATGAAAGATAGAATAGGTCTTGTTTAGTTTCAGCCAAGACAAAAGGCGATGCACCATCGTTACATCGTGGACATCCAACCCATACGCACAAAACGTTTTGGCAATACTTTCATTGTGCGTACGGCTAAGGAGTGGAATTCCCTGCCGGAGTCTGTGTTTCCTGATCGCTATAACCTGGGAGTCTTTAAGTCAAGAGTGAATAGGTTACTTCTAGGCAAGCATGCTCCATCTTCGACCACATCTTCATTTACCATCAGCTGAGATGGTGGTCAAACGCGAGCCTATTATAAATTTAAAAAAAAGCCACAGTACAACAGAGAATTATAATGGGTTTATTTTGTTTCTTAATTTTACTTCATCACCTGCTTATCCCTTTACACAACTATTGGGGTCGGATTTTAATCTAACCGGACAAAGCAGAATAAAATAATAGGTTACTTCTAGGCAAGCGTGCTTCATCTTCGACCACATCTTCGCTTAACACCAAGTGAGATGGTGGTCAAACGTAATCCTGCCATTAAAAAATAAAGTATTTGGCTATTCAGAATTTAAATTAATCATACGACTACAATTTTATTATATTTCTATGGCTGTCAGTGTTTTGAAGTACTACTTATTAAGTATTTGCTAAAAATCAAAAATAAGAATGTAAATAGTGTCTAAACTAAAAGTTAAAATTATGTTTGCTTCACAAAATATAAGTTAAATTGGGTATGAAATTATGTTAAAATATGCAGTATGGAAAATAATAAAAATACCACGCAGTTAAAACTATAAAGTTAAAACAGATGAAAGGACAAACATTATGGATTAATCTTAAGTTTTAAATGATAAAATAACTTGCATTGAGTTCAATAGTGTATCAAATTAGCATTTGTAGTGTGAAAAGTGATAACGAGTATCAGTTACTCTTCCCTAGAGATCCATAACATATAAAACAATAAAAAATAAACGATTAAAATTTAGATGGGAACAAAAATTGCGCGAAAACCTTATCTACCGGCACATGGAAAATTAGGTTATTAACCAAACAATTTTCTCTCTTACCTGTTCCTATAACATTTAACTCCTCATATTTCTTGGCATTTTGAAATAAAGCACTAACATCAGTAATTGAAGGCATCGGCGGTGGACTTCGCGAAGTACTGGCCCCCGACATTTTTACCCAAACTAACACTATTTCTCACTTTAAAATAACTTTTATAGACGTTTCATTCACTTTTAAACACTTTTTAGTCCGTAACAACAGAGTTTATGCATTATTTTAAAACAAAACACGTGTTGAATTGTTGATATCTTTTAGTTTTGCCTGTAAACTTTTGGATGGAGAGACGAGAGGGAGGGGAAGGGAAAGTCATTGGCCAAATCCAACCACCTGCCGGCTATGCAGCCGAATTAAAAAGTACCGATATAAACAAAACGGTTGTTTACATTCCGTGCCTACTTTAAGAGGTCGAGTTTTTAAATTGTATTTTGTTCTTGAGTACAGCGTCATCTGTTGCCGATATTACTAAGATAGCGTCGTGGTAGTTTAAGTTAAATGCTAATAGATGTCGTTAAAAGTCTTAAATTAATATTATTCTTTAGTGCTAGTTTTAAATTTGAATGAACATAGGTCGGGTGGCAGGTGCAAGTGTATTAGTATTTCATCTACTTCTTAAGGTGATACGTAAAAAATAAGACATAGCTCGAGGGGCGTAGCTTAACGGAAGACGCGGGGAGCACCCCCGCTAGAATACATTGCAAACTCGAGCGCACGCTCGCGGTGAGTTGCGACTTGCGATGTAGTTTGTGTGCATTTGTGTGTTTTGATGTTTTAGAATAGAGAAGGCACGGAGTCGCCAAAATCAAATACATTTCTTTTTAATCTGAATTAAACTAACTTATTCATTATATTGTTAGGTATTTAGTGTTTTACTTTATTTAAGAATGACAAAAAATAATATAACGTGTGTAAATGAACAGACCGTAACAGTAAATGATCATATTGACCTAAGAAAAAGAACTACTAGTGTAGTAAACAAATTCTTACTATGATTTTATTTAATTAATTTACTTAAAATGAGTAGTAACAAAAAGTTGCTTCAAAACTACGCTTTTTAACACGCTTTTATTAGGTCGACCTGTATGTAACTAACTATGTAATGGAATGTAAGGCAACTACTTTAACCATCTTCCAAGGGTCGTAGCGTAATGAAAATTAGCAACTGTATGTAGTTCTGATGACAATACAATAATATGGCACTGTCGAACTGATCTGATGATGGAGCCGGAAGATATGAACTGGAACTTCATGATGGAAAATCGTATCATAGCTGTTTTGGATTTCTTAGAAAAGTCTTGTAATGAACTTTGACCACGATTAGGTTTCAAGGTCTGATGATGAAGCCGGTAGATAGGCAGTGGCATTCCATGATGGAATATCGTATCATAGTCGTGTTTGTACTTGTGAGAAAAGCCACGTAATGGACTTTGAACACGATCAGGTTTCAAACAGGATCAGGTTTCAAGATAACAAACCTAAAGAAAATCCGTTATCGGTTTTCTTAACCTTTTTGTCAACTTTTGTGATGTCACTTTCAAATCCTCTGGGGTGATTGACCGTTTAATTGTTCACTACTAATAAAAATTAAAAAGCTATTTCAGGAAGCTATTTACACAGTCAAAGATTATATTGAGGATTAAAAGGCTTGGGAATTAGTTTCTCCAATGATATATCATAAAATATATATATATATATAAAAAGAAATAATTAAAAAAGAGCACATAAGTGCGTATACGTACTTATGTGCTCTTTTTTAATATATTTTGCTGAGTTAATGATTGACTTTCTAAAGTATTGTATATACCTACTTTGTATTTAATTATTTCTTTTTTCCTTTTTTGATCTTTTATATTTTTATTATTATGAATGTGAGGAATATGTAGGTTATTATTTCTTTTTATGTTATTTTCATTATAAATTATAGTTGATGTATGGCTGTTTGAGTATTTGTCCTACCTACCCAAATGTCCTTACTTTGATACTGTTCGTCAGATCGTTGAGCTCCTTAAGTTCAAAGTTGAGCTACACGATAACTGACAAATGTTTGCTTTTTTTTACACTCTGGATGGTCCGCTCAAATTTGTGACTTATCGTACTTATAATAATTGAAAGTAATCTGATTATGATATGATCCTACAATGCTCCTAATTTAAGAAATCTACACTAATATTATAAAGCAGTAAAGTTTGTTTCTTTGAATGCGCTAATCTTTGAAAGTACTGGGTGGATTAAGATAAAATTTGGTATTGAAGTAGGTTGAAGCTTGAGAAGTGTTATAGGTTTCTTTTTACCCAACTGCTAGTTTGTAAAGTCTTTGCATATTTTCCTTCAATATAAGATAAGATAAGATAAAATTTATTTGTACATAAGTAAAGACACGTAATACATAAAAGAAAAACAGTAGGTTGTACAGCAAATCTAAAAATTAGTGTCAGATTTCCGGCACCTAAATTAGGTACGCAGACCTGTATCTTAGGAGTCGGAGATATTTCGGCATTGGCAATAAATAACACGACCGTGACATTTCTGTTACAATATTTCTGTTGTCAACAGCAAAAGAAGGTTGTGTGTGTGTTTATGAGTGTCTGGAAGGTTTGTGTGTGTATGTGTTTGTGTGAGTGGGTGTGTGTATATGCGTGTGTGGGCGACGGTGTGCTTATGTGTGAATGAGAGATAGTATGATTCCATAGGAGTATAAATAAATTTAAGTTTCGATACACAATATTTTTTCTGCTTCGTCATAAGATAAAAGAAGTAGGTAGCCAGTTCTTAAGTTTTTTTAATTCGTGAGTGGTGAGTCTATAAATGGAAATAATTTTATTAATTTTGTTATAAATACGTGAACTTTGTGCTAAAAATTGACGACTTGCAAATGCATATCGACAAGGGATTGCTTTGCATACTGGAAAACCTTTGCGCCTTTGAAGTAGGTTTTTGTCTAGAGGAAGAGTACGGTGTCTTCGCTGGATAGAACGGAGGATATATAGCTGTCTGACTGTGAGGATTTGTGCGTCAGAATATAGCTGGTCAGTAGAGAAGTCTCTTGGTTTAAAGAGCATCACTTTCAGTAATGCTCGTTGTCAGTTATGTTTAATTTTTAAATAATTTATAAATATTTGATATTTAATAACAGGGCTTTACCTATGAATTCGCTGTTTTGCCGTACTGGAAATTTCAAATTATAATATTAAATCATATACTGTCCTCTTAATCTGTATCATGGATACTGTGGAGTTTTTTTGCCGGTTTTTCTCCCTAGAAAACGACCAATTTCAAACCATGCACTAACTTCTGACGTATTGTAAGTGCCCATGTGGGCCTATGTGAAATAAATATGTTGAGTTTGAGTTCGATAATCATATTGTTTTGGCTAATAATTATAATTTCAAATTAATTTTATTTTATAATTTGGAATTCTTGTTTCAAAGTTTGGCATAACCGTGCCCCTTGTACCTACGGCCCACAACCTCAACGACGTTTACAAAACGAACTCTAAAAATGAATGCACCACCCGTTATTAGTTTGCTCGTGTCCGATCTGGAAATTTCGACCTGAAAAATGAACCCTTTGGTTGTCGATGACGAATTAAAGGCGATTGTGAGAGCTGATGACACCCAATCTGCGGCTGAATTAGAAGCAGCTTTCAACGCTAGTATCAAAACAATATTGGTTTACTTGCGTCAAATTGGCAAGGTAAAAAAGCTTGACGTCTGCCCCACGAATTCAGTGATCATCACCGCGAAGGACGCATCGAGACGTACCTTGCACTGCTTAACAGGCACACAAACGAAATAATTTTGTTGCCTGCGGTGAAAAATGGATCCTGTTCGACAATCGTAAGCGAAATTGGTTAGATCCTGGATTAGCATCTAAACGTTTTCCTAAACGAAAACTGACCCCTAGAAAAGTGATGGTCCCTGTTTGGTGGTCTAACCCTGGTGTAATGAGTTATCTACCAAACAGGATGAGCATTACTGCAGAACTGAACACAATTATGGAGAAGCTCGCACATCTCCAACCAGCTTTGGTCAATCGCTCGGCTCCGCTGCTCTTGCACGACAACGCGCGTCCTCATACTACACAGCAGACGGTCTACAAGTTACAAGAGCTGGTGTTGGAAGTTCTCCGCCATCTGTCGTACTCACTAGAACTTGCACCTACAGACTTCTACTTTTTCCTGAATTCTAAACTTCTCGGAAAAAAATCAACATCATAGAGGCAGTAAAAATGCCTTTGCAGAATTTGTTGCCTCCCGTCCAACTGATTTCTTCAAGAAGGGTATCAATAAGCTACCAGTGCGTTGGAAAAGATGCATCGATTGCATGGGTGATTACTTTGATAAATAGAAATAAAATATATAGAAAAAAACACGATGACTGATTTCATGAATAACGGCAATATCATTGGTAATGGCTTTCAGTATTAATATACCAGACGTACTACAGGGCACCATCCTCACTTGGTCAATATACCACTTTGTCATACTATGTAATTCTCCTCTACATTTATTGTGCGCACTTTGTCGGTCGGACTTCGGTCGGACTTCGACCGGTCTTCGAATCGGTTTGGAACTCTCTGTCGGCTTCTGTGTTCTTTTCCACATATGACCCGTCTGCCACCTTTAAAGTAAGAGTGAAAAATCTCCGGCAGATGCCTTGCCACCACGAATTTTGGCCCTGGCAACGCACTTTCTTTCTATTTCATTAAGAAAAAAGCAGAAGAAAAATATTAGTTTAGTCCTGTCAAATTAAGATATTCCATAGACAATTTTAGACTCGATTAAAAAATTGGTTACTAAAAATACGTCAATTTACGTCAGGCGCTGACTAATTTGACAGAAATAAACTAATATTTTCTGTCCTTTTATAATGAAATAGTAAGAAAAAGATGCACTGAACTTTAGTTTAGTTTGTGAACAAGACAATCTGCGCCAATGTATTTCTTTCTATCTTAATAGGAAATAAACAGTTTACTGACTAATTTTTTTCCAAGAAGTTAGTAGTTAGACACTGTTGATCATCCAAATTTAAAAATTATAATGGCGACTCTAATCTTCTGTTTTCCGAATCACATGTAATATCCGAGGTCTGCTCCGGCGCTGTGATTTTGTCTCTGTAAAATAAAACTGGTATGTAAATATTAAAAAATAGGGAACCCTCATAGTTCGTCATGTCTGTCCGTGCGTCCGTTCGTATGTCACAGCCATTTTATTCCGAAGCTATTAGGACTATACATGTGAAACTGTTAACCGCTTTCAGATTTTATAAAAAAAAATATTTAAAATAAAGGGGGGCTCACCATACATGGAACTGAAACTGAATTTTTTTTTTTTTTCATGAAACCTATGTGTGTGTGGTATCTATAGACAGGTCTATAAAAATGACATGGGGTTTCTGAAACTACTTTTTATAAAGTCAATCGTTTAAAAGATATACGCTCCCAAAGTGGTAAAATGTGTACACACAAAAATATATGTCTGTAGATCTTAATGTATACTTTCAACCAAAATTGGTTTGAACGAGATCGGGTCAGCATTTTTTGTGATACAACATATTTTCTAAAACCGCAAATATAACTTTGTAATTCATACAAACACTATGAAAAACAAAGTTATTTGGCGTAGTTGTAAAAAATGTAAATAACTTAGTTTTAAGAAATTTGTAAGGTTTTGTTTTTCGTCAAATAAATATACATATTATATTATATTATATTATAATAGTTACTACGAAACCCTTCATGGGCGAGTCTGACTCGCACTTGGCCAATTATTTTCCGTCATTTTACGAGCATGATCCCTCAGGCGTTCCAAATGTCGGTTTTTAGGGTTCCGTAGCCGAATGGCAAAAAACGGAACCCTTATAGTTTCGACATGTCTGTCCGTCTGTCTGTCTGTCCGTCCGTCCGTATGTCACAGCCATTTTATTCCGAAACTATTAAGACTATACATGTAAAACTTGATAGATAGATGTATTTTGTGAACCGCTTTCCGATTTTAAGAGAAAATTTAAATAATATTTATAATAAAGGGGGCTCCTCATACATGGAACTGAAACTGAAAATATTTTTTTTCATGAAACCTATACGTGTGTAGTATCTATAGACAGGTCTTTAAAAATGACATTAGGGTTTCTAAAATTACTTTTTCATAAAGTTAATCGTTTAAAAGATATACTCTTCCAAAGTGGTAAAATGTGTGTCCCCCCCTCTAACTTCTATAATAATGAAGTGAAAAATCTAAAAAAACCATATGTTGTAGATCTTAATGTAAACTTTTAACCAAAATTAGTTTGAACGAGATCGAGTCAACATTTTTTGAGATACAGTATATTTTCTAAAACCGCAAATATAACTTTGTAATTCATACAAACACTATGAAAAACAAAGTTATTTGGCGTAGTTGTAAAAATTGTAAATAAGCTACTTTTAAGAAATTTGTAAGGTATTTGGTTTTTTTTTTTCAAATAAATATATTAAGTATATTATATTTATTATAGTTACTACGGAACCCTTCATGGGCGAGTCCAACTCGCACTTGGCCAATTTTTTCACCTTTCGTTGTCTTTTATACTTATTCCCCATATCGGTAAACTAATGTTATATAAACATTGTTCACTTGTCAAATATAGATAAATAAAATCAGAAAACAAGACTAAACAATAACTATTTCGATAAAAAATTATAATCACGGTTGCGGGAGGAATCGACACAGGTCTATCACTGACAAAGGCCGCAGGCGAACTGGGCGGGCATAAGAAAGTGACAGAGTCTATTACTTCCACGTGCGAAAAAAAGAGAGCGCAACAATACGCTGGAACCAAAATAAAACAACGTAAGCGCCAAACCAAATAAAAATTGTTTAAAAATAAATTAAGCTATGTATCAAAAAATATTTTCAGTCAGAGTTTTCAATTACCTATTATGCACATTTTGAATGCAATTTTGAAATGAAATTCCTTAGGATTTTAGAATTATAGTGAATAATAAAAAAGAATAGAGGTCTTTTCGGAATCAAATTCGACGGAGCAAATTTAACCCAATTGCGTTTTCCTTCGGTCAAAGTATTAATGAAATAGTCAATAAACATATTACCAAAAATTAAATCCATACTTGCTGGAATAGTGAAATAAATGGTGACGAAAAAACCCCTAATTTATTTTGGTATCGCCTTAAGCCTGCAATACATGTTGGCCGAGCGTAGGCAAACGCGAGCGTTGGCAAATAGGTACAAGGCAAGAAATAATGTCCACACGTTCGACAAGTTCGTCGAACGCCAATGCAGACGACCAATGTAGAAGAGGGTCTGTAGAGCTGCCCACACATTGGCCGAGCGCAGGCGAGCGCCTTTGATTTGTGACCAAAAACCGACACCGATCCGAAGTGAGGCAAGTGATCACGAGCAACGGCAAGCGAAGACAAGTTACACCAAATGAGCTCTATACACGTTGGCGCTGGCCTTCACTCGGCCAACTAGGCAAGTGACACCGAGCGATAGCAAGATAAGGCAAATATACCGTCTACATGTTGGTATTGGCCTTCACTCGACAACACTCGGCCAACATGTATTGCAGGCTTTACAAATATTATAAATGCGAAAGTTTGTGAGGATATATGTATGGTTGTTGCTCTTTCACGCAAAAACGACGAACGAACGGATCTAATGGAATTTGGTAAGTAGATATGTTGACATCTTGGAAAAATACATAAGCTAGGTACTTTTTATCCCGGGATTCCCACGGGATCAGGATTTACGCGGGAAATCCCTCTCACGCGAACGAATCGCAGGCAGAACCTAACACATAATTAAAAATTGGCCAAGTGCGAGTCAGACTCGCCCATGAAGTGTTCCGTAGTAACTATAATAATATAATATAATATGTATATTTATTTGACGAATAAAAAAAAACATAAAAATTTAATAAAACTAGCTTATTAACATTTTCACAACTACGCTAAATAACTTTGTTTTTCATAGTGTTTGTATGAATTACAAAGTTATATTTGCGGTTTTATAAATTATGCCGTATCTCAAAAACTACTGACCCGATTTCGTTCAAACCAATTTTGGTTGAAAGTTTACATTAAGATCTACAGACATCTATTTTTTTAGATTTTTCACTCCATTATTATAGAAGTTAGAGGGGGGGACGACACACATTTTACCACTTTGGAAGATTATATCTTTTAAACGATTGACTTTATGAAAAAGTGGTTTTAGAAACCCTTATATCATTTTTAAAGATCTGTCTATAGATACCACGCACGCATAGGTTTCATGAAAAAAAAATATTTTCAGTTCTAGTTCAATGTATGAGGACCCCCCTTTATTTTAAATATTTTTTTATTTTTTTTTCTTAAAATCGGAAAGCGGTTCACAGAATACATCTACCTACTAAGTTTCACATGTATAGTCTTAATAGTTTCGGAATAAAATGGCTGTGACATACGGACGGACGGACAGACAGACAGACGGACAGACATATCGAAACAATAAGGGTTCCGTTTTTTGCCATTCGGCTACGGAACCCTAAAAAGCTACCTATACAATACCACGGTAATATCACGGTAATATTATCATACAGTATTTTAAGAGCGCGTATTCGATTTAGAATAGGTACCTATTCTAAATCGAATACGCGCTCTTAATAATTAATAATAATTAATTAATAATTGCAAGAACGACGTAATATTTATGCACACTGCAATAGTTATTCAGTGTGCGTAAGCTCGAACCTCGAAATCAAACGTTTTGATACTTTTATCTTAAATAATGATGTTGAGTTTATATTCTAAATTGTTTTACGTGATTATTATTATATTAGTACGCATAAACTTCAAGGGTGTGGTCAAATCTTAAAAAACAAATTTCACGACTGTAAGTATGAGGTTTTCTGGAAAACATACCTGGGACAATGTATACCGTAACCGTAAATAAAACTTTTAAACGACTTCAAAAAGGGAGGTTCTGTATTCGAATGTATGTATTTTGTTTGAAAGCATATTTTACAACAAAGGTTTTTAGTGCATAACATATCAGGTTCTGATAAAGATCATCGGAGACAAGTGATGTAACTATTTAATTAATAAAACTTCTAAACTTCCAAAAAAGACTACTAAACTACAAAGCACAAAATAACCTTAGATTGTTTCATTTGGTGTCTAGTTCCGTTTAAAATAAGAGACCTTCTCACCTTCTCATATGGCTGAAGTCAGTGCCAAGCCAATGAATACTTTTGATAGACATAGTACCTACAGCTACGCCGCATTCTGGGGGACACCCGAGGTGATCAAACCTATTAATTTATCTTGGCACCGACTTCAGCCATGTGAGATCATGTGTTACCTAGCTCTTATTTTGAACGGAATTAGACACCAAATGAAACAATCTAAGGTTATTTTGCGCTTCAGTAGTCTTTTTTTGAAGTTTTGAAGTCGGTTAAATTTTTAGTAAAAAAGTCTTTTTTTTATGCTTTTTAGTGTATCATTGTTTGTGTTACTTGAGGTACTAACATACCGTTCGCACAGTTATTTTTAATCGGTTAAAACAGAGAGTTTGCTGTATACGTCTTTTTTACCCACTAAAACGATATTTCAGACGTGATTCAGAAGCTGTGGTGATATTAATAGGCTGATTATGCTAAATAATACATAGAGGTACGAGGGCAGCAATCGCGGGAGATTTGCTGTTTTTAATTGAAGACATCCTTCACTTATCTCTGAAGATCTTTATCTGAACCTGATTTGTTATATACTAAAACCTTTCTTGTAAAATATTCTTTCAAACAAAGAAAACGCTATCAAAATCGGATCAGTAGGTTCTGAGAAAATCGCGGATATACAAACATACATACTAAAATAGCCCCACTGAAAAAGCTAGTTGAGTTACAAAATAAAACAAAATCGAAGATTTCATATTTTATTTCAATATCACACATTTTGATGTCCATTGACAGAATTTTCCTGGGATCAATCATCTCGGGCAAAAGACATTTATATTAGAAATCGAACAGCTAATGTTCCATTTTGGTCACCCAAAACGCATCATCTCTTGGTATCCTTATGGTCTTCAATTGAAATTCATTTCCTGCGCACATTGCAAAAAAAAACAAACGTTTTTCTGGCTGAAAATTAATTACAATTTATAAGAAAAGCAATTTTACCTAACAACTACGTCACTACTTACACTTGATCTACCATACTGCTACAACATAGTGGCGCTGTCAGTGGATGTGGGTATAGCGAAATATAGATGACAGGCCTGTTAATCTAGTGGTCAGTGGCCCTGACTGCTATGCACAAGGTCGTGGGTTCGATTCCCACCCAGGACAAATGTTTGTGTGATGAGCACGATCATTATTCTGGGTGTAATTTATTTATATATCTATAATATGTATGTATTTAGAAACATATATGTATGTTTATCAGTTGTCTAGTACTCATAGCACAAGCTCTGCTTAGTTTGGGACTAGATGGCGTTGTGTGAAAGTTGTGGAATATTATTATTATAGACGATTTATAGGGTGTACTAGAGCGATAATATAGTTATAGTGAATCTCATCTGACATGAAACTGCTCTTGGATAGGAAAGTATCAGTCGTGGTTGGTATTAGTAGTTCCATCGAATTAAAAAACAAATGTATGCTGGCCTGTTCAGCATCTATGTTCATGCTGAATATAGACATTTTATTTCGACTAACAGACAATTTCCTTCATCAAACAGACAGAAAAATAAACAAATGAACAAAGGTCAATAAAAAATGAAGGGTCCCGTAGTAACTTTAATAAATATAATAATAATATATTTAATTGACAAAAAAAACCTTACAAATTTCTTAAAACTAGCTTATTTACAATTTTTAGAACTACTCCAAATAACTTTGTTTTGCGTAGTGTTTGTATCAATTACAAAGTTATATTTGCGGTTTTATAAAATATACTGTATATCTCAAAAACTGCTGACCTGATTTCGTTCAAACCGATTTAGGTTGAAAGTTTAGATTAAGATCTACAGCATATATATTTTTTTTAGTTTTTTCACTCTATTATTATGGAAGTTATTGGGGGGTGGGGGAGGGGGGGTGGACGCACTTTTTACCACTTTGGAAGCGTATATCTTTTAAACGATTAACTTTATGAAAAAGTGGTTTTAAAAAACTCAATGTTATTTTAAAGACCTGTCTATAGATACCACACACGCATAGGTTTCATGCAAAAATATATTTTCAGTTTCAGTTCCATGTATGGAGAGCCCCCTTTATTTTAAATATTTTTTAAATTTTCTCTTAAAATCGGAAAGCGGTTTACAGAATACATCTACCTACCAAGTTGTACATGTATAGTTCTAATAGTTTCGGAATAAAATGGCTGTGACATACGGATGGACGGACGGACAGACAGACAGACATGACGAAACTATAAGGGTTCTGTTTTTGCCATTTGGCTACGGAACCCTAAAAAGTACCGTTTTGCACAACGACGATTTCATGACGATCCAGCTGCTCTGGATCCGGTGGGAAAATCATCAAATGACTCCCACTCTAGGTAAAGTGGAAGGGAGTATCAGACTTCTACTGAATAAAAACCCACCATATTCCTTCAGTGGCTCATGTGTTCCGGGGCCGCGGTATCTTATTAGAACATTCCCGCAACCCTAGTATCTCTCCATTTGCTCTATTGCTGTGTTTTCGATAGTTTTACCGTACTCAATGCCACACGAAATTTGTTTTGTCTGAAAAAAAAAACTGGTAAAAATAAGTAGGTACATAATACAAGTATATAGATATTTGTATATACAGAATATGTATGATTATGTTACACACATAAAAAATACACACAGCCGAACATAGAATCGCCTCCCTATTGAAAATCGGTTCAAAAGTACATAAAGACATGACTCACCTTTTTGCTTGTCTAGCGATAGCCAAAGTATTTTTTTTTATTTCCAAATAAATTTCGTTTATAACCCATTTCTGAAAAAAGAAATATTAAATTTAACATATAAATTATTATTGATTGAAATAATAATTATTGACATCATTTGTGGTACGCAAACATGTTAAAACTGATTATTAAATAAATTCAGTATATACAAATAATTACCTGCATATAACGTTTTTCAAAATTACTTACCGAATAAAAAATATTAGTTGCTCATGTATCAATACTATTGTGTCGCACTATGTCTTACCGACACTATGTATGTTTATGCGAGCAAGCGGCGGGCGGCGGGAAAAAAGTGATACGTCCTGTCGTTGGGAGGACCCGGCACGAACTGATTGGCAACGGATTGCGCGCGTTGATTTATAGTGTTTTTAAAATAATTTTCTAAAATAAACGATTACATGAAATTGACTGAAAAAAATAACAGTGTATTTGGCAATACGTTTCTTTTCATAAAATAAATAAATAATAGTTATGTTTCTATTCAAAACTCGGTTAAAAAAATGTTAAAGAGAACCGATTTTGCATTATTTAAAAATTGTTTCCTTAATATTAAATTGCCATATTTTCGTAATTGGGCTACGTAGTGCACTTTAAGACTATATATTCTATTGGACAAGCACATAAAATAAAATGTGTTGGTACGTTATCATGGTTATTTTCGTCCTGAAAAACGACTCTGACGTCTATTTTCGTAAAACGCGTCGAACAGATTGCCTTGTCTTTAAAAAACTGTCAATAAAAATTATAATGTTACATCGTTATGTACTAAACCAAGACTTAATCTTTCTATAACCGTAATAATCTTTGAATAATCTGTTAACATCATTACGATATAGCTCTTGAAAAAACACCAAAACGCGTTGTTTTCGCCGCGAATGGAATACACGCTCTTAACTCGGCCGTATCTAAAGCCGGCTCTACACGTTGGCCAACACAGTGGCGAATGTAGTGGCCAATGACTATTCGCCAACGTGTAGAGGGGGTGTTTGTGCACCCAACATGCACAAACACGCCGTCTACACGTTGGCCAATACGCATTGGCCACTACATTCGCCACTGTGTTGGCCAACGTGTAGAGCCGGCTTTAGAAATAAATGCCTACAGCCGCGCGGTACGTAAACATGCGACAGGGCTGGCCGCCTCCAGCATTTTAATTACATTTGCCTACTTTGCGTTTCCATTTAGTTTTGTGATTGTAAATATACTATTTTATATAAACAAATAAAATAGTTTGTGAATTGAATAGGAAGTGTTCAATAAAAATGCGTGTTGTTTTGATTGGTAGATTTAATTATTAAAAAACATGTTTATATTTTTTCTTGTATTATTCATACACACAGTACAATAAACAACTATTATTAATAATAAAATACCACGTCTTTACTTTGAATTATACAAACTAACAAAACAAAACACACATGCCCCGAGGTTTTAACACAAGCGTACCTACCGTATCATGATTCATGAACTGCCTATAGCTACCTATTTCACTCGTGTCAATCACTTTCCTTTACTCTATTCACTTTATTTATTAATCCAGACATCTTTTTTCGGGAGATAAAAGGAAATACTTATCCATTAAAAAGAAACACATTATGTACATACCTACTAGTAACTAAAATTATTTTAGTCTTAGGTACCTTTCAAAGTTTCCAGGTAATCTAAAAAAAGTTATCTCTGGATGGGTTATTGACGAATTCATGCAACCAAAAACTGCACAATATATCCTACTCGTCATATTAAATATGTACTTGAACTTATTTATAGCGAAAAATCGCGCGGTTATTGTTAAAAAAACAACACACCGTCCGTTCGTCACTGCGGCACAGTCGCCGGTCGCGACTGTCATCATCCCGAGCGCACCCCGAGATCGAGGCGCGTAGGTATAGCTCGCGCTTCGTCCGTTTGTATGAAGTCGGAATACTGTACACATAATATTACCGTGGTAATATTATGTATACAGTATTGTAGCTCGGCCGTATGTATCTTAGAAATAAATGCCTACAGCCGCGCGGTACATAAACATGCGATAGGGCTGCCCGCCTCCAGCATTTTAATTACATTTGCCTACTTTGCGTTTCCATTTAGTTTTGTGATTTTAAATATACGTTTTTTATATATAAACAAATAAAATAGTTTGTGAAATGAATAGGAAGTGTTCGATAAAAATGTGTGTAGTTTTTTGGTTGGTAGATTTAATTATTAAAAAAACATGTTTATATTTTTCTACTATTATTCATACACACAGTACAATAAATAACTATTATTAAAAATAAAATACCGCGTCTTTTCTTTGAATTATACAAACTAACAAAACAAAACACACATGCCCCGCCCCCGAGGTTTTAACACAAGCTTACCTACCGTATCATGATTTATGAACCGCCTATAACTACCTATTTCACTCGTGTCAATCACTTTCCTTTACTCTATTCACTTTATTTATTAATCCATACATCTTTTTTTTTTCGGGAGATAAAAGGAAATACTTATCCATTAAAAGAAAAACACATTATGTACATACCTACTAGTAAGTAAAATTATTTTAGTCTTAGGTACCTTTCAGAGTTTCCAGTTAACCACAAAAAGTGATCTCTGGGTGCGTTATTGATGAATTCATGCAACCAAAACAGCACAATATATCCTACTCGTCATATTAAATATGTACTTGAACTTATTTTCAGTGAAAAAATCGCGCGGTTATTGTTAAAAAAACAACACACCGTCCGTTCGTCACTGCAGCACAGTCGCGACTGTCTGCACACCGAGCGCACACCGAGATCGAGGCGCGTAGGTATAGCTCGCACTTCGTCCGTTTGTATGAAGTTGGAATACTGTATACATAATATTACCGTGACAATACCCAGCTTCACAGAGGCTCAGTCAAACTCCATTTATTTATTTAGAGTTAGCAATATTTTTAACCGACTTCAAAAAAAGGAGGAGGCTCATAACTCGGAGACGGCTGGACCGATTTGAAAAATTCTTTTTGTTTTTGAAAGGGTATACTTTCTAGTTGGTCCCATAGTTACGAAATCAGGATCTGATGATGGGATCCTGGAGAAATCGAGGGAACTCTTCAAATATTATAGGCACACCTATAGCGTTTTGGGTATTTCTTATAGTACCTTGAGCAGTTGCTTTCGAAAAGTACCATTTGGTGAAGTTGAACTGATGATGAAGACCACAGATGGCCACTGAAACTCCTCAATAATAAGTATTTCGTGGATTGCGATTCGATTACTTGAGTACGGATGTTAAGCACTTTATGCTCGTCACAATGCATATGGTGATGTAGTGCTGATGGTCAAGTACCAGGAGAACTCCTCAAAAATTAACGGCTATGCATCGGGAAAAGCAATATTTTGTAAAAGGTGATAAGTTGTTGACATTATGGCTTTTGTAACTAGATAAGTTACAAACCGACCCACTAAAAAGAGTGAAAAAAATTTTTTGCAAAAAATAGAACCGGCTTCCATAGGTATCAAAACTTTTTTGCAAAAAATAAAACCGACTTCCATATCAAAACACTACAAAGCCAAAAATAATTTTAATTTCGGTAGTCGGTGTTATTGGTTTTGTTTGTATTTTCTTTTTTTTTTTCACACCGCCTTCCGAAATTAAAATTATTTTTGGCTTTGAAGTGTTTTGATATGGAAGTCGGTTTTATTTTTTGCAAAAAAGTTTTTATTTTCATGCTTTTTAGTGGGTCAGTGAATTTTCCAAATCGGCTCGTAAATGACGGAGTTATGCGCGAACAAAAAAAGCAAAGCAGAGTAAACGAAAAGATCATCAACGTAAATATTTTTTTAGACTTTTGTTGATTTTTCAGAAACGGCTTATCCGATTTCGATAAAATTTTCATGGGACCATTTGGGAAGTATACCCTTTCTAACAAGATAAGAACTTTTCAAATCGGTTGACAAGCGACGGAGTAATGCGCGGATAAACATAAAAAAAAAAAATACAAACATCCGAATTGAGAACCTCCTCCTTTTTTAGAAGTCGGTTAAAAACACTACAAAGCCAAAAATAACTTTAATTTCGGAAGGCGGTGTGAAAAAAAAAGAAAATACAAAACCAATAAAACCGACTACCGAAATTAAATTTATTTTTGGCTTTGTAGTGTTTTGATATGGAAGTCAGTTCTATTTATTGCTAAAAAATTTTTGATTACATAAAAATAACAAGCAAAAGGAAATGAAACATAAGTGTAACAAACAATTTATAGGTAACTAACACTAACATATACATAATATAGGTAGTTAAAAACAGATAGTTTTTATTGCTATCTTATAAATAACTATTGTAGGTACACAAACTTTCCTCGTTAGTAGTTCTTTCTACTAGTGAAAAAACCCGCCAAGTGCGAGTCGGACTCGCGCATGAAGAGTTCCGTACCACTCTTTCTCATCTTCAATCTTTAAAAACCGGCAAATAAATCATGACTGTTGTATGGGAGCCCCCCTTAAATATTTGTTTTATTTTAATTTTTAAAGTGAATATATAACTAAATATTATGTGAATATTTCAAGGGTCTACCTGTTGCCGTTATCAATATCGAGCAAAAACGAGTAAAAAATCACGTTTGTTGTATGGAAGCCCCCTTAAATATTTATTTTATTCTGTTTTTATTATTTGTTGTTATAGCGGCAACAGAAATATATGTTTGAAAATTTCAACTGTCTAACTATCACGGTTCATGAGATACAGCCTGGTGATAGACGGACAGACAGACAGACAGACGGACGGACAGCGGAGTCTTAGTAATAGGATCCCGTTTTACAAAGTTTTAGGGTGTATGGTATCTTTCTATGTGTCCAGACTCTTGGCTAATCTCTGGAATAGCTTTCACTGGAAGATAGAAGATGTTAAAGAGCAACGCACAGGCATTTTTTTTTATTCCATCGCACACTCCCCGAAATGTAACCGATAGAACACCGATAGACTTGCAACTCGTCGTCGATGTTCAAGGCTCTGGAGCTTTGACTCGACCAATGCATCGTTGCCAATGAGTCTCTTGGCCCGCTTCTCGATAGACTACGCCACGCCTTCTCGTCACGCCAATTTTCTAACAAAACATGTTATCAAAACAAGTTAGCAAAACATGTTAGCAAGTCCGCTGCGCCAGTTGTTGTAATGTTTTTGTTTAATTTCAAAAAAGAGTTCCGACGAAGAAGACGTGGAAGCTGTTATAGCAATAGTAGGTTTAGTTCTCCAAAGAAAAACAGAAATAGATTCCGGGTCCGACCCTACCTGCAACCTCGTTCGATCAATATAATATAATATCAAGAACTGAAACTTGATTATAGGTTCGGTATAAAAATTGTTTTAGATGTTCAGAAAGTGATTATCAAGAGCTGTTATCATTAATTTTACCAGAAATAGAGAAGAAAACAACGTGGAGGAACGATGTGATTCCTCCTGACATGAGATTAGGTGTGACTTTACGCTTTTTAGCGACCGGAGACAGTTACACCAGCATGATGTATCACTTAAGAATCTCTAAACAACAACTATCAGTTCTGATTTCAGAAATCTGTTTAGCTCTTTACAATAGACTGAAAAATGTGCATCTAAAGGTAAGTATTTTTATCTTATTTAACTAATTACAAATATTATACTCGTGAATAGGTAGGTATTCAATTATTACTTCTTTTTATGAAATAAATCTTTATTCTTATATTTGAATAATATTTATACATCTGTAATTCAATTATTAAATTTTAAAAGGTTTTCGATTGCTTGTTTTCTTCTAGTGTAGATTCAATTTGAGATGTGTCTGCATCAGGGCATATTTCGTTTTGTAATACCTGTGAATCCGGTAGCGAATCTGGTAGATTACCAGTAACTTCTTTTATTGAATCATCATTTGAAATCACTAAATAGCTGTTTGGTTGTATTGCAAGTGGATTAGATGATTGTATGTCTGGTAGTCTATTGGCAGAGGTGCTAGCAGTCATAGCTGTGGTGGCTGTGGTTGCCATAATATGTATGTCGACCTGTCTGTAGGTATAGGTAAGCCTGGCTGTCTGTAGGTAGAGGAACTTTCAATAGGACTTTGGAATAGGATACATCATTGAATAATGTATTTAAATTATTAATCTCCGAACTATCACTCATACTAGAGGCAGATCTACTCGTATAGGTACTTCATGTTTTCTATTTCATATTTACAAAGCAGACTTTGAATGTCTAATTTTAGCTTGCTTTGTAAAACTGGTTGAAATTTGCGCATTTGAGCAGCAATGTAGAGCCCGTATGTGGTAATTTCATCGTCTAATTCCAGCCTCTTACTTTTTCTTTCTTTAATTGCTTTCAAAGTAAGCAAAGCCTCTTCATATAAACCAGAATTTTGCTTTCTTTTTGTTACGTCCGATCCCTTGACTCTAAGTGGCGGTGGTGTCGAAGTAGTTGGTGGTGGTGTCGGCGTAGATGGCGGTGATGATGTCGGCATAGTTGCCGGTGGTGATGGTGATATCTGAAATAAATGCATAAAGTTTTTCTATTACTTACATACACCTTGAACTGCTGCAGAACGGAGAAGAATATCAAGAGGATTTGACACTAAGTGGAATTTCCCTCATGCACAAGGTGCAATAGACGGAAAACACGTAGTTATGGAAGCCCCAGCAAATACAGGAAGTCTGTATTTTAACTACAAAAAAACATTCTGTGTTGTACTTCTGGGCATGGCAGACTATGATTACAAATTTACCTATATAGCATGCGCGTGCACAGGATTATGACAGGGTATGCGGCGGAGTAATCGGTCCCAAAAACTTTTTCTTTTGTAGATTTTTAGCAAAGCCACAGCCACGCATCGCCACCATGCTACGATGCGTGGCTGTGGCTATGCTAAAAATCTATAAAAGGCAAAGTTTTTGTGACCGATTACTCCGCCGCATACCCTGTCATAATCCTGTGCACGCCTCTGCTATATAGATGTTAGCTGCCAAGGCAGAATCTCTGGCGGAGGGGTTTTTCGGAATTCTACATTGTTCAGAAGTCAAAATAATAATACATTGAGTTTACCCGAAGATAAGCCTTTACCTTGTGAAGATGTGAATTTGCCATATGTTATAGTAGGCGATGATGCTTTTCCATTATCGCACTACTTAATGAAACCCTATAGTGGAGAACGGGTGCGTCTCATAACGTATAAACTCGTTTGGTCTAATTTTATTATCTTTCATAAGATAGGTATAATCAACGTGAGATAATAATAATAATATAATAATAATATTCCATAACTTTCACACAACGCCATCTAGTCCCAAACTAAGCAGAGCTTGTGCTATGAGTACTAGACAACTGATAAACATACATATATATTTCTAAATACATACATATTATAGATAAATTACACCCAGACAAAGAACAAATGATCGTGCTCATCACACAAACATTTGTCCTGGGTGGGAATCGAACCCACGACCTTGAGCATAGCAGTCAGGGCCACTGACCACTAGACCAACAGGCAGGATATACCAACTGTTGATATAATTTCTTTACATATAACATTTATTTATTCTAAAACTTAGTTAGTATAACGTTGTTTGATATAACGTTTATGTAATCGATTATCATTTGGTGTAACGTTTAATATGTATATTGTTTATTTAATCGAAAGTCATTTGGTCTAACGTTTAATATATATAAAAAATGTCATTATGGTTTACATCCCGACTCAGAGTACCCCGACTCGGATAGGTTAGGTTAGAAGGCTAAGCGAAGCGGAGCGGAGCTCCCGCCTTAGCCTTCGTGGTTATTTTTTTAAACCACCCAGAAATAGGAGCCCCACTGAGCGGGGCTCCGTCGACCTATCTTAGCACAGGTGGCAATCAGTTACTAGTATATTAGACCAAATAAGTTTTATATCTTTTGAGTGGTATATCAAACTATTTTATATTTAACTAGCTGACCCACTACAACTTCGTTCGCGTGGTATCCTACCCCTATCCAACCGATTCCACTACCCCTATCTTACCGATACCCTACACATACCTTACTCTACCCCATAGATAAAATAAATAAGTATCTCCTGTATTTTCCATTTCTATGCTCTACCCCTACCCTACCCAAACCCTACACTAACCTACCCTAACCTACCCTACCAATACCCTACCCCTACCCTACCCTACTATACCGTACCCTACCCTACCCCTACCCTTGAGACCTTTCCTACTTTTTTTGCGATGGAATTACACAATCTAATTCCACCAAGCCCGTTCCATCATCGGACTACGAGACAAACGGCGAAGCGCCATCGTTACATGGTGGACATCCCACCCATACGCACAAAACGTTTTGGGAATACTTTCATTGTGCTTACGGCGGTAAGCGTGCTCCATCTTCGACCACATCATCACTTACACTGATTTGAAAACCACTTGATCGCACATACATTGCCCCGACGCACGAAAATTATGCGAGTTTTTGCTCCTATATATTGGCTACGATACACGAACCATCCGGTTAAGTAGTACATTAGCCGTATAGAGCTAAACTACGAGTGGCCCTTCATAAAAAAAAAAAAAAAAAAACGAACCATTTTAGTTGTGACCAAGTATTAGGCCTGTGTGCATGCAAAACAATTACAAATTTTAAATTTTTGTATCCAATTTATAACGCATAATAATGCTTTCATGCACGTTGAAGTGTGGAAAACATTCCCAGACATCTAGATACCAAATGGATGACATAACTATTCATCAGTAATGAAATAATATGAAAATTATTTATCATTTAATCCGATTATAAGCTACCGCAGAGGTCCATTTAAAATGGTGGTTTGGGTGGTCAAGGAAAAAATTGTGTCGCGCGTTGATGTCTTTTGGAAATGTCTCTTTCTTACATGAAGAAATTCTAATTCTTTTATCCCTGTCTTTTCATCTGTATTTTTATCGTAAAAATCTGTGCTGTTACCTATAACGGCTGGATACGATATCGATAATTATAAAATTAAACTAATTTTTTTGTAATTCAATTCAGATAGTTGTCATAAAATACCTATCTACATTAACCGACTTTAAAAAAATTGGCCAAGTGCGAGTCAGACTCGCCCATGAAGGGTTCCGTAGTAACTATAATAATATAATATAATAATTATGTATATTTATTTGACGAATAAAAATAAACTTAAAATTTCTTAAAACTAGCTTATTTATTTACATTTTTACAACTACGCTAAATAACTTTGTTTTTCATAGTGTTTGTATGAATTACAAAGTTATATTTGTGGTTTTAGAAAATATGCTCTATCTCAAAAACTGCTGAGCCGATTTCGTTCAAACTAATTTTGGTTGAAAGTTTACATTAAGACCTACAGATATATATATATTTTAGATTTTTCACTCCATTATTATAGAAGTTAGAGGGGGGGGGGGGGCACACATTTTACCACTTTGGAAGCTTATATCTTTTAAACGATTGACTTTATGAAAAAGTGGTTCTAGAAACCCTTATATCATTTTTAAAGACCTGTCTATAAATACCACACACGCATAGGTTTCATGTAAAAGAATATTTTCAGTTCTAGTTCCATGTATGGGGACCCCCTTTATTTTAAATATTTTTTAATTTTTTTCTTTAAAATAGAAAAGCGATTTACAGAATACATCTATCTATCAAGTTTCACATGTACAGTTTTAATAATAGTTTCGGAATAAAATGGCTGTGACATACGGACGGACGGACAGACAGACAGACAGACAGACAGACAGACGGACAGACATATCGAAACTATAAGGGTTCCGTTTTTTGCCATTCGGCTACGGAACCCTAAAAAGGAGAAAGTTCTGATATTTTTTTTTCTGTGTGACATGCATGTTTTCATTTTAGATTTCCCAAGAAAAAGTGGATGGATAAGGTTACTAGGCAATTTTGGTTTCTAGTTTGGTTTTTATTGATATAATGTTGAGAAAAGTCAAAATAATATAAGATACCTACATCCAGTCTTTCTAGGCTTCAAATAGTATGACGGAGTCTAATATTAATTAACTTGGACCTTTGCATTACAATATCGCCCTCGTTAGTTACTTTGGTTCCGGGGATGCGGTAATGGTCTGTATGAGATTCCGCGGCCCCGGAACTTAAGGGCAGCTGAAGGAACAGGGTGGGTTTTTAGTCAGTAGAAGTCTAACACTCCCTTCCACTTTACCCAGAGCGGGAGAAGTCATTCGATGATTTTCCCACTCAGGAAAAAGAAACAGGTTCCTTTGTTTCGATGTCGAGTCCACGGGTTAAGTGTATGTAGGAGGGAGGAGTCATTAGATAAATCATCTAATGGTGGTGAGTACCACCAAAAAATAATTATTACCTAGTGCCTGCTGAAGCTACAGTTGTTGACACAACTGATTTTAATGAAAATATATTTATTATGGAATATAAAATAAAGATAAAAAAATAAAATATAAAAAATAATATATGGCCGGCTACATTGTCCATGCTCTGATAAAGCAAATAAAATGCCTAACCTGTATTGGAGCGTTGATTGGTGTTACAAATCAAAACGCCTTACAATTTCAAAAAGACACTAAAACAAGTTATTGTACGGATCCACCACAGTAATAGAAATTTGTCGTCGTTGTGAAATTTATATTAAAAGGGCGATCAACGAGAGTGGTTCGAAAGTGCTGTCTCAGAAATATAATTCCAATTATTTTATGAGATCGGTTTTAAAATCACTGATTGGGTATAATTTATTCCCGGATATTAATTTTCATCAATATGAAATAGAAACTACCAATCATTTGATTGAATTAGCAAGATGCATAATTCAGAAATATGTAGACGCTCGGTTATCATTTTTTAGCAAAAACAATCAGGACCCTAAAACTTTAATTCGAAAAACATTTACCAAATTAATTCATTTTAAAAATCAATAATAACAGCATACTTGTTTTTCTTTTTGTAATTGAGACTGATAATGATTAAATATTATTATGTGATTTTAGTGAGTAATTTTATAATGATAAAGTTCATTTTATCGATATCGATAACTTTCCCTCAATCAAGTAGAGCAATCCCTAACTCGGCATATCTATGAAGCTTGACTTTGAACTGACCAATTGCAGTAGCGCATTTTTTCCTCGCCTCCCAACCCGTATTGATGAGTTGTGTTCTTCAAAGAAATCGGCCTATAAGCTCTCTAGGTTAAATACTCTCTGATCACTTACCATCAGGTGAGATGGTGGTCAAACGCGTATCTATTTTTAATTAAAAAAAAAATCAAGCCGTTTTCGTGTTTTGCGCTTAGCAACACAATTTAGCGATTCATTTTTAGGGTTCCGTAGCCGAATGGCAAAAAACGGAACCCTTAAAGTTTCGACATGTCTGTCCGTCTGTCTGTCTGTCCGTCCGTCCGTATGTCACAGACATTTTTTTCCTAAACTATCAGGACTATACATGTAAAACTTGGTAGGTAGATGTATTCTGTGAACCGCTTTCCGATTTTAAGAGAATATTTAAAAAATATTTAAAATAAAGGGGGCTCCCCATACATGGAACTGAAACTGAAAATATTTTATTTCATGAAACCTATACGTGTGTGGTATCTATAGACAGGTCTTTAAAAATGACATTAAGGTTTCTAAAATGACTTTTTCATAAAGTTAATCGTTTAAAGATATACGCTTCCAAAGTGGTAAAATGTGTGACCCCCCCCTCTAACTTCTATAATAATGAAGTGAAAAATCTAAAAAAAAACATATGTTGTAGATCTTAATGTAAACTTTCAACCAAAATTGGTTTGAACAAGATCGAGTCAGCAGTTTTTGAAATGAAATGAAATGAAATATTTATTCTGTAAATTGGTTATAAATAACACTTTTACACGTCATGATTTTTTGCGTGTTAAGTTTAGCTAGATGAGCCCGGTATTTCCTAACTGACTACTCTGAGAAGAAACACTGAAACAAACTCAGAGGTCATAGTCTCTTTTAAAGTCCAGACAATTTGTATTTGTATATGAGAAGCATGTAGGTTCATGTCTGTGGTATTTTTTTGAGGAAATAACCACGTAAGTTTGAGCGGACCTGTCCAGATAGTGCAAGCATTTGTCAGTTATCATGTAGCTCAACTTAGAACTTAAGGAGCTCAACAATTTGACAAAAAAAAAACAAAGGACATTTGGGTAGGCCACACAAGTACTCAAACTGCTTGACATCATTAAATAAATTATAGTGAAAGTAAAAACAACAAAGAAAGAATAACCTACATTGTCCTCACATTAACAATAATGAAATAATTATATATATAAAAAAAAAACAAAAACAAAATAAATAGGTATATACAATACTTAACAAAACAAGTATTTTAATCAATAAAAAATAAATCAACTATCAAAAATTAGAAAATAAAAAGGGCTCACGTATATCACTGGAGCATCTCATTCCCAAGCCTTCTTGTCCTCAATATAATCTTTAACACTGTAAAAAAGCTTTCTGACATAGCTTACATTTTATAAACAATTTAAATTTATGAATACTTAGTTCTTGAATATGGCTAGGAATTTTATTATAAAAACGTATACATTGGCATCTAAACGAACCACCTATTTTTTTTAACCTTGTTTTAGGAATGACATATGTGTCTTTGTTCCTTGTATTTACACTATGAATATCACTGTATTTTTTAAACAGATTGAGATACAGTATATTTTCTAAAACCGCAAATATAACTTTGTAATTCATACAAATACTATGAAAAACAAAGTTATTTGGCGTAGTTGTTATCTAGTTTTAAGAAATTTTTAAGGTTTTTTGGGTTTTTTTGTCAAATAAATATATTAAGTATATTATATTTATTATAGTTACTACGGAACCCTTCATGTGCGAGTCCGACTCGCACTTGGCCAATGTTTTTAGTATATAGATGTATGTTATGTCAAACGATGTTATATTTAATGTATGTTATGCTTATAAAAATTAGTTATTTTAAAATTATATCAATCGTTCATTATATTAACTAAGGGGCCGTTCAAGTACCTATGTAAGCACATTTTTTGCAATTATTAACCCACCCCTCCCCCTCGTCAGCAAAAGTAAGCAAAGCTCTTACCCCTCTCCTCATGCTTACGTAAACCTTGGTACAATTGATTGATTCATGAGCAGCAGTTATAAATCTAGAAATAAGGAATGGGTTTGGAGTCTGTAACGCACATAATATTCATTTAAATAAATTTTACCGATACGGAATCCAACAATTCATTATTTGTAGGAAACCCCGAAAATGCATTTCGTTTTGAAGCATAGACAATGTGTGTTGCTATATGTGTAAAAAATTAAATAATTACTGCTGATGTAATCACCATCTAGATCCCCCACCCCCCATGTCATCAAAATAAGCAAAGCAAAGACCCCCACGCCCCCCTATAGTGCTTACGTAATACTTGAACGGTCCCTAATCGCTATATTAAATAAAATTATAGGTTCCGTTGTTATATGTAGTTAATATTAGAGATTTTGTTGTTATATCATCTATTACTTACCCGTGGAGAACATCAACAAGGTTCATCGCAGATAGTGTCTAACTATAGATTATGCCGAGTAAGACGAATAATAGAAAACGTATTTGGCATTTTAACTTCGGTGTTTGGAGTTTTTAAGAAACCCTTAACAGTAGAAGTGGGTACAGTAATACCGGCAATTTTAGCTTGCGTTGTTTCACATAACTATCTAAGGCGAAATAAAACAAGCAGAAGTATATATACACCACCGGATACTTTTGATATAGAAGAAAATGGGGAATTAGTTGAGGGTCAATGGAGGAACGAACCAGCAGCAGAAGGCTTACAACCACTTCCAAGAATACCTAGAAGATCACCTATAGATAGTCGGCAGATTCGTGATAGTTTTGCTTTCTATTTTGTCAGCGAGAGGGGAATGCTTCCATGGCAAAAATTTGTTTAAGTAGTATGAGAATGTATTTATTAATAAAGTCATTTTTAGGTGAACTATTAAAATTATTGAAATGCACACATTATATTTTTATGGCAGTAAAATGCACAATATACCGGTATTTAAACAAACTTATTACATTCGTAAATTCACACCACATTTTACTAAATATTGGTAGATAAGGAAATTAAGCAAGAAAGATATAGGGTCCAATCTGAATGATCAAATATTTTAAGGGGAGGTACAGCACGGTTTTGATTATAAATAAAATAAGCACAAAATTACAACTTTTCTTCTTACGGGAATCACGGATAGACGGATAGTAGAGGCTTAGTAATAGGGTCCTGTTAACTTTCCTGTCCCTTTGGCTACGGAAACCTAAAAATAACTAGCGAGTAGATTTCGTTTTATATATTTTTCTGTTAATCTTGTACCTACAACCTCTTAAAACATTTAGATTATTCATTATCAAACCTTATTTGCTTAGAACAACAACGCATACAAGGATAGTACGAGTGCAAAAAGTGAGGCAACTAAAAGTTAGCCATTTTTGGCTAACTTTGCTCGACGAGCCGTCAGTACTCAAGGTCACATTCTGCCGAACAGAGCTCGCGAGTAAATAATTTAAAACGACGTTTGTAGCGTAAAGGGATGTCATAGTCCTTCAGGAAAACAAAAAACGTGTAATCAAATTACATTTCACAAGTAAATACTTACATTTTATACATTATATTTAAGTAAATCGACCATCAAACAAAAATTCTAATAACCTAACTTATCACAATTCAATGTTGCTATCCGTGAGGAAAAAAATACCGATATTGATTTCTTTTGTGCTTATTTTTGTTTAAAAAAAAATATAGTTTTGGCGGCAATTATGTATGCGTCAAACTAAACTATATTTATTTACAGCTACTACCTACAGTGTTTTATGACAATTTTATTGATTAAGATTTTTTTCATTTAAGTAATGTTCTCAATAATATTTTTCTATTTCATAAATACAACACATACTTTTAATTGATATCAAACGAGATTTTTCAAGCAATTAATACATTTCTATAATATCATTATAACACATTACACATCAAACATTCTAAACGCAATAAACGATATCTCATTTCGTTTACCTTCCGTAAATATATGTCATATAAGTCATATTACATGAAAAAACATCATCTTATTTAGTTTCATAACATAAAATACTTGATTTGATCCAGCAACATAATAGTGCGTTTTCCCATTTTTGTGGTAATGGTATTGGTAATGGTATCACTGAAAGCTATATTTGTGTGCGTTTGAAGAACGTAGACACATTCGGCTCACGCACACAAAGAAAAAAAAGTGGACACACGAAATCGCTCGTGTTTTGTTCTAGACGCCTCTCTTCTATGCGTTGTTGTTCTAAGCTTATTTGATTCATTTTAAGAAGAACTTCAACTTACCGCATAATTTGATATGGACTCTTCAGGAATGTTGCAAGACAACAAACTAGCCATTTCCTGGTAAGCAAACCATTTGGAAATGTACATGTCGGCTGCTCCGCTACCCGTTATAAGTCCAGTCGCTTTCTTCTTCTCTCTATTATATTGCCCCTTGAGGCTTATCCATTTTGAATTTACTTCTTTGTTTGTTATTCCAAGAATCTTTGCTATTTCCAACAGGGCATCTAGTTTTTTACATTTATCTCTGTGATCTTTCAACGTAACATCCCAAAGCACCGGTCTTTCTCTAATCAGTTGTATAAAAAACAAAGTATTTTTTTTATTCCACTCCATCACAAACCAAAGAGAATTGTCACACACTATCAACACACACTTCGAACGATTCCGTCTTCCTCTAGTGAGCGCGAACACAAAATGCGTCACTTTCCCTCCCCGCAGGCGAACGCGGGTTATTCATTCGACTCGGCAAACATGTTATTGTGTTTTTGCTAACCAAACTGTTAGGCCACGCCTATATTCGGTTAGCAAACACGAAAACACGTCGCAGCGGACCCGGCTTAAGGCCGTGCGCGCACTGCCATGCGGTGGCCGCAATTCTCAGGTGCGCGCACTGCGGCGAGAAAAACGCACCTTTTGTCTGACAATGTTGCCATACATACAGATTTCTTTGTATTTATATCTATTTTCGATGTGTCATTCAGATTAGCACTCGATACAGATTTTTATACAAATTTCACACTGTATTGATAAAATTAACTGTTACAACTAAAGATAGAACTTAGCAAAATAAATTACCTAGATACCGCATTTATTACGTTACACACACCATTGTATGATTCTATTCTTTATAGTTATTTTAATTTTTTTTATAAACCACGTTACTTTGCTGTGCTCAGGAAATCCGTCAAAGATTGTTTTGTGCTATCCAAGGCTCTGGCATTCGTAGTGTCGCACATACGTAAAATACGTAAATAATTAATATCATAGGTAATTCAATTTAATATTAATCTAAAAATCCGGAGTGATGCAAAAGTTTTCATTCTGGCTATTGGAGCTAGATAAATTACAAACCAACTTACTATGTTTTCGTAAGATATATACGTTCTTATCCAAAAAAGTTTTTCTCAGGGAAAAACCGGCCTTATCTAGTTTACATTTACGAAAAATACCTATATACTAGCGGCCTGGACTGGCTTTGCACGGGTCCTTAACAATTGTTTTCTTCGACAGTGATAGCACGTCATTTCAAAAAATGCGTTTAGCTATCATTTAATTATATATATATATATATATATAAAAGTTTCATCTTGAATCAGACTTGTGCCAGCCGTTTCGCTGCAATGAATTTCTTGGCTGCGTAACTTCTAAACATTTAAATGAAAAAAGTAAAGGGCAATTTTTGATCTACATTAAATGGCCAAGGTAAATAATATACTTATTTGGATAACCATTATTAGGATTTATTAGGCAAATAGAGTAATATTTTAAATTAATTATTTAGAGATAACAATGTTTACTGTGAGTCAACCATATGAGATAGATATATGCTGTCACGGAATTTTTTGTAGGCCTTTTTATGATGTATATACATTTCCGTAGTACATTATTTTAACGTAGGTATCTACTGACGTAGTACTTGCAAGTAAGCGCTTGAAAATCGTTTTTTGGCGGCATCATCACAAAATATGGAATTTTCTCTATAATACAAATACATAATTAGAATGTTTAAATTAGCGTTGTTTATGAAAATATAAAAAAAATAATTATAAAGAATAGAATCGTACAATGGTGTGTGTGTAACGTAATAAATGCGTTATCTAGGTAATTTATTTTGCTAAGTTCTGTTTTAGTTGTAACAGTTAATTTGATCAATACATTGTGAAATTTGTATTTAAATCTGTATCGAGTGCTAATCTGTATCATACATCGAAAATATGTATAAATACAAAGAAATCTGTATGTATGGCAACATTATCAGACAAAACGTGCGTTTTTTTTCACTGCAGTGCGCGGTACTACATACATTCCTATGCGATACAAAACTCACCCCAATTTTGGCCACCGGTGACGCTACCGCACGCGTTTATTCTACCGCAGTGCGCGCACTTCTATGACACTCCATACTTCATAGATTTTGCGTTTCCAAAACGCAACGCAGTGCGCGCACGGCCTAACCTGATCCAGCTGTGTATGTATAACCCGCGCAGATAGAGAATACATCTGAAAATGGCGTCCGCTCGCATGCGTTCTCGCTCACTCTCTATCGCTGTCTATACTCACACAGTGAAGTACGCGCTGCAAAAAATATTCAGTCAGCATAGATTAATATACTGTTATAGATAGGCAACTTCGGCTTCGCTCGAGGTCGCGCAAGTGCTGCCATGTAGTGGTTGCTTCATGAACTAAAGCTACTGCACTACATACATATAAATATAGGTATACAGTGCAGCCGTACTTTACTAAACCCAGCTTTTAGATATATTATTGTTAAATTGCATTATTTTCATAAATTTGTGTTTTCAGCATTTAACCTAAATGCTCTAAGGTTTTCAGGATAACACAAATCTTGAAAACAATGCATGACATTTTTTTTAAAGAGAAAAAAACAACAATATATGTATTGTGTTATTAGTTTTTATTTCGAGTCAGTCAGGATTCGCTTTCCACACTACTTGATGCACTCCGAGTTATTGTTAAATTCGTTCCGTTATTTTGTTGTTTTCGTTGAGTTTGATTGTTATTTGTTTGAGTTACGTTTGATTGTTATATTTTATTTTCGTTAAGTTTTTGTTACGAATGTTGACATTTTGTGATTGATTGAACAATGGCTTCACGAAAACGTGGAAAGATTCTTCACAGTGATGCACGTGAGATTGTTTATAATGTTATAAAATACTTTGACGAAGAGAACTTGGAGCGTTATCATCCGTTAAAGTATAGTGCCGCACGCGCAGCGATGGTGACTAATTTATCGATGGCTACTATATCGAAAATAAAGAAAGAAGGTAATTACATGGTACCTACACATTATTTTACGCGGTTGCTTTATGGGCGTGACCAAGATAGATAGATAAATCAATTTATTTGAAGATGATTAGACTTAGCTCGATCGAGTATGATTTTTTTTATATAGATTTTCTGGCCTGGAAACGAGTGTGGTTTTTATATAAATAGTTTCTGGCCTGGAAACGAGTCCTTTTGGCAGCGAGTATGACTAAGTTCAGTGTTTCTGACCATCAGCCACCGTCATCATCCATCACCATCATCATTCATCATCATTAAACACCATAATCATCGCCCACCATTATCATCATCATCGTTCATCATCGTCATCCATCGCCAATATCGCCATCATCATACAATCATCAGCATCATCAATCATCATCTATCATCATAGCTGTAGATAGTGTAGATAGTATCATCTTCAAAACATGAAGCTATCTAAAATACGGGTCCACAGACGCACCGTATTGATCAAGTTATTCATGGTGTTGGTAGCACCGGCGCGTGCGAACGGCGTCGCTCTATAACGATAACTGACAGTAATAGTAATATTTTACTCTTATTTCAGGTAAACTTGCAGAACAAGCGAACACCAAGCTCCGTACTCCTCTGTAGTAAGGGCAGAAAAGGCAAAAATAATACGCGTGTCCCCATGGACAACTTCGATATATGTGCCATTAGAAATATTGTGGAGTCAATATACGACGTTCGAAAGGAGGTACCTACGCTGAACAAGATTCTGGCGTCAGCAAAAGCTGACTTAAACTATAAAGGCTCCAAAACGACATCAAGAAATATTTTAAAAGAAAAGCTCGAACGTAAATTTAAAAAATGCCGCCAGAACCGAATGATGCTCATAGAGCGCGATAATATAAAAGCGTGGCGAGTTAAATATTTACGCCGGCTCCGACAAAATGATGCCATGGGTGCGGCAAAAAAGAAAGTAGTATATACGGATGAGTCGTGGATCCCTGCCCATTATATTGTCAGCAAGTGCTGGCAGTCATCCACCGACAAAGGCGTTCGCAAAAATGATAGTCCTGGACAAAGGTGGGTGATGGTCCATGCCGGCTGAGAGGATGGGTTTGTGGAGGGAGCAGGATTATTATTTAAAGCTAAATAAAAAAAAGGCGACTACCATGACGAGATGGATAGTAATAACTTTACGAAATATTTAAAAGAAAAACTAATACCAAATCTGCCTGTAAACTCCATTCTCGTCATGGATAATACATCCTACCACAGTATATAGTTAGATAAAGCGCCAACGGCTGCAACCTGCAAAGCGGACATAAAGATGGATGTAGGAGCACGGTGTCTCATTTGAAGAAGACTGGACCAAAGCAGAGCTGCTCATGCAGCTAAAAAAGCATCGCCCAGAGAAAAAGTATTTGGTGGACGAACTTCTGCGTGAACGTGGCCATGAAGTCCTCAGACTCCCTCCTTACAACTGCGATCTGAACCCGATAGAACATGTTTGGAATTTAATAAAACAACGGGTCGCAGATAAAAATGTGGAGCAATACGAAAATAAAATTGAGGAGTTCACAAAACAGGCCATAGCTTCAATTACTTGAGACGACTGGAAGAAACAAGTAAACCACATCAAAAGAGTCGAAGAAGAATACTGGAATCGCGATGTAGGCAGGGAGAGTGAAATAATAATAATAATAATAAAAATATCTGTGGCCCGGATGTCAACCCGCCTGTCAAATATTTTCTTCAGTTTTATTTTTGAATAAATATTTGATAATTAAGTAAATAGCATAAATGCAACATGTTTAATAAAACAAAAACAGTAAAAAAAAAACCAAACTAACATAGAAATGCAGAACATGCCATTTTGATGAGAAAAACTCCTACACGAAGAATGAAAATAAGATGTTGACAAGACGCCGGGCACAAATACTACAATCCACACGCCCAACACCTGCGGAATCGTCGCTCAGCTCCGCCTCGCAGCCACCGGGACCTTCTCCAGCCGTGAGTCAAGAGATTCCGGCCGCTGCAGTTGCGTCGAGCTCGAGCGATGAGTACTTCTCGCCGCCGACGACACCACCACCTGCGCGTCGGCGAGGAAGAGGCCGCCCTCCGGCCAGCATGGGACTTCGAGGCCCGCCGGCCTCTGATGGGGTCCCCGCTGCCGGTGGAAGTGTGCAGCGCATGCGATGGACTCAATCCATTAATGAGAACGTCATGCGCTCATACTATAGGGCTACAGAGGGGGGAACTAACCTGACTGCGTACCGTGGTCGGATGCTCTCTCTGTTTCAGGTACTTGAACCGGCTGTCAACGTTTCGGCCCAACGACTATCGGATCAGGTGCGGGTAATCCAGCGTAACCGTATGTTGGATGACGCCGTACTTGATAGACTACGCCTCGAATCACGGTGCAGCCGTGTCTCATCTGCTTCGCCACTTGCCGCGGTGCAACTACAACCCAGTATCTCACCGCGACCCGACCACATCGGTGAAGATGATGATGACGAGGCTATAACCGTGAGTACCCAGTGCAGTGAGCAATTGAGGAGTGCTTTGGAGTGTGCATTACGGGAGTATCGCTCCACACCGCCTGAGCTTAGACCTCGTCTGCCTCGTTTACCCATGCATAAGAAAAATAGGGCGCTAGTGTGTGCTCTAGATTCACTGCTGTCAAATTATTTTGACAATAGTGAAGACCTCACCGATACTCATTCGATCCTATACTGTGCAGCTGTAGCGGCTTGTCGGGTAGCTCATGTCAAGTTTCCAAAGACTGACAGAGTTATTCGGCCAGCTGTACCAGCTTGGCAGGGCAGGATCGAACGTCGTATTGCTGAGGCTAGAACACTCATTGGTAAACTTATCTGCTTCAGGCAGGGCAACACTCGTCCTAGAGTGATGCGCTTTGTGAGGCGGGCGTATGCGGGGACTGATATCAGTCCCCGGGATTATCTGACCCGCGTCACAGAGCATATCGACTTCCTGAAGCAGAAAGTCTATGCATGGGCAAATCGAATTCGTCGATATAAGCGGCGGGTGGAGCGATACACTCAGAATCGCACATTCCAAAGCAATGAAAGGTGGGTTTATAGGGCCTGGGAGCGACCTGACCAAGGTGTGACTGATACGTGCCTACCAAATGATGACGCCATGTGTTCGTTCTGGCGCAGCATCTGGTCGGTACCTGTCAGCCACTCCGAGGGTGACTGGATGAGTGAGATCAAGCGCACGTGCGATCTTATACCAGAAATGGGGGCAATTACGATTAGCCCCCAAGATGTAACCCGTGCAGTTCGTCCGTTATCCAACTGGAAATCTCCAGGGCCGGACGGGCTGCACAATTTCTGGATTAAATGGTTTCTAAGCTCGCACGCTCGCTTGGCCGCTCAGTTCCAGTCTGCCTTAGAGCTAGGATCGCTACCTCAATTCCTAACTACAGGAATAACCCACCTGCTCCATAAATCAGGCAGTACTTCGGAACCTAAAAATTATAGACCGATCACGTGCTTACCGACGGTCTATAAAGTTCTTACATCCATTCTGAGAGCCAAAATTAATAATCACATAGATACAAATTCAATCATGTCTGCTTCTCAGAATGGATGTAGGAACGGGTCCCGCGGTACTAAGGAGCTTCTCCTCATCGATATTGCCATAAACCAACAGGTTCGTCGTTCCCGAAGGAATCTGTCGACATGTTGGATAGATTATAAGAAGGCCTATGACTCGGTTCCACATACATGGCTCATGAAGGTGTTGGAGTTGTACAAAATAAATCCAATACTCCGCACTTTCCTTGAGTCATGTATGGGGCAATGGAAGACGGTCCTCTGCTATCCAGGATGTCGACAGATCCAGGAAAACAGCGAACCGATTAGGATTGAGCGTGGTATTTTTCAGGGCGACAGTCTGAGCCCACTGTGGTTTTGTCTGGCTCTCAACCCTCTCAGTACACTGCAAGGCTACCAGTTGAGAAGAGGTGGTCAGGTCATATCACACTTGCTTTACATGGATGATTTGAAACTTTTTGCCCCCAGCAACTTGCAACTCATGGAGCTACTGAAGGTAACGGAAACCTTCAGTAGCGCCATCAGGATGGAATTTGGGGTGGACAAATGTGCGGTCATGCATGTAAAGCGAGGGGAGATTATGGAATCCGTGGGAACTCAACTCTCGGATTCCATACACCTAAGATCCCTCGGCTCAACTGAAACCTACAAGTATTTGGGTATGTCAGAGGCACTAGGCATCAATGTTGCTTATGTTAAACAGTCATTGAAGGAACGCTTCTTTGGCCGCCTGAATAAAGTACTGAATAGTCTTCTATCAGGTGGAAACAAGGTGCGTGCCTTCAATGGTTGGGTCATGCCAGTATTGATGTACTCTTTTGGCATACTCAAATGGACTCAGACTGAACTTGACGCCTTGGACAGGCGGGTCCGCATAACGCTGACTGCAAATCGAATGCATCACCCACGTTCATCGGTGATGAGGCTGTATATCCCGCGGAAGTGCGGGGGTCGTGGCTTTTTAAATGCAAAGACCCTGCACAACCACGAGGTATGCAGCCTTAGGGAATATTTCCTAGAAGCCGACGTGGGTATGCATCGAGATGTGGTAGCGGTGGACAAAGGCCTCACTCCGCTCTCCTTAGGTACTGAGAATTGGCGCAAACCTGTAGTATTAGATACTAATGACCGCAGAGAAGTATGGCAGAGCAAGGAGCTTCACGGACGCTATTACCGGGCCCTTCATGGGTCTGACGTAGATACATTAGCGTCCGTAGCCTGGCTACGTTTTGGTGACCTCTTCGGGGAAACCGAAGGTTTTGTCTGTGCAATTATGGATGAAGTTATGATGACGAATAACTATCGGAAATATATTGTGAAGGATGGTACGGTAGACATATGTCGGGCATGTCACAAACCGGGAGAATCCATTCGTCACATTATCTCCGGTTGTTCTCGTCTGGCTAACGGAGACTATTTGCATAGACACAACCTTGTAGCTAGGATTGTTCACCAGCAACTTGCTCTTAAATACAATCTCGTGGAATCAGAAGTACCGTACTATAGGTATGTGCCCGACCCAGTTCTCGAAAATGGCAATATTACACTGTACTGGGATCGGTCTATCATCACTGACAGGACTATTGTTGCCAATAAGCCTGATATAGTGGTAATAGACCGATTAGAGCGTCGCACAGTGATTGTTGATATAGCGGTCCCTCATGACGAGAACCTCGTGAAAGCCGAGAAAGATAAGCAAATTAAGTATCTTGACTTGGCTCACGAGGTTGTTGACATGTGGGATGTGGATACAGCAATCATTGTGCCGATAGTCGTCTCAGCCAATGGCATAATAGCCAAGAGCCTCGACAAACATCTTAGGAGGCTCTCGTTGGGCAGCTGGATCAAGGGCTTGATCCAGAAAGCAGTACTTCTGGACACGGCGCGAATTGTTAGGAGGTTCCTCTCTCAAGAGCCCTGACCACCGGTAGCTTGGACCCTGTTCCCGATACCGGTGGGCTACTGTTTTTTATATTTTTAAATGTTTTTTTATTTTTATAGGAATATTTAAAAATGTAAATAATATGTGTATAAAATGTAATAAAGGGAATAATAATAAAAAAACCAAAGTGACCAGTCCATGGAGTATTATATATAATCAATTGATGGAGGGAATTAAACCAATAATGGGTTCAGATGACCGGGATACTGCTGGACTAAGCGGTTTATAAAACCTTTTCTCCCCTGTTGGTCGTTTCAAAGCCATAAATTTTTTTTTTTTTCAAATTCTCTGTCTGATTCGTACATTTTTAAACTAAATCCTTTTCTTGTGACTTATAGAGAACTAATAATCATTTAGCTAGGCAGGTATCGCCTGTCTTGTTCAAAAACCAGCGTGAAATGATCGCACAAAATACGCGTACGCGTCGGTGGCGTCGGTCTAGTGTGCACACCAATCACACACGTCGGCGACGTCTCAGACGTGTGCGTCGGTCTAATGTAGTTCCGCCTTTACTTTACTAGCCTAAGGGATAAGGACGTGACTTTATGTAGGTATGTGAGGTGGTATTTTTGTAATATGATTCTGATATGTCACAATAAATAGAGACAAATTTTAAAATCCAGTGTAGGTACTCTTGCTCCTTATTTATTTTATTAATATTTTTTGACATTATTTCTACTATTATTAAATAATAATATTAAAAAATAATAATTTATAACAAAATAACTCAATAAAAAAAACGATGTTTGAGAACTTGTTTTGCCAACCATACCATGTGTACCTGCCGCCATTTTCAGATCTATTCTCTATCTGCGCGGCCTATACAGTGCCAGATTGATACAGCGCGGTTTCTAAAAGGTCGGTATTCGGTAAGCCGCATAAGCCGCCTAAGATTTGAGGTTTTTTATTTCTTGTTTAAACACACCTAAATCCTTAGTACAAATGAAGGCAAAAATTAACTACGTTTTAATACACCAACGCTTTTAATAACATTTTTCATCTTTAACATAGGTACTAGTTTCTGCCCGCGACTTCGTTCGCGTAGGAGGATTTCCCGCGTAAATTCCGATCCTGTGGGAATTTCGGAATAAAAAGTAGCTTATTTGTTAATTTATTTATTTATTTAATTAGAACGGATGGACCAATTACATACTAGGATGTTAATTATCTACTTACCAAATATCATTCAGATCCGTGCAGTACATTTTGCGTGAAAGAGTAACAACATCCATCCTCACAAACTTTCGAATTTATAGTATTAGTAAGATTACCTATTTATAATATTAGAATAGAATTTATTGAGACCATTGTTAGATTCTTTACTCCGATGATCCCCAAACTAGGCTATGCCTGTATCCTGGGGACCTAAGTTGCCGTCCAATATAAGTAGGTAGTCAATTAGGTATTGTCTGAGCACAAGTATTTTACTGACAAACAACAACCCCGATGGTTTTATGTATAAAATTAAATTAGTTGACTATCCATGAGCACATTTTTATTGTTGCGTAGCTGCCATCTATCGGTAAAATAAATTAGAATAGACTATAGTAGTTTAATATAGTTGCCGACAGATGGCGTGAATTTTAAGACTATTTTGTCCTGTAATGTTTAGCATTTTTCACCTGAAATTAAATAAAAGCCCGCTTTCAAATCATCAACTACATAACGTCGCCTTAGAGTGAAAACCTCGGGAGTACATTTTTGTCCAAATTTTTTTTATTGCGTTTCCAAATATCAATCCTAGTAATCACTAATATGTTCATTCGATACTCGAAACGCTATCTATGAAAGTAAGTGAGAACCTCGTAAACACTCGCATCGCGTCGTCAGCACAGAGTACTTTCATGTTTTGTCTGTAAACTTTTGGATGGATGGAGAGCATAGAGTACTATAATACTACGGATAAAGGAGAGAGGGGAAGGGAAAAGTCATTGACCAAATCCAACCACCTGCCGGCTATGCAGCCGAATTAAAAATTACCGATATAAACAAAACGGTTGTTTACATTTCGAGGTCCAGTTTCCAAGTTGTATTTTGTTCTTGAGTACAGCGCCATCTGTGGCCTCCATTACTAAGATAGAGTCGTGGTAGTTTAAGTTAAAAGCTAATAGATGTCGTTAAGTCTTAAATTAATATATGGATGTTTGATACTCTCTCACGCAAAAACTACTAAAAGGATTTGAATGAAATTTGATAAGTATGTAGGTAGTAGCTTGAAGCTTTAGAAAGGGGGTCTGTTTATCCTACTGCAAAAGAGGGGGGTTACCTTTTTATCATGATAAAGTCCACGGGAGCGTAGCCCCTAGCCCCGCGCATCTGCTAGTCCTACTAATATGATAAATGCGAAAGTTTGTGATGTTGCTCTTTCACGCAAAAACGACGAACGAACGGATCTCAATCAAATTTGGTAAGTAGATATGTTGACATCTTGGAAAAATACATAAGCTACTTTTTATCCCGGGATTCCCTCGGGATCAGGATTTACGCGGGAAATCCCTCTCAAGTGAACGAATCGCGAGCAGAACCTAATACATAATTAAAAAGCTACCTATACAATACCCAGCTTCACAGAGGGTCAGTCAAACTACATTTATTTATTTAGAGTTACCAACATTTTGATTACATAAAAATAACAAGCATAAGGGAATGAAACATAAGTGTAACAAACAATTTATAGGTAACTACAACACTAACGTATACATAACTAGCTTTTGCCCGCAACTTCGTTCGCGTGGGAGGTTTTTCCCGCGTGAATCCCGATCTCGTGGGAATTTCGGGATAAAAACTATCCTATGTCCGTCTGGTTCTAAGCTGCCTCCCTACTAATTTTCAGCCAAATCGGTTCAGCCATTTTTGAGTTATAAATAGTGTAACTAACACAACTTTCTTTTATATAATTATATAGATATATAGGTAGTTAAAAACAGTTAGTTTTTATTGCTATCTTATAAATAACTAGCTTTTGTCCGCGACTTCGTACGCGTGGGAAGGTTTTCCCGCGCAAATCCCGATCCCGTGGGAATTTCGGGATAAAAAGTAGCCTATGTGTTATTCCAGGATGTCAACTATCTACTTACCGAATTTCATTCAGATCCGTTCAGTAGTTTTTGCGTGAAAGAGTAACAAACATCCATCCATCCTCACAAACTTTCGCATTTATAATATTAGTAGGATTAGTAGGAAGTAGGAAGTAGGATAGGAAGTAGGATAGTAGGAGTAGGATAGGACTATTGTACACAAACTTTCCTCGTTAGTAGTTCTTTCTACTAGTGAAAAAACCGGCCAAGTGCGAGTCGGATTCGCGCACGAAGGGTTCCGTACCATTATTTATAAAAACGGCAAAAAAAGTCATGTCTGTTGTACGGGAGCCTCCCTTAAATATTTGTTTTATTTTAATTTTTAAAGTGAATATATAACTAAATATTATGTGAATATTTCAAACGCCTACCTGTTGCCGTTATCAATATCGAGCAAAAACAAGCAAAAAAAATCACGTTTGTTGTATGGGAGCCCCTTTAAATATTTATTTTATTCTCTTTTCAGTATTAGTTGTTATAGCGGCAACAGAAATACAACATCTTTGAAAATTTCAACTGTCTAACTATCACGGTTCATGAGATACAGCCTGGTGACAGACGGACAGACAGACAGACAGACGGACGGACAGCGGTGTCTTAGTAATAGGATCCCCGTTTTACCCTTTGGGTACGGAATCCTAAAAAGGAACAACATCCGTTACGTAGTTTAGAAAACGTCGGAGAAAAGATAGGTACCTAAGGCAAAGACAGCATGGGAAATAAAGATCCCACCAAATATGTTTTTATGTGATATAGGTATTGCCAAGACGAGACCATAATGGCTCGGATAATCATAGTTATCAGATCTCATGTAGAGCCAGGCATCTTACTCTAGACGCCCTAACTCTTTAAGTCCGCTCTGGGTGGAGCTGAAGGGAGTGTCAGACTTCTACTGACTAAAAACCCACCCTGTTCCTTCAGCCGCCCTTAAGTTCCGGGGCCGCGATATTTCGTTAAAACATTCCCTCAACCCCGGCACAAACTCTACGCCTGAGCCAATGGGGCTTGGCCGTTCCACTATCGTCATATTAAGAAATTTATTCACTGTAAATTACTTTTCTGTTATACAAAGTTTTAGGGTGTATGGTATCTTTCTATTTGTCCAGACTCCTGGCTAATCTCTGGAATAGCTTTCACTTGAAGATAAAAGATGTTAAAGAGCAACGCACAGGCTATTTTTTTTTTAATTCCGTCGCTCGCTCCCTGAAATGTAACCGATAGAACACCGATAGACTTGCAACTCGTCGTCGATGTTCAAGGCTCTGGAGCTTTGACTCGACCACTGCATCGTTGCTAATGAGTCTTTTGGCTCGCTTCTCGATAGACTACGCCACGCCTTCTCGTCACGCCAATTTTCTAACAAAACATGTTATCAAAACAAGTTAGCAAAACATGTTAGCAAGTCCGCTGCGCCAGTTGTTGTAATGTTTTTGTTTAATTTCAAAAATGAGTTCCGACGAAGAAGACGTGGAAGCTGTTATAGCAATAGTAGGTTTAGTTCTCCAAAGAAAAAACTGAAATAGATTCCGGGTCCGACCCTACCTGCAACCTCGTTCGTTCAATATAAATAATAATATAATATAAAGAACTGAAAATTGATTAAAGGATCGGTATAAAAATTGTTTTAGATGTTCAGAAAGTGATTATCAAGAGCTGTTTTCATTAATTTTACCAGAAATAGAGAAGAAAACAACGTGGAGGAACGATGTGATTCCTCCTGACATGAGATTAGGTGTGACTTTACGCTTTTTAGCGACCGGAGACAGTTACACCAGCATGATGTATCACTTAAGAATCTCTAAACAACAACTATCAGTTCTGATTTCAGAAATCTGTTTAGCTCTTTACAATAGACTGAAAAATGTGCATATAAAGGTAAGTATTATTATCTTATTTAACTAATTACAAATATTATACTCGTGAATAGGTAGGTATTAAATTATTACTTCTTTTTATGAAATAAATCTTTATTCTTATATTTGAACAATATTTATACATCTGTAATTCAATTAAAAAGGTTTTCGATTGCTTGTTTTCTTCTAGTGTAGATTCAATTTGAGATGTGTTACTGTCTGCATCAGGGAATATTTCGTTTTGTAATACCTGTGAATCCGGTAGTGAATCTGGTAGAGTACCAGTAACTTCTTTTATTGAACCATCATTTGAAATCACTAAATAGCTGTTTGGTTGTATTGCAAATGGATTAGATGATTGTATGTCTGTTAGTCTATTGGCAGAGGTGCTAGCAGTCAGACCTGTGGTGGCTGTGGTTGCCATAACATGTATGTCGACCTGTCTGTAGGTATAGGTAAACCTGGCTGTCTGTAGGTAGAGGAACTTTCAATAGGACTTTGGAATAGGATACATCATTGAATAATGTATTTAAATTATTAATCTCCGAATTATCGCTCATACTAGAGGCAGATCTACTCGTATAGGTACTTCATGTTTTCTATTTCATATTTACAAAGCAGACTTTGAATGTCTAATTTTAGCTTGCTTTGTAAAACTGGTTGAAATTTGCGCATTTGAGCAGCAATGTAGAGCCCGTATGTGGTAATTTCATCGTCTAATTCCAGCCGTTTACTTTTTCTTTCTTTAATTGCTTTCAAAGTAAGCAAAGCCTCTCCATATAAACCAGAATTTCGCTTTGTTTTTGGTACGTCCAATCCCTTGACTCTAAGTGGCGGTGGTGTCGAAGTAGTTGGTGGTGGTGTCGGCGTAGATGGCGTAGATGGCGGTGATGGTGTCGGCATAGTTGCCGGTGATGGTGGTGATATCTGAAATAAATGCATAATGTTTTTCTATTACTTACATACACCTTCAACTGCTGCAGAATGGAGAAGAATATCAAGAGGATTTGACACTAAGTGGAATTTCCTTCTTCTCCGAATACTTGAACGGTCCCTAATCGCTATATTAAATAAAATTATAGGTTCCGTTGTTATATGTAGTTAATATTAGAGATTTTGTTGTTATATCATCTATTACTTACCCGTGGAGAACATCAACAAGGTTCATCGCAGAGTGTTTAACTATAGATTATGCCAAGCAAGACGAATAATAGAAAACGTATTTGGCATTTTAACTTCGGTGTTTTAAGAAACCCTTAACAGTAAAAGTGGGTACAGTAATACCGGTAATTTTAGCTTGCGTCGTTTTACATAACTATCTAAGGTGAAATAAAACAAGCAGAAGTATATATACGCCACCGGGTACTTTTGATATAAAAGAAAACGGGGAATTAGTTGAGGGTCAATGGAGGAACGCACCAGCAGCAGAAGGTTTACAACCACTTCCAAGAATAATAATAATATTCTACAACTTTCACACAACGCCATCTAGTCCCAAACTAAGCAGAGCTTTTGATATGAGTACTAGACAACTGATAAACATACATATATATTTCTAAATACATACATATTAAAGATAAATTACACCCAGACAAAGAATAGATAATAGATAGTCGACAGATTCGTGATAGTTTTGCTTTCTATTTTGTCAGCGAGAGGGGAATGCTTCCATGGAAAAACTTTGTTTAAATAGTATGAGAATGTATTTATTAATAAAGTCATTTTTAGGCACCTAGGTACCTATTAAAATTATTGAAATGCGCACATTATATTTTTATTGCAGTAAAATGCACAAATTACCGATATTTAAAAAAACTTATTACATTCGTAAATTCACACCACATTTTACTAAATATAGGTAGATAAGGAAATTAAGCAAGAAAGATATAGGGTCCTATCTGAATGATCAAATATTTTAAGGGGAGTACTGTACATCTTAAAAAGGTCGATAAAAAAGGCCGCGATGGCTTATGCCTATCTCTTACGGATAACATACTATATATCCATTTTAATACTTTAAAAAATTGGCAATTATAAAGCGGTAATTGGAAAGCAATTTACACAAATACTGTATTAATCCTTATCATTTTAAATACGTCAGTTGGCTTGAACATTTCATGAAGATTAATTTTTCCCTTTACACCATACAAATTAAATACCTTAGGAGATATAGCAAAATCAAAATAATGTGCAACGAAATTAATTTCGTGTCGCCGTGATTTGACCGGGCGCCTCGCTTTCGATTTTTCGAACCGGGGGAGTCTGAAAGTTTATGTAGTAGTAGTATATCAATATTTGGTGGAATTGCGTATCTTATATATGCCTACAGAAAAGTCCGCGATGGCATATGTCTATATGTTAAAGATAACATACTACCTATGTCCATTTTAATACTTTAAAAAACACAAATACGGTATTAATCCTAATCATCTAAATTAATATTATGTACTAGCTTTTGCCCGCGACTTCGTCCGCGTGGAATAGTTACTTTGGGCTAACGTTAAATTTAACCCCGATTTTGAAGCATTCTTCATTGGCGCTCCGCTCCTATTGGCCTTAGCGTAATGATATATAGCCTACAGCCTTTCTCTACAAATTGACTATTTAATTAAAAAATAATTCTTCAATTCGAACCAGTAGTTCCTGAGATTATTATTGCTTTCAAACAAACAAACAAACTCTTCAGCCTTATATTATTAGTATAGGTAGCTGTTGCCCGCGACTTCGTCCACGTTTCCGTCGTTTTTCGTAAAAAAAAGTAGCCTATGTCCTTCCTTACGGTTACAGTTACGGTTACGGTAACAGACAGATTAACTTTCGTAATTTAGTAGGGAAATATATTATGTCAATCTATAATACTGTTGAAAAATATCGCAATACCGAACCGCACAATATTATTGTTAATAGCTGTGCCCGCGACTCCGTCAGCGTGTAACTCCTTGTGTGTTATTAAGTTAATGTATCGGTAATATTGTTTAGATCACGTTCACATGAGGCTTAAGTACCTATATAACGAAAATACTTCAGCGCAAAGCTTCCGGGTAAACTATGTTGAAAGTTGACCCGTCCGGCACGTGAATATAAAGATTTCTAGAACTGCTAACCCGGGAAAGAGCGACGTACAACTGACCATGCGAGAAACAACTGACACCGAGATCTACTCCAGCAACACGAAAAGTCTGCCCTTGAGCCTTATTAATTGTCATTGCATAACACACCGATACTGGGAATTGCGTTCTTTTAAATTGGAATGGAAAATTATTTGGTATTATGGGAATTCTGGGAATAAAGACGGTTTCTCCTGCACCGCAACCTGTTAAAATTTGAGCCTCGATTATATTTTGTTGCAACTGGGTTACTTTTAGCCGAGTTCCATTGCAAAGTTGTGGTGGTTTTAAATTTCGGAGCAGAATAATAATCAGAAAGCTTCGAACTGCTAAGCTATCGGGAGTTACACGTGTTATTGTGAGTCAACCATAAAAGATAGATATATGCTGTCGTGGGATATTTTTTTATATAATTTTAAGGAGAACATTTCCGTCATAAATGATTTCTGTGTAGCTTTAACCATTAAGGTTGCACTCGCGACGGAAGCTTAAAAATGGAGTAACTTCTCCCGTTTTCCCAACATTTCCCTTCACTGCTCTGCTCCTATTGATTGCAGCGTGATGAAAAGTATACTATAACCAGCTCAGGAGTATGAAAAATAATTGTACCAAGTTTCGTTAAAATCCGACGAGTAGTTTTTGTTTCTATAACGGTTATACAGACAGACAGACAGACAATAATTTTACTGATTGCATTTTTGGCATCAGTATCGATCCCTAATCACCCCCTGATAGTTATTTTGTAAATATATTTCATGTACAGAATTGACCTCTCTACAGATTTATTATAAGTATAGAAGATAACTAGGTAAGATGATAGATTTTTAAACCGACTTCAAAAAAAGGAGGAGGTTCTCAATTCGTCTTTAACTTTTTTTTATGTATGTTATCTCATTACTCGCAGATGGCTGGACCGATTTGAAAAATTCTTTCCCATTGTTATCACGTTTGGATCTGATGATGGGATCATGGAGAAATCGAGGGAACTCTTCAAATATTATAGGCATACCTATAGCGTTTTGGGTATTTCTTATAGTACCTTGTGCAGTTGCTCTCGAAAAGCACCATTTGAGGAAGTGGAACTGATGATGAAGACCCCAGATGGCTACCGAAACTACTCAATAATAAGTATTTCGTGGATTGCGATTAGATTACTTGAATATAGTTGTTAAGCACTATATGCTCGTCACAATGCATATGGTGAAGTAGAGCTGATGGTGATACCAGGAGAATTCCTCAAAAATTAACGGCTCTGCACCGGGAAAAGCAATATTTTGTAAAAGGTGATAAGTAGTTAACAACAAGGCTTTTGTAAATAGATAAATTACAAACCAACCCACTAAAAAGCGTGAAAAAAATTTTTTTGCTAGATATAGCACCGACTTCCATATAAAAACACTGCAAAGGCAAAAATAACTTTAATTTCGGAAGGCGGTGTCTTTAGTAATATTTTTTTGTTTGTTACGATTTAACTCAAAAACTACTTAACCAATTTTACTGCAAACTACTTCTCCTTGGAGTAACATAAGCTATTTTATATTTTCTGTAAAGAACGCGTGAGAAGCCAGGGTGGGTTGCTTACTAAAAATTAATTGCCGAATGTATATGTACGTAAGCGCATTAGTTCAGAACAGCTGCATTTATTTGACTATTTTTTTTGTGTTCGTAATTGTCTGGATAGGGTTTGGAAAGAAAACTGTATGATACCGAAAGAAAAATTGCATCCGGGCGAAGCCGGGGTGGGCAGCTACTTACATTTAAAAACATATTTCTTATTACTTTTGCAGTTCATATCAAATTAGTACCTATCTCTACTAAACAATTGCACAGCATCTTTACAGTCTATATTTAAATTAAAGTAAATAAGTAATTCATTTTTTATCAAATTCAGAGACGCTTTGTTTTTTACGACTAAACATTTCAAAATCCCAAAGAAATCAAATCACGCGAAATAAAGTATTTTCGTGTACTTTATTGTTCTCATAAAGTATAGAGTACAATTACCTGAAATAACGTACAACACTTTATTATAAAGTACGGGTGGCAACCCTAGGTACAGCACGGTTTTGATTATAAATAAAATAAGCACAAAATTACAACTTTTCTTATTACGGGAATAACGGATAGACGGACGGTAGAGGCTTAGTAATAGGGTCCTGTTAGCCCCCTTTGGCTACGGAACCCTAAAATAACTAGCGAGTAGATTTCTTTTTAAATATTTTTCTATTAATTTTGTACAACGCCTTAAAACATTTAGATTATTCATTATCAAACCTTATTTGATTCATTTTAAGAAGAACTTCAACTTACCGCATTATTTGATATGGACTCTTCAGGAATGTTGCAAGACAACAAACTAGCCATTTCCTGGTAAGCAAACCATTTGGAAACGTAAATGTCGGCTGCTCCGCTACCCGTTTTAAGTCCAGTCACTTTCTTCTTCTCTCTATTATATTGCCCCTTGAGGCTTATCCATTTTGAATTTACTTCTTTGTTTGTTATTCCAAGAATCTTTGCTATTTCCAACAGGGCATCTAGTTTTTTACATTTATCTCTGTGATCTTTCAACGTAACATCCCAAAGCACCGGTCTTTCTCTAATCAGTTGTATAAAAAACAAAGTATTTGTTTTATTCCACTCCATCATAAATCAAAGAGAATTGTCACACACTATCAACACACACTTCGAACGATTCCGTCTTCCTCTAGCGAGCGCGAACACAAAATGCGTCACTTTCCCTCCCCGCAGGCGAACGCGGGGTATGTTATCCATTCGTCTCGGCAAACATGTTATTGAGTTTTTGCCAACCAAACTGAGCCGGGTCCGCTGCGCTAATTTTCTAACAAAACATGTTAGCAGAACATGTTAGTAAAACCGCCCGTCCGCTGCGCCTATTGTTGTAATGTTTTTGTTTAGTTTTAGATGTTCAGAAAGTGATTATCAAGAGCTGTTATCATTAATTTTACCAGATATAGAGAAGAAAACAACGTGGAGGAACGATGTGATTCCTCCTGACATGAGATTAGGTGTGGCAATTCTGTCTCTGGAGATTAAAAATTAGGTAGTTAGAGTGAGCGCGAACACAAAATGCGTCACTTTCCCCCTCCCCGCAGGCGAACGCGGGCGATGTTATCCATTCGTCTCGGCAAACATGTTATTGTGTTTATGCTAACAAAACTGCTAGGCCACGTCTATATTATGTTAGCAAACAATGTTATACGGTATGCAAACATGAAAACACGTCGCAGCGGACCCGGCTTTAGAATAGAATAGAATATAATTTATTTTATTTATTGAGACCATTGTTAGATCCCCAAACTAGGCTATGCCTGTATCCTGGGGACCTAAGTTGCCGTCCAATATAAGTAGGTAGGCGATTAGGTATTGTCTGAGCACAAGTATTTACCCCGATGGTTTTATTTATAAAATTAAATTAGTCGACTATACATGAGCAATTTTTATTGTTACGTACACTGCCATCTGTCGGTAAAATAAATTAGAATAGACTGTAGTAGTTTAATATAGTTGCCGACAGATGGCGTGAATTTTAAGACTTTTTTGTCCTGTAATGTTTAGCACTTTTCGCCAGAAATTAAATAAAAGCCCGCTTTCAAATCATCAGCTACATAATATGAAATTATAGTACATTATGGTACAAGTGTGTAATGTTGGTGATTACCGCTTGAGGCGCCATTGAGACCCGAGCCGTTAGGTGAGGGTCTCAAGAGAGCCGAGGACGGTAATCATCAATACACACGTATGTCATACGACGTATTTCAACACACTTGTGAAGAAAATAATACTAAAAAGCCATTTTATTTAGTGAGTAATAGATATTTGGCCTTGGAGTTTCCAGGTAGTAAACTTTCCATAACGTTAAGGGCTTCACATCTTATATCGGGTGATGTACAACATAAATAATTTTCTTCATAGCTAGTACTTGTAGACATTTTAATTAATAAATAACTATAATTTCAACAGTGAAAACGAGTTGTGAATTTTTTTTCGCAATTGCGGGAAAAATTAATCATTTTTCCTATGCGCGCGCATAGCTAATAGATCGGCCATACACTAAAAGAATGAGGTTTCTTTTTTTTGGCTTTTCTCGGATAGCGTTTTAGTCACGTACAAAATGGGTAATTCAAAGTTTTTTTATCACAGAAAAAACAAAAGTGAAAACAAAAATAACAAAAAGAAAGAAAGAAAAAAAGAAAAAACGTACAAGTTGAAATTTATCTATTTAAATACGAAGTTGCATGAAACTAGCAAGCAATAGGTAGGTACAACATTAATTTATTTGTACTATTGAACACGATCTTTTTAGTTTCGAAACTTTTTAAAAAACAAAGCAACTCAACCAATTTAAAAATAAAACCTATAATTCACTTGTCAATAATAGTAAAGAAAAAGTCACAGTTTGATTACAGGTGTCATTAAGTGCCTAATTGCGGTGAAATTAGAGCCATTTTATGAGCAAGTGTGTTGAAAAATATATTATTTTGAATACACACTGAAAATATATCTTTGCCAACCAGTTTTATAATTATTGTATGGAGTTATGCAATTTTTGTGTTAAAACAAATCTTAAAATTATAAGATGAGATAACAAAAAAATAAAAAAGGAGATCAGAGTAATCTCCTACGGGCTCGTCCGGGATTTGAACCCGGGACCTCTCGCACCCGAAGCGAGAATCATACCCCTAGACCAACGAGCCGTACTTATTGAAATCGAATTTAATTGTTGGATGTTATTTGCAAAACGTCATCATAAGGACGACTAGAAATATTATTTGAACATCCTGCCCATTGGAGGTACTCCTTCTAGGAAATATTGTAGCTCATAAGAAGATGGTGAATACTAAAATCTGAAAAAGAAAAATGATTTTACACTTTATCAACTTAATTTTTGTGAAAATTGCCCTGGTAATAAAATAATCACTTTAAATCAACCTTTTTAAATATTTACCATTCGTAGCAAAACAAAATGACAGACAGAACACCTTAAGGCGTTTTAGAAAGTTGACGCGCGAAAGGAGAAAAAAATTACCGCTACATGACACCCTCTAACTGTCTCTCTCTTTCTCCCAGAAAATGGATTTTCTATCTCGTTTATACGTATGAATCGGAGTAAATTTCGAGTCACCGCGACGTCAGTAGTTGACTTCAGACTGTACTGCGCGCGCATGTTCAAATAAGATGGCGCTATTTTCGAGTTTATAAAATACATTACACGAACTTTTTAGCGTAAAATAGACGTTTTACTGTTTTTACTCAATTTTAAACGGTGTTAAAATTTTATAAGTATATTTTTGTTGTGTTTCAAAACGAGTGGACACGGAAATCGCGTGTGGCAGTGTGTGGCAAAATGTGAAAGTTCCTTCATATAAGAAAACAGTGGTTCGTTTTTTTACGTGGTATCCTACATATTTCTTGTTTCTACAGCTGTTTTGCTCTTCATAAATCGGTAAGTGTATTAATAATATATTTATTAGTTTATAAGGTAGTTTTGTTTTAAATTTTACTTAAAAGTTTCTTACGGATGTTGAGTGACAGTTTGTTCCTTTTTTGGAGAATCCTTAATGTCAAGTTATTGTCAACAAAAATACTTCTTTTTATTCCTGTTTTGGGGCGCAAATTTATATTTCAAACTCCAATTAAACATTTATTTAAGAGTAAATTAGATATGCGTGCTAATTTCGCAACAAACTCGAAGACCATGTCGTTCTCAATTCCTCATTTTTACATTCTGCTAGGATTGAGTCATCAACATAATATCAATAATTCTTATTCGAAAATATCTACCTATATTGGACCAACCCAATTTTTAACGACAAGAAAAAGGCGGAGTTTATTGTTTTTGAATTCTACTGAACCACATTATCACTTACGATTAATGGACTGTGCGAAACGAAATAGGTTTCAACCCATTTCAGTACTAGGTATAAAGAAGATTTTGCATTTTCCAAAATATGACAATGGCAATAAGTATAAAATCCTCAAAATAGGTGCTTAATATTCAGTCTATGTGGCAATGTTAATTAATCTGCCAAGCTTATTCTCAACTATGCTGTGTTCAAGTCTAAACGGATGCTGATGATCAAGTGGTCGACTGCTGAGCACGACGTCTGGAGTTCGATTCCTAGGTCGGGCAAAAGTTCTATTGGGTTTTTCTGTAAGGATTCAAGTCTCAGTAGTAGCGCGGAGTTTGGAAGTTGGCGGTGTGATACCCTCGTGCCTCTGGTCCTGGGTAGGGTTTCCAGATTTTATTAAAGCCTGTAAGGGACAAATGTTTAAATAGGCAAAAAAATACGGGATTTTATTTTTGCCGGGATAAATAAAAAAACAAATTATTTACTAAGATGTTCTTTTTTTAAATATTTTTCTGAGGAATGCGCATGTTTTATTTTTTTTTGTATTTGACATAAATATGTCAAATACAAAAAAGAAATAAAACAAAAATAAATTTGTTTTAAATAAAAAGCCGAGCACATCGGTATAAACAGACTCAGCTCAGACCTCAGCTCCGACGCAGCCGAGCCAAGTGGATGTAAGCAGTATAGAGCTTCATGAGCTGATGATACATGCAAAATCGAATTAATATACGAGACAGAGTTGGTCCCGGCGCGCGGCGGGACATTTGAATTTATACCTGAAACTAGTATTTGCGTGTTGCGCGAGGTGCAAGCACCTCGCGTGCTTGTGATGTAAATCTGAAAAAAAAAATGGGGGGAGGGTGATGGGGGGAGATGGAGGGGGGGTTTGCACAATTATTTGGACTAAAGCATTGCCCCTCTAAATGAATCTGAAAAAAAAAATGTTCCAAGTCTCTTAATTTCCAAGATCCGCCTAAAGGGGGTGAGAAGGGGGCAAGGGGGCGACTTTGAAAAATGGTTTTTACTTTACCGAGCCTCCTCTATACGAAACCGTAAAAAAAAAATACGGGTCTCGTAGTTTCCGAGATACGATAGGGAGGGGGGAGAAGGGGGTGAAAAGGGGAGGTTTGGCACTTTTCCCGTAGGTTTGAGAGTTACTTGTTTACGAATCTGTCAAAATATACCCACCTCCCCATCCACCATCTGGGAGAACAATTATGTCAATGAGTGAGTGAGTGAGTCAGTCAGTGAGTGGTAATTTAGCTACGGGACGTCTGGCAACACTAGTCCCGGCTGTCAGTTGGACATCTTTGACAGTCGTTCCGGGTAGATAGAAGCCAGTAAATCTGACACTGCTCTGGGTAAGGGGTATAATGTTACCCAGTTACTGGGTTGTGGAGGTCAGATATAGGCAGTTTCTCCATGTAAAACACTAGTATTCAGCTGGATCCGGTTAGACTGAAAGCTGACCCTGACATATTTGGAAGGCTAAGCAGATGATGATGACGGCATATTGTTAATGTAAATAAAAAAAAAATAACTTGACATTTTCTATGTTATAGCTGTAGTTTTGTAATTTAATGTGACTTTTAATTTGGAATTTAATTTGACATTTAATTTGATAATTTGACATGATTTTTTTATTTATTATATTTATTATTATTAACTTAATTGACTTTTAATATATCTTTGAATCTTTTTGTATGTAAATTTCTCGCTTTGTATTTTAAATTAGGAAGCTGAGCAATTGTTTGAATTTGTGTATTTTGATTTTATTTTATATGGGTCTTGGACCTGAAATAAATGAATTTTATTTTATTTTATTTTATCATGATAGACAGTCCATGCCGTCTCCACAGCCCCGTAATCCCTTACTGGGTTGCGGAGCAAAGCTGTTGCCAGAGTTTTCTGACTTCTAAATATCCATAACGACCGTCAAAGATTTCAATTTATAACAGCTTTCGGTTGGAGCCAGAGAGTTATAGTCTTTGGTTGGAAATAACGGTGTAAAATATTTTCCGAGGATCGGAGGAAGATCCTACATTCCTACATATACTTAATATGTATTATACACTTTATTGTAAGTACTTATACCATAACAGAATTAAAAATTCACGTAACAATTAAAAAGTGTGCTATAATAGGCGGTTGGTGTTCTATTGCTAAAAGCGACCTTTACAGACAACCTTAAGGCTAGATTTCACACAGAAGAAAAGTATAAATACGCGAGTAGTCCGCGGTGTACATACTATTTATTATGAACAATACATACGACAAGTATAAACTACATACTCAAAACATACCTATACATACATATAAAAGACCAGATAGAGATTTTGTAGGTAGGTAATGAGTTAATGACTATCAAATGTTTAACAAGCAAAGATAGGGATATTTAACCATGTTTTTGTGGTCTGTTGAAGGGTAGCTAAGCTATGTCATAATGTTCAAGCTGATCACTAGGGTGGTCCTTATTTTTCGACTTTTGAATTATCCTCGGGGCACTTTCTCATTTGATTATATACCTACCTTTAAATATGAAATACGTTTTTTTTTTGTTTTGGTTAAGATTTAGAGGTCGCTTATACCAGCTGTCAAATTTTTTACAAAAAGCGTTAAGGACAGCTTAACCTTTTAAGCGCTTGGCTAAATATCACTTGCCGTGCCCCTAGCGCCCGGCTACAAATCGACAAAATAATACCTACAATAAATAAGGAGGGGCAATCGTTTTATCGATAAAAAAAGTCAAAAAGTTTTTTGTTTTTATTTTAAATCAGCCTTATGGCTCCTACAAACAGGCGCGACACAAAGGAACCGCTCATGTCTTTGTGTCAAACTATAATAAATCTTTGAATCACAATTGTTTTTTTTTTTTGGCTTACCACTTATTAATTCTTAACATCACATTACTTAATTTACACTTATTCCTCAGTATCTATAAAATACCTAATAAGTTTTGACTACCTAGTTAAGTAGGTAAAATAATAACAGAATTACATCACTATATTTAAAATTTTTAGCAAAAAATAGAACCGACTTCTATCGACTTCTTTCTTTTTGCAAATTTCTTTTTTCACGCTTTTTAGTGGGTCGGTTTGTAATTTATCTAGTTACAAAAGCCAAAATGTCAACTACTTATCACCTTTTACAAAATATTGGTTTTCCCGGTGCAGAGCCGTCAATTTTCGAGGAGTTCTCCTGGTACATCACCATCAACTCTACTTCACCATATGCATTGTGACGAGCATAAAGTGCTTAACATCTATATTCAAGTAATCTAATCGCAATTCACGAAATACTTATTAGAGTAGTTTCGATGGTCATCTTGGGTCTTCATCATCAGTTCTACTTCCTCAAATGGTGCTTTTCGAGAGCAACTGCACAAGGTAATATAAGAAATACTCAAAACGCTATAGGTGTGCCTATAATATTTGAAGAGTTCTCTCGATTTCTCCATGATCTCATCATCTGATCCAATCATGACGACAATGGGACCAACTAGAAAGTACACCCTTTCAAACAAAAAAAGCATTTTTTTAGAAAATCGGTTCAGCCATCTGCGAGTAATGAGGTAACATAAAAAAGTTCAAGACGAATTGAGAACCTCCTCCTTATTTTGAACTCAGTTAAAAATACTGTTTCGATTCATCAAGGAGTTACCTAAACCAAACGGAAGTCTTATTTATACCTATACCTTCTGAATAATGTGCAACTAACATAAGAAGAAATTGAAATAGGTACTTACCTCTCCATCACTTCTAAATTCTTCTGTAAATTCGAATAATTCCTCTTCGTCGTCACCTTCTAATATTCTTACTAATTCCTCAGTAGTCGTCATAGAAATGTGACCATTTTATCGACAATGCATAAATACCCACGAACAACATTAATGGAACTTTCCATTCGTTTGATCCGCTTGTGACGTAGGCAGCGGTCGTATTAATGCGACAGCGGCGCTAGACTATCTAGAGAAATATTTTGTAAGCATAGGCGTCTAGAGACGGGAACTAACGTCAAATGTTGGCATTATATAAAGATGCTGAGGAATATTTTTTTTTTGAATAATAAGGAAAAGAATTAATAACACAAGGCAATATGTTAAATTTAACTTTATTTTGTATGACACTGTTTATTTTATGCTCAATGATGCATTATACCTACCTGATTATTTAACTGTTTGTTATTTCGTTTTTATAATCCCATCCCATCCCTTTGGTCATATTTATGCGACGCGCGCGATAGACACCGAAGTAAAGTTCAAGCTGCCAATTACTTATTTTTGTTTAAGTTTTTCAATGCTTAGAGCTATGAAACATAGTTTTAAGTAATTGTTTTAAATAATACCCCTATTTAACAATAGTTTTAGTTGTACCACGCAGTTAATAGGACGAAAATAGAACGAATAAATCGTGCATGTTCTCTGTCGAAGAAATATGACACGAGCGCTAGGGACACGGAAATATGTGTCGCATATATGCGACACAAGCGGTTAAAAGGTTAAATGATGGTTTCATTAATTTTTAATTTAGGTGTCTATATCACATTTTACGTGCAAGTGAGACTCGTATAGACCATAGCTCTTTGGTACCGACACGTCGAGATTTAGCCCGCCTCGCACTTCAAGAGCGCATGTGTTGTATTTGTTTTCAGATATCTACATAATATCTTAATTCATAACAACAATAATTTTGTAAGAACTGGGTATAAAAATAAAGGATTCAATTTTGATTATTTATTGGTAGCGACCTTTAACAGTCATTTAAAAAATTAAAAAAAAAACTAAAGTACTTTCTTATGGTACCTATATAACCAAATTACGTGGAACCCCGCGAAATTAAAAAAAAAAAAACGACGGGTTCCACTCCGGGAGTGCCGGCAGAAGTGAAAACTTGAATATTAACGTTGTGCATTTTTGATATTTTGGAATGGTGTATTCCCGTTTGTTAGCTTCATAATATTTAGTCGATTTATTTCTCATGTTGGTAACATTTGAATCGATTGTTTGTAACGTAAATTGTCACATTTGATGTCTATGGACATCAATGTGACCACTAGTAAAAACTGACTGGCCATATTTGAATTGAGTGACTCACTCGATACTCAGCGGTCGAACTGTACGGATTAAATCCAATTAATTCTACGCAATTCGTATTTTATTCAAGTAAACCTGCACTGATCCTTCATCTCAGAAGTGGGATTAGACAGGCTAGCTCTATATTTCTAGCAAAACGCCCACAACTCGAGTTTTGCTATACGTGCGTTTTCAATTGTTTTAACGTGCCAAAATGGAAGATGGAAACATGACACCTACCGAGATATTGGACAATTGCAAATCCTCTTCAAGAAAAAGGAAACAACACGATCGCAAGAATAAAAGAAAACGACGCAGAAGCAGATCAAAAACTGAAGATGAATCGGCAACGGACTCGAGTGTTTCTATGCGAAGAAGTCGCTCTCGGGAACGTCGTGAGCATCATCGCCAGCGACGCACGACTGTTAGCAGCGAAAGTAGTGACGGTGATCATTACAGACGGCGCCAGGAAAACAGCAGAAGCCGAAGCAATCGCCTTGAGCGTCATGGGCAGCGCCGTAGGAGTGGAAGCAGCCGCCGCAGCCGTAGGCAGGTCAGCAGGAATGCGGGTGCGCGCGGTAGCAGCAGTCGCTCGAGATCGTCGCGTCATGGTGGACGCTCATCTTCCCCGGTAAGACGTTCCAATAATAGTACTGACACCGTGACACATTTACTATTGACTAAATTAGTGAATACCTTAGCAAATACTCGTCCTGAAGGTAACAAATTTCCAATGTTAGGTAATGTCATACCTGATTTTGATCCGATGGTTAAGGGGCAAACTATACAAATGTGGCTTAGTAAAGTAGATGAGTGTGCGAAATTATATAGATGGGGCGATGATCAGGTCATACACTATGCCTTACCTAAATTAGCTGGTGTCGCAAAAACGTGGTATCAAGCTTTACCCACTATGTCATTTTCGTGGCCTGAATGGAAACGGAAATTATTAGAATCATTCCCTAGTAGTGACGATTATGCCGAGTTACTTACAGAAATGTTGTCTAAACGCGTAAAATATAATGAATCACTAGAATTATATTATTTCGAAAAAATCAATTTGCTGAATCGATGTAATATTATAGGCAAGAGGGCAGTCGATTGTTTATTGTATGGAATTGAAGATCGTTCACTAAGATTAGGCGCGAAAGCATTGAAGTGTCAGGAACCGGAACAAGTGTTAGAATATTTTCAGTCTATCAAACAACAACCGCGTGAAACAGAAAAGCCGCGTCCTTATGGAGACAAAAGATCTAACGCCTTGTCGAACGCAAAACCTACTAGCAATGACGCAAAGACTAAAAGTAGTAGTAATTCTATTGTTTGCTACAATTGTAACGAACCAGGACATTTTAGTTTTAAATGTACTAAAAAAATACTGAAATGTAATATTTGTAACAGACTTGGACATACTACATTAAATTGTTCAAAACTACCCTCCGATAACAATAATACCGATAAAGGGGGTCAAAGTCAAAAAGATATTTTACGTATAGATGCCGAGAGCACCGCCCAAAACGATTGTAAGTACATCGTGCAATTGATGCTCAACGGACAATCAGTTGTAGGTTATGTCGACCTAGGCAGTCAATGCACTTTAATTCGTTGTAGTGATGCTAGAAAACTAGGAATTAGTTGGTCGAATAACCTAGATCTTCCTACGATGAGAGGTATTGGAAACAACATAGTGCTACCCTTAGGGCTCGCCACTGTCACTATACAGATTCAAAATGTCATGGAAAAAGTAGATGCCTTGGTTGTAGAAGATAACATTATTAAATATCCTGTGTTAATTGGACACAGTTTTACTGAAAAACCTGGTATTATCATAACTAAAACATACAATGATATAATGAAATATTTACGCGGGAACTTACAAACAAATTGTGTCTCGAATTAGTCTCGGACACATCAATACGGGCTAAGGAAATGTGCTTGGTCGAAGTTAGTTGCACTGGCGATTATTCAGGGACTGTGTACGTACGCGGTTCACTTCGCGGAAAGTCTGAACATGAATATTATTACCTCCTGCCAGGAGAGTATGAAATAGATAGTGGTCGTGGTCGTTTATTGATTCAAAATATATCTGACAAAATAATTTTATTAAGAAAGCATTCATTAATAACGCGTGCTTTTAAGACAAACGGGTGTTACGACATAAATGTTTTGAACATCAACAGTAATTTTTGCTCAGAATTTAATTATGACTTGAATTTAACTAGTAACCAAGTAGATCAATTAAAAAGCTTATTAAATAAATACAAGGAATGTTTTTCGAATAACTTAAACGATTTGGGATTCACTAACATAGTAAAGATGGAAATTGAATTAAATGACACTAAGCCAGTCGTATATCGTCCGTATAGACTCTCATACCCTGAGCGTCAGCTGGTGCGATCAATGGTACAGGAAATGATAGACGCTGATATTATTTGCGAATCCAATTCTCAATACGCTAGTCCAATATTGCTCGTAAAGAAAAAGACTGGCGAAAAAAGACTATGCGTGGATTACCGCGCTCTTAATAATAAAACGAAGAAAGAGCATTACCCTTTACCACTGATTGACGACCAGCTAGATATGCTAGCTGGAAGTTCTCTCTTTATTACGCTTGATTGTGCATCGGGCTATTATCAATTGCCTATTGTAGAAAGTTCCCAGGATAAAACGGCATTTGTTACACCGGACGGCCAATATCAATTTAAACGGATGCCGTTCGGCTTGGCAAATGCTCCGTCAGTCTTCCAAAGGGCTATGAGTAAGATACTGGCGAAGTCAAAAGTTGATTTTGCCATTATATTCATGGATGACATTTTAATTCCCGCTAGGTCATTCGAAGAGGGTCTCGAACGGCTAGAGATAGTGCTTAAACTACTCTTTGAAGCCGGGTTAACTTTAAAACTTAAGAAATGTAACTTTTTCTATAGAGAAATTGACTTCTTGGGGTTTCAAGTTAGTGGTCAAGGCATAAGACCGGGGTCACGTAAGACATTAGCTGTTTCAAGTTTCCCCGTACCCAAGAATGTACATGACGTAAGACGTTTCATTGGACTCGCCAGTTTCTTCCGGCGTTTCGTAAAAGATTTTGCTCTCATCGCACGCCCTTTAACTGATCTCCTCAGGTCTAATTTCACTTGGAAATGGAACGAGGAACATTCACAAGCTTTTAATACACTAAAGCAAAAACTTGTTGAACGTCCCATTTTGGCCTTGTACGATTCGAAACTTGAAACAGAGTTACACACTGATGCATCCAAGTTAGGGATTGCTGGTATTTTAATGCAAAGACATAGCGACGGAATGTTTAGGCCCGTAGCGTATTACAGTCGGAGAACCACTAAAGATGAACAAAATTTACATTCATTCGAACTGGAAACGTTAGCGGTGATAGCCTCACTTAAACGTTTCCGTGTTTACTTGCTGGGATTAAAATTTAAAATCGTAACCGACTGCAATGCGCTACGCACGACACTTACCAAACGTGACCTTATACCGAGGATATCTCGGTGGTGGGTGCAGTTCCAGGAGTACGATTGTGATATTGAATACAGATCTGGCGCTCGCATGGCACATGTAGATGCTCTCAGTCGTGCTCCTGTGACTGAGCCCATTACGGGTGATGATGAAACACACGTACTCGATGTTTTAAATATAAATATTAAAGATTGGATTTCCACCGTTCAAAGTAACGACGAGGAAATTGGAAGAATTAGGGACATTTTACGTGACAAAAATATGAATTATATAGCAGATGTGTATAAAAATTATCAATTAAAAGGGGATCATGTGTATAGGATTGTCGGTGATAAAATAAAATGGGTAGTTCCTAGAGCCGTCAGGTGGCAAGTTTTAAGAATGAATCATGACAATGTAGGCCATTTTGGCTACGAGAAAACTCTAAGTCGACTACGCGAAACATTTTGGTTCTCTAAGATGCGACGTTTTACCAAGAAGTACGTTTCGGCGTGCCTTGAATGTGCGCATCATAAGGCTCCGGGTGGTGTTAAGGAAGGAATGCTTCATCCAATACCAAAAGCAGATATTCCTTTTCATACGGTTCACGCCGATCACTTAGGTCCGTTCATTCGCTCTAAGAGAGGAAACACTTATATTCTTGCGATTATCGATTCTTTTACAAAATTTATAACCATAAATGCTGTGTGGGATACAAAAAGTACCACAGCCATAAGAATTTTCAGAGACCATTTTAGTACTTTCGGTACTCCAACACGCCTTATTACCGATCGGGGTTCTTGTTTTACTAGCTCAAAATTTAAATCATTCATAGAGAGTACAAATGTCAAACATATACTTAATGCAGTTGCTACCCCAAGGGTGAACGGACAAATAGAACGTTATAATAGAACCATATTAGATGCTTTAAGTACGAAATGCCACGATAAGGGTGATAACACTTGGGATGAGTACGTTGGTGATATCCAGCTAAGTATAAATACGACAATGAATAAAGCGACGGGGAAAAGCCCATCAGAGTTGCTATTTGGTTTTAAAGTTTTAAATCCATCAGAAAATATAATAAATGAGGTGTTAAATGAAGTTATATGTCGTGTTAGTGATAGCGAGTTAGTAAAGATAAGGACAGAAGCTAAATCTAGAATAGAAAAACAGCAGTCTAATTCAAAGAAGGCATTTGATAGGCAAAGAAAAAGAGTGACGTTATATAATATCGGTGACTTGGTTAGGGTTGAAAGAACAATAATAGATAAAGAGCACATAGGTAAATCAAAGAAGCTTATATCCAAGTTTCATGGCCCATATAGAACAACAAAAATTCTAGAAAATGACAGGTTTTTGATTGAGGATACTCCTCTGACTAGGAGAGGTAGTAAAAAGTATGAAAATGTAGTAGCCGTGGATAAGATACACCCCTGGCTGAATTACAAAAATATGTCCAGTGACGGCAGCGAAAATGATAACAGTGGCGATGAATAAAACTTACCAATTCAGAGAAAAACCTAAATAATTATATAACATGATTGTTTTAAATTAAGATTGATTACATCAAACTAATATATTATGGAATTTAATGAAACAAAATTAAATAGGTATAAATCATAATTTGAAATAATAATAACATGAGATTATTAGTAAATATGAGTTATTGTTAATGAGAGTATTTGATTAGTAAAGGACGATTAGATTTGCTAAGTTATTGACTAAATTATGGACTAGACAAAAGACTTGACGACGCGATGCTTAGGCTATGAGCAATCAGTGCAGAAAGTGATTGATATCGGAGATCGATATTGCACAGATGATTGTAGATCATAGCAGACTAAGTATCGTGAAATCTAGGCGCATGGGCTATGAGCTTCCAGTGCAGAATGCGAAAGGTGATGGAAATCACCGCACAGATGGTCGCAGATCATAGCAGACTATGCAACTAGATGACTGAGATATAGAGCATGGGTTGTGAGCGGTCAGTGCAGATTGCGAATGGTGTCATGCAATTGACATCGCACAGATGACCGTAGATCACAACAGACTGTGCATGACGCGATAATGACATGAACTGAATTAGAATGGAACCATTTATTATTATTAGAATATGAAATCTATACTACTTTAAATTATTGATAAAGTTATAACGATTTTGTGTAAAAGAATTAACTGAAGAATGTATTTTTTTTCTCTTTTTATATTTTGTTTAATGTTAACTGATCAAGTGAGAGGACTCACTTCAAAAGGATGGCCGAGCTGTTAGCTTCATAATATTTAGTCGATTTATTTCTCATGTTGGTAACATTTGAATCGATTGTTTGTAACGTAAATTGTCACATTTGATGTCTATGGACATCAATGTGACCACTAGTAAAAACTGACTGGCCATATTTGAATTGAGTGACTCACTCGATACTCAGCGGTCGAACTGTACGGATTAAATCCAATTAATTCTACGCAATTCGTATTTTATTCAAGTAAACCTGCACTGATCCTTCACGTTGTCCCCGTAGTCCGTGTCCCCGTTAAAGGGGACAAAGGGAATTTAATAAAATAATTAAAATTACTTCCCGTTGTCCCCGTACACTGTCCCCGTTCATTTCTAGTAATATATGCTTTTCAAATTATGCCCGTTGTCGCCGTTGAGTTAAAATTGGAAGTGAGAGTGCCTTAATAGAGAGAATATTGTACCTATACAAATGAAATGGAACTAAGGACTAAATATAAAATTAAAAAAAACACATAATATCTAAACAATAGCTACACATGTGATTGCGACACAAGGACATTTACGAATGTATTAAAAATAATAATAAAATAAATGATAATATATAAATTTTGGTTATTACCAATTCTGTAATCTAAATAAATGTGATATTATTAATAAGTATAACATTAAAGTTCTGTTTGTAGTCAATTTTATTTTAATTGTTTTTTTTCATTATGTTTAAGCTTTAAATACAATTGTATTTTTGTTTTTATTATCTAAATTGTTTTTTATAGTATGTTAATTCTGTGACGTTATAGTTAAATAGGTATATTAATGTGGTATGTTTTTGTAAGTATAACATTTAAATACTTTGTGTTTCATTCCACACTTTCATTTAAAACTAAATCAAAATAAATATGGTATTTAGTAAATAAATAAAAATTTAAAGGGGACAACGATACGTAAAATCTTAACTGTCCGTTGTCCCCGTTGCCCATATATACATAACGGGGACAACGGGAAGTAATTTTAATTATTTTATTAAATTCCCTTTGTCCCCTTTAACGGGGACATGGACTACGGGGAGAACGGGAATACACCTTTGGAATGGTTAGGGAATAATTTTGCACGAATTGCTTTAATTATCAATATAAAAGTACTATCATTTATGTGGTAGAATACAATATTTATTTATCGCGCTATCGTACACAAACATGACAATTTATATTACATTAAAAAGTTTGCGCAGGCATACATTTTCGCCGTACCGTAGAAAGAGAGGGGGATACTTCCTCTCCTACGCCGCGCCGACTGTCTACTCTCCGTCCGTCTTACGAATTTTCGATCAGGTCACGTGTCCTGACGCGAGTTTAACATTTTTTACCCATTACAAAAAATGTGCACAAAGCCGCAAAGAAGTTTTCACTTTATCATTGCTTAACATCGAAGCTCGAACCACTGCTGTTGTTATTAGCCGCAATTACTATCAAACATATAAAAGACGATACAAACTCTTCCCATATTTTTGTAGTCTGTTGAAGAGTAGCTAAACTAATCAGTGATCACCAGTGATCGGTGTAGGTAGATTGAAATGGGGTCATTGATCCGAAACGTATATATTAATATGGACATTCCTCCGGAATTGGTGGATTATTAAAAAAAAAACCGGAACTTATGTAGGAATTTTATTCTGCCAGAGTGGAAGGAGTCATTTGATGATTTGCCATCCTCAAAAAAAAGGTAGGAATTGTAATAAAATGAGCAATATTATTACAGATAAAAATAAAATGACATATAAACAATAAAAATTACAGATAAATAATGAATTAATTTAGTTTTTATACCTTCCTTTAAATTTTGAATTGAGTAGGAATAATATCACTACCAACATTAACAATGTTTAATTGAATCCGGAAATACCGGAATTACTTTCCGGGAAAATGGCTTATCCATGTTATTCTTTCTGTGTGCATTTATGATACAAGTACCAAAAATCAATCTACCTACACCGATCACTGGTGATCACCGATCTACGCACCAACCTCAACAATCGTCGCTTAACGTTGAAGATCGAATTGCGAGGAATATGTGGATTTTGTTTTTTTTTTTAAATTTCCATTATTTTTTTTTCTTTCTCTTTATTACGACGTTGTCTGACAGTTTGAGTATTTTAGTGACCTACTCAAATGTACCGTCTTTGGCATTATTCGTCAGGTCGTTGAGCTCCTTAGTAGTCCAAAGTTGAGCTTACAGACTAACTGACAAAAGCTTGCACTGACGGGACGGGTCTACTCAAATCTGTGTGGTCTTTCCTCAAAAGGCCATTTCAGACTAATCTACATAATCCTCATAAACGATTGTGAATATGTGCACTATGTAGGTTATTTTATTCGAGTTAAACATAATAAATTGTCTGGCAGTTTGAGTGCTTTTTGCGGCCTACCCAAAGGTTTAGGTTTAGGGTTCTTACCTTGGTATTGTTCGTCAAATCGTTAAGCTCCTTGTTCTAAGTTGAGCTATACGTCATTTGACAAATGCTTGGACTTGCACACACACAGACCCACTCAAATCTGTGTGGTAGCATCTTTCTTCAAAAGACCGCCTTAGACTGAAACCTACAAGGTTCCCATATAATTAAACCAGTGTAGATTGTATGGACTTTAAAAGAGACGGACCTCTGAGTTTGTTTCGGTGTTTCTTCTCAGTTAGGAAACACCGGCCTCATCTAGTTAATATTTACGAAAAAAAAATGACGTGTATAAGTGTTATTCAATAACCAATTTGCAAAATAAAGATCATTTATCATTTATGAATCACGGCTATTATTATTAGCAACAATGAGTATCAAATAATTCCGGCCGCTTCTCCATTCAAATAACAATTTTAAAAACAAATGAAAGAATTATACGATTATAAAAAGCGGTAGAATGTGTGTAACGGTCGAGTTGTCGACATTAATTGCTCTTAGCTGTGTCTTCATGCTAGCGTAGTATGTGGGTGAGCTGGTAACGAATGCTGGGGAACGGAACTGTACGAATTCTTTTGGCAAAAGAACTTGATGATGCTGTAGTTTAGCGAGAAGGTTCATTTGCACTCCACAAAAATGCTTAGACTTTTTCAGCTTTACCTTTATGTTGGGCTTGGTTTTCAGTCTAACCATCTGGTTAGACTGTGTATTCAATTCAATTCAATTCAATTCAATCTCTTTATTGTGGATCATAGGTAAGTGTACATAATACAGCTGGTGTTAATTTAATGTTTTGAGAACAGCTATGTCCTACCCTTAGGGCGTACAATAAAATGTAGGTACATAAATTAATTTAACATGCATGTCAACAATCATTTTAAAATAATACATAGCAAATTTTAGACCATTAAATATTTCTATATAGTCTATATTTCTGTATTAGTTTTAGTATTTTACAGGGAGCGAGTGGCTCAGCTCTGCCTTATGCCCATGCCTCTGATACTACCTCAAATGGCTTAGCATGATCCTCCGTTATGTCTAAAATACTGCAGCAATAATTTTGAAATAAATATATGGTAAAGTTGAGGATTAATGTTAGGTACTATGTTTGACGAAAACACGATTCCATAACAATTTCTTGATAGAAAAAAATTCCAAAGTTACCTCCAAACGGAACAATAAACCGCTGGCATTAAAAAATAACTTCGAATTAGATAATGAAACTTTGCATATTAATTGAACTAACTATAAAGCAGGTCTTATGTATTTACTTTTTTAAATTACCATTATTTTCGCCTTAAAAAGAAATAAACTAAATTATCGGTGTCTTGGAGTCTTTTCCCTGCCACCCTGTCTCGCTTGCTCGCGTGACCGCGGCCAGTAGTATGCGAGCGAGATATAGAGTGAGAAGCGCTGGGGTAGTATAGGCCTTTAAGGGTGGTGTCGAAAACGGACCGACGACGACGCATCGATTTGACTCTGCCGACTTCGGTGTGTGACTTTCCTACTACGTATCGCTTTTATAGCGACAGTGAACTGAACAGGCATCTTCTGAGTTCGCTCGTTTCATCGTAGACCTCATCAATCGCTTGCCATGAGTCGAGATCAAGCTCAAGAGCGCCACCAATTGATCACACACCACCCAAAAACTGTACTAGATCCGCTACTGGACTGCCCAACTCCACAAGCCAGTAGCTGAATAACACTATTGAGATGGTTCATTAGCATTGCATAAAAATGCCAAGGTTCCTATTGCATATTCTGTCAACAACAACGGGGTTAACGCGATTGCTAGTAATGTGACATCTACCCTCATTTTTAGTTCTTATTTTTAGGGTTCCGTAGCCGAATGGCAAAAAACGGAACGCTTATAGTTTCGTCATGTCTGTCTATCCGTATGTCATAGGCATTTTATTCCGGCAGGTAGGTAGATGTATTCTGTGAACCAGTACTCGATTTTTTTTAAAAATATTTTAAATAAAGGGGGGGGGGGACTCCCCATACATGGAACTGAATCTAAAAATATTTTTTTTCATGAAACCTATGCATGTGTGGTATCTATAGACAGGTCTTTAAAAATGATAATAATATTGAGGTTTCTAAAACCACTTTTTCATAAAGTTAATCGTTTAAAAGACATACGCTTCCAAAGTGTTAAAATGTGTGTGTGTGTGTCCCTGTAACTTCTATAATAATGGAGTGAAAAATCTAAGAAAAAATTGCTATAGATCTTAATGTAAACTTTCAACGAAAATTAGTTTGAACAAGATCGGGTAAGCAGTTTTTGAAGTACAGCATATTTTCCAAAACCGCAAATATAACTTTGTAATTCATACAAACACTATGAAAAACAAAGTTATTTAGTGTAGTTACTACGGAACCCTTCATGGGCGAGTCTGACTCGCACTTGCCCATGTTTTTAATAAAAAAAAAATAAAGAAAGATGTCCGCCAGGACCAATGGCCTAACATGCTCTCTGAGGCATGGAGGAATCTCGATATGTGTCTACACTCAGCATTGCAGCCTTCATTTTATACTGTGTGTTCTGGGTTCAAAATATAACTAACAAAGTAATAAATAAAAACTTTTTACCAAAAAATTAAACCGACTCCCAAAAAACACTGCAAAGTGAAAAATAACTTTAATTTCGGTAGTCGGTGTCTTTAGTTTTGTATTTTCGTTTTTGGCACCGACTTCCGAAATTAAAGTTATTTTTCACTTTGCAGTGTTTTTTGGGAGTCGGTTTAATTTTTTTGGTAAAAAGTTTTTATTTTACTTTTTTTAGTTGGTTGATTTTTAATTTACCTAGTTACAAGAGCCTAAATGTCAACTACTTATAACATTTTATAAAATATTGCTTTTCCTAATGCTGGGCCGTTAATTTTTGAGGAGTTCTCCTGGTACTTCACCATCAGCTCTACATCACCATATGCATTGTGACGAGCATAAAGTGCTTAATATCCATATTCAAGTAATCGAATCGCAATACACGAATTAGTACTTATTATTGAGTAGTTTCGGCGGCCATCTGTGGTCTTCATCATCAGTTCCACTTCCCCAAATGGTACTTTTTGAGAGCAACTGCACAAGTTACTATAAGAAATACCCAAAACGCCATAGGTGTGCCTATAATATTTGAAGAGTTCCCTCGATTTCTCCAAGATCCCATCATCAGATCCTGACTTGGTGACAAATGGTACCAATTTCGAAGTATACCCTATCAATTGTCAATCAATTCTATCAAAAAAAGAATTTTCCAAATCGGTTCAGCCGTCTTCGAGTACTCGATGACCATACATTAAAATAAAAAAAATAAAAAAATATACGCGTCGAATTGATAACCTCCTCCTTTTTTTTGTCGTCGGTTGAAAAGTAGTAGGTTTGCGTTTGACCACGCTTGGAAGACGAAGCACGCTTACCTAGAAGTAACCTATTCACTCTTGACTTAAAGTCCCCTAGATTATAGCTATCAGGAAACACAGACTCCGGCAGGAAAATTCATTCCTTAGCTGTACGCACAATGAAAGTATTCCCAAAATATTTTGTGCGTATGGGTGGGATGTCCACCATGTAACGATGGCGCATCGCTGTTCGTCTTGTAGTCCGGTAATGAACCGGGCTTGGTGGAATTAGATTGTGCAATTCCATCGCACACTCACCGAAATGTAACCGATAGAAAATAGATAATTCATTTGGTAACAGCCAATCTATCCTTAGCCTTATCTAATTGAAAGTCTAGTATAATCTTGGTACCTACGTATAATTTATATATATCTACAAGAAGAAAGCTGAATGCTATTTAATGCTTAGTCACTAGAGAATCGGATTTAAATTTAGTTACGTAAACCTGAACTGTAGAAAACGATTTCATTTTCTAATTGGACGTGCTTGCTAAGGGTATTAATAAACTACCTATCATCTTAATTATCTATACTAATATTATAAATCGGAAAAGTGTGTTTGTTAGTTTAAACACGCTAATCTGCGAAAGTACTGGGTAGATTTGGTTAAAATTTAGTATGCAAGTAGCTTGAAGCTTTAGAAAGCTGTTTACTGCAACAGAGGGAGGTTGGTTATCTTTTTATCGTGATAAAGTCCAAGTTAATAATTATTATATTATACAGGGTTACAGGTTAAGTCGACCTAGATCCGTTAAGAGGTTGTAGTTTTCATCATTTCTGACTGCTTTGCCAATGTTCTTTTTTTAAGGTATAACTAAAAGAAAAATATACATAATTATAAAAACAAATATAATACAGCCGAAAATAAAAGGGAAATTATAGGGCATCGAAAAATTCATCAACATCGCTATCAATGGGAAAAGTGCACTGGCCGCATTGCCACGTTGAATGGCAATGCTGATTCTCTGACCCTTTCGTGACGTCAGCAAACGTTTAGTCGTCTCCACAAGTGACCAGAGGGCTGGCCTTTTCTTTGGACAAAGAAAAAATATGTATTTGAAATTATTTCTTTTTTAAACTATCAATCGTCCATTACGACTCAGTTGGATCAGTTATCAGCAATTTTTGTGTTCAGAATAATAAACAAACCTATCTTCTACACAAAACTCATACATTAAAAAAATAAGGATAATAGCCAAAAAAAATATTTTTTTAACCTTCAAGGTCCAATATCTCGAAAACGGTTAGGTTTGAGGCAGGGTGTTTCGTAGGCAAATTAGTCAGAAATGATGGAAACTACAACCTCTTAACGGATCTAGGTCAACTTAAATTTTAACCCTGTATAAATATTATAAATGTGAAAGTTAGTGAGGATGAATGGATGTATGTATGTATGTAACCTGTTTTTAATTATTTTAGTCCGTCTATTTGTCTTTCTATTTGTACAAAACTTTAAAAAAAGAGTAACCGTGGAGTTTCTTGCCGGTTCTTCTCCATAGGAAACGGCTAATTTCGAACAGTGCACTAACTTCTGACGTTTTATGAGTGCCCATTTAGGCCTATGTAAAATAAAAACAATTTTGATTTTACACATTAATCTCTGGAACGGCTGGAACGGTATGAATGGGATTTCACTGGAAGATACGAGGTTATAGAGTCAACATACCTATCGGCATTTTCTCCCTTTGTTTTCCTGATAGCTATAACCTGGAGGCCTTTATGTGAAAAAAGTAACTTGTCCAATCCATGCCTCACCACCCATGGTTCACTGGTAGAGAATGCCTAAAGCATTCAGTCCGCCATTGTACTTTTGTGTTGCATAAAGTTTTCTATACTATCTATATTAATATAATAAAGAGGAAATATTTTTTTTGTTTGTTTGTTAGTACCCAATAGACTCCGAAACTACTGGATCGATTTGGACCATTTTTCACCAATAGAAAGCTATGTAATGGGAATGAAACATAGGCTGTAATTTATTTTGAAAAACAATATAAGTCTATTATTAATTCATTAATTTGTATGAAAGCAAGCATGTTTAATCATTTGTACACCATTTTTGCACGCCGATATTACAGGCAAAATAAGAGATTCTCTGATAATTCTGTAAGACCTTTCTGCACCTTATTTGAGCAAATAAATAATTTTGAATTTGAATTTTGAATACAGATCCTTTAGGAAATTGCAATAATGTAACCCAAGCAGCAAATTTTTGCCAATAAAAATTCATTATTTGGCTTGCGTTGAGAAAACTATTGATGCTACATAAAAATGATGTTCTACGATGTGATGAAATAATAAATAATTAAGTAATGTTGTTTATTTTGCAAATAGGTTATAAATAACACTTTTTCACGTCATTTTTTTTCGTAAATTTAACTAGATGAAGCCAGTGTTTCCTGACAACTCTGAGAGGAAAAATTGAAGCAAACTCAGAGGTCAACGTCTCTTTTAAAGTCCATACATCTATAGTGATCACATCATATGAGAGCCATGTAGGTTAATGTCTGTGGCGCCCTTTGGAGGACAGAATCACACAGATTTGAGCAGGCCCGTCCAAATAGTGCAAGCATTTGTCAGTTATCGTGTAGCTCAACTTAGAACCTTAAGGAGCTCGATATTTGACATCCTGGAATAACACATTTTTATATTGTTTTTATCCCAGAATTCTGACGATCGAGATTTATGCGACAAAACCCTCCGAACAAAGTCGCGGGAAAAAGCTCGTAATAAATAAATGCCTAGAGCACGGCTGTTGATCTAAACGAAAACTCTAGTAGTCTAGCAAATGGACAGGAAATTCCTGTAATAGGAAGTTACAAAGTAAAAGTTACTTTCCATACAAACGCAGACGAAACTAAGCGCGTAAAAATCTTATCTTATTTTACTTACTTCTTGTCTTACTTATTACTAGCTGTGTCCTGCGGTTTCACCCGCGTTTTATCTTTGTAAATTGTAGACTATGTGTTATTCCCATGTATAAGTTATATTGCTGTGAAATTTTATCTAATTCTGTTCAGTGGTTGGGTTTAAGTTCTAATGGTATCTATATCACCTTCCTACCTTCGATCACAAAACCTTTTACTCTTATCTTTGCCACTGCTGCTACAAAATACCAAAGCGAGACAGACATACGAACCTGTCTCATGTAAACAAGCAGAACTGGGCAAGGGCTCCAGTGGCCTGCATAGCGCGGAACCGGTTCCTGACCGCCTGACCGAGAGTACGTGGAATGTTGATTGAGAGATTACAGTTTAAGTTTTAAGGTGTTTTTGGTTTTTATTGGGTCAGATTTGGAGGAGCTAGTGGCTAAAATCTATAATCTATACTAATATTAATAAGCGGAAATGTTTGTTTGTTTGAACGCGATAGTCTGATATATAAAATTATTATAAATAATATAAATTTAAATAAATAAAAATAAAACTTTGAAAGTACTGGGTGGATTTCGATGAAATCTATACTAACTAATGTTATAAAGCGGAAAAGTTTATTTGTAAGAACGCGCTAATCTTCGAAATTACTGTGCGGATTTGGATGAGATGTGAAATCGATGGATGGATGGCCCCTGTTACTCAGGTTTTCCTAGCTTGGGACCCCCATTGATCATATCTAATTAAAATATCTTCCCGGAATTTATTTATTTTATCCAATACACATTACACAAAAAAATAAATGTTTTGCCATACACGAAAGCCTCTTAGGGCTTATCTGTGTGCTGGCGAGTCGTAATTAGTTAATTAATTTACTATACAGAGAAAAGGAAAATTAGGAATACTAAACACAATTAACAATTTTTTATATAAAAAGCGTTTGTATCTGTACTTACAACTTTCTCTTTAAATTAACATGTAAAATTGTGTCACAGGTAATGTGTACTTTTTGCCAAATAGTACATTTATTTATGTTGGAATCCCAACATCAAGATTAATATATGTATTATGACTGCACATCACTATAGCTTCTCTATGCATAACACAACACTGGCGCTCACTGCCAGTTTCAGTAGCGTAGCCATCTTCATCTCATGTGTTTTACGCGTACGCCGGTCACAGTGACAAAGGGATCAAATTGGCCATATTTAGTATAGTTATATACATATTGTAGTCCTGTGCCCGATTTTTACAACAAACGCAATAAATAGTGTTAACTAGACAACCCCGCGTTTACTGGCTGCTCACCCTTTCCCAGAATTTATTATTATTTATAGATTTCGGATTAGTATGGAAGTAGTTTAAAGTTTGAGGAAGATTATATATAGGTTTTTACCCGACTGCATAAGAAGGAGGTTTTGTTTTTACTGTAATAAAACCCACGGGAGCGAAGCCACGACTGCTAGGACTTAATAACATGGTTATCATATGACCAGTAAGAATTTTAACTATGGCCTTTAAAAGAGACGTTGACATTTGAATTGGTATTGGGGTTTCTTCTATGATTAGTCAGTTAGACATAGGGTTGCCAGATCAAAAAATCGAAAATACGGAGTAAATTCCGGACATTTGCTGAAAATTCCTGACTTTCTTTAATTTGAAATAAAAACATTATATTTTTTTTCATGATCCACTCTTTCATTCAATTGTAGAAATTCTGGACGGTTTAGGATTCCCTCCGCATTCCGGACAAAGACCTATATTACCGGACATGTCCGGAAAATTTCGGTCGTATGGTAACCCTAGTTAGACAGTACGCGGAATGTTGATGTCATGATTACAGTTTAAGGTATTTTAGGTCCAGATTTGAAGGAGCTCGTGGTTAAAGTACTTAATAGTAACACGGTTCTGATATGATTTTTTTTAATAGTAGATAGGCTCGCGTTTGACGGCCATCTCACCTGATGGTAAGCGATGATGTGGTCGAAGATGGAGCACGCTTACCTAGAAGTAACCTATTCACTATTGACTTGAAGACTCCCAGGTTATAGCGATCAGGAAACACAGACTCCGGCAGGGAATTCCACTCGTTAGCTGTAAGCACAATGAAAGTATTCCCAAAACGTCTTATCAGACATCTTTTCATTTTCAATTGGCCAAGTGCGAGTCAGACTCGCCAATGAAGGATTCCGTAGTAACTACGCCAAATAACTTGTTTTTCATAGTGTTTGTATGAATTTCAAAGTTATATTTGCGGTTTTATAAAACATGCTATATCTCAAAAACTGCTGACCTGATCTCTTTCAAACCAATTTTCGTTGAAAGTTTACATTAAGATCTACAGTATATATATTTTTTATATTTTCGTATCTTTTAAACGATTGAATTTATGAAAAAGTGGTTTTAGAAACCCTAATGTCGTTTTGTCAGTTGTTGTTTGTCATTTTGTTTTGTTTTGTCAGTTCCATGTATGAGAAGCCTCCCTTAATTTTAAATATTTGTTTCTTAAAATCGGAAAGCGGTTCACAGAATACATCTACCTATCAAGCTAATAGTCCTAATAATTTCGGAATAAAATGACTGTGACGGACGGACAGACAGACAGACATGACGAAACTATAAGGGTTCCGTTTTTTGCAATTCGGCTATGGAACCCTAAAAAAAATAAAAATCTGTTCAACACGACCTCAGCCATACTTCAGCCCATCATTAGCTATTTATTGTATTTGTGTCCTTTTTTAACTGCGTTGAAATATTTATTATTACTTAAGTACCTACTGTTTTATGAGTGGATAAAAAAAGAGTCTACAAGAACACTCTTGACAAATGTACTGCGGTTTGACAAAAGATATAATTATGTTTATATCCAAATGTACAACTGTCTTAAAACATCAGGAAAAAAAAAATAATTTTGACTAATCAAATGATTAAAACTGCTTGAAATTCGATCATAATTTAGGTGATTTTTTTAAATTAAAAAGCTTTTGCACACTTCCATATAAACTTTAACTATGCCAAATTTCATATTCCACTGTCAGCGCAATTTTCGTCACAAAGAGTACAAAGTTTACTTCACGTATAGGTACTTGTAGTTACAGATTATACCTTCACTAACTGATTCGTCGTGTTTCACAACCAAGCCTACCGTAAGGTTTAACTACTACAGTTTAGTGCAGCTACTGATAACACCTTATCTCTACGCTAAATGACACATTTTGAAACTTGCCATAATCTGTCCGTTTTCACTTTTAAAACAACTCATAATGACAGGCCGTTTGTATACGGGAGCGATAAAAGAATTGCATTCTGCTGGTACTTTAGACGCACTAAACGTTTTGGGAATACTTTCATTGTGCGTACGGCTAAGGAGTGGATTTCCCTGCCGGAGTCTGTCTTTCCCGATAGCTATAACCACTGATTAGGAGTCTTTAAGTCAAGAGTGAATGGGTTACTTCTAGGTAAGCATGCTCCATTTTCGACCACATCATCACTTACCATCAGGTGAGTTGGTGATCAAATGCGAACCTATTTTCAATGAAAAATAAAGATACTTAAAAAACAATCTCTCTCAAATCTGTGAGCATCTTTCCTTAAAAGATCGCCTCAGACGGTAACCTACAAGGTTTCTATGTATTTTTCCCGACTGCAAAGGAAGGGTTATGTTTTTCGCGCGTATCTTGTATGTATGTTTGTAATATTCTTTATTACCTCATATCTCCAGAACCGCTGAACGGATTCACATAACTGAGGTATCGTTAGATTCGTCTTAGCAGCCCAAGTGTTCTTAGACAGGTGACATTTGAAAAAATTAAACATGGCGGCTGTGCGAAGTAGAACATAGTGAAAAAAAAATGTTTTGTTTCGAATACCACAACATGGGTATCAAATTAAAGGGCTTATCGCAAGGATTTCAAAAAGGTATATCATATTTATCATTAGTGTAATACTAGCAAAAAAAATACATAGAGAAAGTTTAAAAATATGGTTTAGAGCTCTTTCACTTTCTTAATCCGGTGGGGTGCCAATGTGACATGACCGGGAAAAAAAAAAATGTTTATTAATATTTTAACTGAAAAGTAGAAAAAAAATCTTTAATAAATCTAAAAAACCCGACTGCTCAACTGAAATGCAAGAAACAAGCACATTTATATTTTAAAAAGTGACAAGCAGGCGGACCCGTCAAATTTGAAAAAAAAGTACGTTCAATTGGGTCCCGCCTGCTTGTCACTTTTTAAAATAAAAATGTGCTTGTTTCTTGCATTTCAGTTGAGCAGTCGGGTTTTTTAGATTTTTTAAATATTTTTTTAACAGTATAGATTATATTGGACTTTAAAAGAGACGGACCCCTGAGTTTGTTTCGTTATTTCTTCTCAGAGTAGTCAGTTAGGAAACACCGGCCTCATCTAGTTTAATGACGTGTAAAAGTGTTATTTAATAACCAATTTGAAAAATAAAGATCATTAATCTATAAATACTACTAAGTTTATAATGAAAAATAGAAAACTTAATATCAGTTAACAGAAAGTTAAATGTTCACTTTTATAACGACTAACATAGTAACATCATAGAAACTTGTATGCAGTTCAATGACTTGGGATCGAACGGTATTTATATCTGTTTTTTCTAAAATACGTATAAAATATGCTAATATAATATAAAAGGCTGGTCTAATATGGGTTAATACGACGATTGCTAAAAACATATATCAATACATAATTATACAGTCGTTCGGGCCTTAGTTCGTGTGGACTGTATCACGATAAAAACATTTTAACCTTTGCGGTTACATTTCGGGGTGTGCGGTGGAACTGCACAGTCTAACTCCGCCAAGTCCGTTCCATCATCGGACTACAAGATGAACGGCGAAGCGCCATCGTTACATGGTGGACATCCCACCCATACGCACAAAACGTTTTGGGAATAGTTTCCTTGTGGGTACAGCTAAGGAGTGGAATTCTTTGACTATAGTGTATTCACGGAGACGAGTTAGTATAGCGCCTTCTCTATCGCACATTATCATACAAATGACAAAGACAAAAAAAACTTTTGTAGGGTCAGTGGGCGTTAACAATACCTTAGAAATGTAAATGTGCGTTCACACTGCGCTTCTTAAAGTTCGCTTAGTTTATTCCTGCGGCTCTGCGTCTGTCGTATAAATTGAGAGACATTTATTTGATAGAATTTTTTTATGGGTACCTACTTTTTTTGTATCTGATGGATATGAAGGAAAGAAATAAAACCGAGAGTTAATTATTAAACTTTCTTTATTATATTATAATATCTACCTATACAACTTTATAACATATCATCATCATCATCACTCTCCGTACTATCACTACTGTCGTCGTTTCCTACATTTATTATGAATCTTTCAGTCATTGCTTCCACATTTCTGTCAACAGCACGTCTGCACAGTACGGGAAGTATGAGAAGACTAAAAAGTATTCGTACTGTGTACACCGCCTTAGCGTTTTTCACTGACCAATCGCAGTTAAAAAAATGTGTGAGGGAGATAGCGCTCTACTAACTCGTCTCCGTGAATACACTATAGCTCCTGCCAGCGACGTTGTTCGCGTGGGAAGTTTTTCCCGCGTAAATTCCGATCCCGTGGGAATTCCGGGATAAATAGTAGCCTATGTATTATTCCAGGATATCAATTATCTACTTACCAAATTTCATACATATACGTTCAGCGGGCCTAGACAAAATCCATTTTCTGTAAGCGTTAACGCCAACGGAAAAATTAAATTGTATGGAGTTGACATTTACTAACACGTGACAATCACGTGACATGTGGTTAGCAAATGTAAACTCCATACAATTTAATGTTTCCGTTGGCGTTAACGCCTACAGACAATGGATTTTGTCTAGGCCCCCAGTAGTTTTTGCGTGAAAGAGTAACAAACATAAATCCATCCATCCAGCATGTAAGACTTGTTCTGCCCGCAGCTTTGCTCGCGTCAAAAGGTGTTTTCTTCTAGCGTAAGTACAAGTAGCAACCTCTTCTAGCTATTTTAAACAATACAGTATTATTCTTTATCCAATTGATAATTTTTTTTTAAGGATTACTAACAATTCATATTACTAGCAATCCTGTTTACCCCTCCAACTAAGCTGAATATGCTTGTGTCTGGAGTGGGTTCACGGCGATAGTGTAATGGGTGGGGTTCGAACCTGCGACCTCTCGATCACAAGTCCGACACCTTAACCATTAGGCTATTGACGCTTATCGCTTATGGATACATTGTGTATTTACAGTAGATTAAACTTGAGTATTTCATTAAAATGAATGTCTAAGAGATTTAGAATGCGGGGGCAGAACGGTCTAATAGTTTGCACCCGCACGAAAAAAAATTTCAAAGTATGACGTAAGATGGTAAATTAGACGATCGAAATTTTAGGCGAAAAAACGTGTAATGGCTCTTAGGTAAGGATTGTTCACAATTCAATTCAATTCAATTTATTTATTTGCGATAAGTGTTGGTACAATGTCGGTCTTAAGGACGCATTTACATTTATCACTCGCTCAATTTTAGGTATCCTAGTAGCAACACAACAACATTGCGCGCATACACACTTACAAACCATTGTTCGCCCGATTTTATACATTACTTAACTAATATTGATACTTGAAGGTAATATTATATTTTCTTTAATATTGTTTGATCATAATAAGTTTAACTTATTGTTTACAAAGGGTTACATGCTTATTGATTAGATGTTAGTTCCAATTTTGTATTAATGTGTTTGACGCCCGATTAGGAGTACTAGGGGACTTTGGAAATAAAATACTCATATGTGATAAAAAAAATAATAATAAATAAAGAAAAGTTTCGTCATGCCTGTCTGTCTGTCTGTCTGTTTGTCCATCCGTCTGTATGTCACAGCCATTTTCAACCGACGAAAAAAACGGAGGAGGTTATCAATTCGACGCGTATATTTTTTTTAATGTTTGATCACCGATTACTCGAAGACTGCTGAACCAATTTGGAAAATTCTTTTTTTGTTTGAAAGGGTATACTTCGAAATTGGTCCCATTGTCACCAAGTCAGGAGCTGATAATGGGATCTTGGAGAAATCGAGGAAAATCTTCAAATATTATAGGCACACCTACAGTGATTTGAGTATTTTTTATAGTAACTTGTGTAGTTGCATTTGAGAAGCACAATTTGTGAAGTGGATCTGATGATGAAGACCACAGATGTCCACTGGAACTACTCAATATATAAGTAGGAATAAGAAGTATTTCATGAGTTCCGCTTCGATTACTTGAATATGGTTATTAAACACAATATGCTCGTCTCAATGCATATGATGAAGTGAAGCTGATGGTGAAGTACCAGGAGAACTCCTCAACAATTAACGGCCCAGCATTGGGAAAAGCAATATTTTGTCTACTTTCTAACTAATTTCGGAAGTCGGACACCGCCTACCTACCGAAATTAAAGTTATTTTATAATAAGTTACTTCTATAATAATGGAGTGAAAAATTATACATATATGATGATATATGCTATGATCCTTAATGTAAATTTTCAACCAAAATTGGTTTGAACGAGAACGAGTTGGCAGTTTTTGAGATACAGCATATTTTCTAAAACCGCAAATAAAACTTTGTAATTCATACAAACACTATGAAAATAAAGTTATTTGGCGTAGTTACTACGGAACGCTTCATGGGCGAGTCTGACTCGCACTTGGCCAATTTTTTAGTTTTTGTACGAACTGAACATTTTGGCATATTGAACCGTATGAAGTAAGCCCAACAAAAGGTAACTGTTGTATATCGTTGAGGAATTCCCTCGACTGTCTATGGTCTCCATCATCAGACCTGTAATGGCACTTATAACCCATATGGGTGCAAAGTTCTCATCAATATAAATGAATTAAGTCCAAACACAAGGTAGCTACTGTAAACCGTTGAGGAGTTCCCTTAACTGTCCTTCGTCTTCATCATCAGACCTCTAATGACAGTCACAAACTATCTAGGTGTAAACTTCTGGTCAATTCAAATTAATCAAGCCCAAACAAAAGGTTACTGCTGTAAATCGTTGAGGAGTTCCCTCGACTGTCTGGAGTCAATCTGATGAAAGGCTCCATCATCAGATCAACTCTAGACCTTCCTTAATTTGTAGTACTTTAAGATAGTTAATGAAAAAAAAAACATTTATACGGTCGAATTGCGAAACCTCCTTATTTGAAGTCGGTTAAAAAAAATTGTTGTTTCATGCTAGGTTCAGTAACAAATCTCCATCCAATTCTAAAAATAAGTATGATTCTCGTTCTTACTTTTGTTTCGGTACGAAAAAGTATCAACGTATTCTAGTCACAGTATACAAGACGCCACTGTCTTTATTATAGGTTTCGACGTATTTATTTTTTCGAGGAAAGCGATACACCCCTGCATTCACGAGCGCGTCTGAGCGCAGAATGACGGTCGGAGCCGTGCGTTCGGTAGAAAAATGTATGAAGAAATTTGAGACCGATTTTATTTTTCTCATAAATCATAAAGTTTTTTATGTATGTTCAAAATAATTAGCTTAACGTATAGATAAATACATAGGCTATAATTTCTTGTTATTTTGAAGTTAAGAATATGCTCCAGATTTAGCTTACAGGTACGTATTCAGACCCCATTTTTTGTAATTTTTTACGATTATTGCGGCGATAAAAACGTATTTGTATGAAAAATATGTATTGGACTTTGTAATTATAATGCATACAATGTGGAGATGAATAAATTATCTTGAAATTAATACCATAACATTGTCAAAATTTTAACTCCTTATGTATCAGAATGGTACCAGAAAAACATTAATATTTGCGAGAAAACGTAAATGCGTCCTTAACATGTATTATAATAACATTATTATTATAAGATAAGATAAGATAATTTTTATTGGATCACAGATAGCCTGTTACAACTTTAACAATCTTCTTTAATAACAAACAACTTTAACTTCAACCTCCGTACATAACGTAGACGCTTTACTACTCGCACACACACATCAACACCATTGACTGACATAGCGCTTGGTAAGCAAACATCGCCCTTAACTACGTGGAAATAACGGCGCTCTGAACAACAAACTGTCTTGAATGACGGTAAACTGCGCTATGTGGGTCATTGCAACACCTGTTCGGCCGTTATGTGAGACGCGGATACGATGTATGAAGAAGGGTTCGCAGAGTTCTTGGGTGTTCGAGGCCCACTAGGGGGCCGCTGCCTGCCGACGTCGCGGAATTGTTCGAAAGTTTGGAGTTTCTTTCCGGTTCTTCTTTTTGCGCTTGACCACCACATCACCTGTTGTTAAGTGATGATGTGGTCTAAGATGAAGCACGCTTGCCTAGAAGTAACCTATTCACTCTAGACTTAAAGACTCCCAGGTTATGGCTATCAGGAAACACAGACTCCAGCAAAGAATTCCACTCAGCTGTACGCACAATGAAAGTATTCCCAAAACGTTATGTGCGTATGGGTGGGATGTCCACCATGTAACGATAGCGCATCCTTACTTTGGTATTGTTCGTCAAATTGTTGAGCTCCTTAAGTTCTAAGTTGAGCTACACGATAACTGACAAATGCTTGCACTGTCTGGACAGGTCCGCTCAATCAAAAGTGTTATTTATAACCAATTTACAAAATAAATATTTCATTTCATTTCATTTCATCGCCGTTTGTCTTGTAGAAAACGACTAATTTCGAACTGATCACAACTTTTGATGTTTTATAAGTGCCCATGTAAAGAACTGTCAACACTAGTCTCCCCATAGGGATGCCTGCCGGGATTGTGAGAATGTTCTAACGAGATACCGCGGCCGCGGAACGTAAGGGCAGCTGACAGAACAGAGTGGGTTTTTAGTCAGTACAAGTCTGACACGCCCTTCCACTCTGAATAACGAGGCGTTTGATGGAAAAATTGTGAAGATGATCACAATAGCCTGGAAACTGGAACATGATTACATGACGACCACGACTGCTCTGGCAAGAGCGTTCAAACTAAGAAGAAGAAGCTTCTGCCTGCGACTTCGTTTGCATTTTGTGATATTTATTTATTTTTTTATATATATAGGTTCGCGTTTGACCACTATCTCACCTGATGGTAAGTGATGATGTGATCGAAGATAGAGCACGCTTACCTAAAAGTAACCTATTCACTCTGGACTTAAAGACTCCTAGGTTGTAGCTGTCGGGAAACACAGACTCCGGCAGGGAATTCCACTCCTTAGCCGTACGCACAATGAAGGTATTCCCAAAACGTTTTGTGCGTATGGGTGGGATGTCCACCATGTAACGATGGCGTTTCGTCGTTTGTCTCGTAGTCCGATGATGGAACGGGCTTGGCAGAATTAGATTGTGTAATTCCATCGCACACTCCCCGAAATGTAACCGATAGAAAACCGATAGACTTGCAACTCGTCGTCGGTGTTCAAGGCTCTGGAGCTTTGACTCGACCAGTGCATCGTTGCCAGTGAGTCTCTTGGCCCGCTTCTCACATCCTAAACGTGAAATCAAAACAAGGCACCTTCGGGACATTCCATATTTTGTAACACGGCCTGCGTCTGCGCATGATACATTGTTCACGTCGGTTGCTCGGTTGCACAACCATCTTTTAGGACATCCTATTCTGACTCATGGTAATTACTTTGGTCTACTTACAGCTCCGCTTGGGTATTTTTGTTTATGTAATTTGGAGGTCAAGTTGGTAATGGGGCCGGTCTTCAAATCAAAAGTAATTTCTTCAATATAGACTGAAAATCAGCACTTTATGAACGTCAAAAATATACATATACACGTATAATTTAAAGGGTATATACATACCAAGTGCATGGCTTCTTTGGATGATAACAAACGATATGGCAAGGGTTTGGTAATCCTAAGTCTACGTGTGTAGAACTTATTACAAATTCCAATACCAGAAAACGAATTTTTCAAATTAAGAAGAACGAAAAGAATTGTCGTGTTATTGGCAAGTGACGTGGAAAGTTATTGACCCTCGTAGTGCTGTGACACGTTTGTTATTATTGGTATTCAAGAAATAAATGAAACAAATAATTTGGTATCAATTCTTTGAGTCAGTTATTTTGTGCTGAAACTGTGCATAGAGACTCCATACCAGATGTTGTCTTCAGCCCTTTTGGACAGATATGAGGTTTCCGTTACACGTTGTATATTGGCGACAGTCCTTCAAAACGCCCGGGTTTTTAAGAATGTTCCAACAAGATACCGTCGCCCCGGATTACAAGGGTCCCCCGTCAGCTTGCTTTTTGATTTTCACAACGAAAAATAAGTATACTCAACCGTTTGACATGCCTTTTAGATTAAGGGACAGGATTTATATTTTAGGTTTATATTATATTCGAGTCGGCAGTGCGTCGTGTTCCGCGCGCCCCTCAAAGAGCTGTCAGCAGCATTGACGGTGCCCGATAGGGCTATTGCCTTACGGGGTTGCGGGAATGTTCTAACGAGATACCGCGGCCTCGGAATGCAAGGGTAACTACAGCAGAGTGGGTTTTTAGTCAGTAGAAGTCTGACACTCCCTTCTGTCCACCCACAGCGGGAGAAGATATTTGATAATTTTTGAAAAAAAAAAAATGTTTATATTATATTGTTTGTATCTATCAATATAATGTACCAGCTGCTAAATAGAGATAACTAAGTAAATAATATATGTGTAAACTTATGACATGATACGCGCGAAACATAGGTACAGACGCCAGCACATGAAGCTACCCGAAACTGTCAAATTTCCCCAATCAACCTTGAACCTAATATCTTTAATAATAAAGTTGAAAATCTATTATAGAATTTTTTTTTCCGCAAAATTTCAAGTATCAGTTTACCAGCCTTTCTCTCCTCGGTCCACGGTACGGATTCTTTGACCAGGAATATTTTATCTCACTCACTGGTTAATTTTGATGTACCGTGTTTAGAATATACTTTATTGTACACCAAAATTTAAACACACCTATTTATCATTATTTCTTAATTCTATGGTTACAACGGCGGTCTTACCGTTAAAAGCGATATCTTCCAGACAACCTTTGAAAGAACTTTCAAAACTTTAATTAAAGTGGGGAGGGCAAAATTATTGTACTCATAAAACAGAAAATAATATGTATATACGTATATAAATATAATAAAATATATAAGTAATTATATATAAATATAATGTGTTCTTTAACATCATGTGGAGAGGGAACAAAATAATAATTATAAATTTGAAATAAAATGATTAGCAACCGAGTTCTTAAAAGTAGCGAGTGACTGAGCTTGTCTTTCTGACACCGGCAATGCATTCCACAAACGAACAGCTTGCACCGTAAACGATGAGCCATAGAATTTAGTGGAATGTGCAGGCATTGAAAGCTTCAAATTCTCCGATGATCTCAAATTTCTAACACGATAGAGCAGTGGTGATGATACAAGTTAATTAAAGGACTGTGTCTGCCCAGGTTAGACCCACGGCCTACAACTCGTAAAAACCCTATAATCACTTGTTCCTAAATTAGTCTCTCACTCTCTGGTCGGTTCCGTCTATCCCTAGTCCCTCATATCTGAGGTTTGTGGTCCGCATCAGGCTGGAACGGATGATCTGCCTCCACCGGTTCTTATCCAGCGCGTCTCTTACGACCTTGTGCAATTTGGACGACAGCAACTTTCACTCGATCCGTCCACCTTTTTGGTGAATGACCGCGCGATGTTTTTCCTTCGGTGTTCCCATCCAACTTTGATGGCTTTTGTGCATTATGTGGACGAAATTTGATAAGTTGCGTTGCTGTGGCATGTCGTAGATAGGAGAGTTTTAATCCGGAGCTGCTTTTGGATTAATGCACTCGAAGAACAAAGGATTGACGCATCTGAGATGCGTCAATCCTTTGTTATTCCTGGGCCATGATTGATAAATGATCTTTATTATGCAAGTGGTTTGTTAAATAACACTTTTAACACTGCTTGTTACTGACTTTTAACTAGACGAAGCCGGTGTTTCCTAACTGACTAACCGAAGAAGAAACCCCGAAACAAACTTAGAGGTCAAAGTCTCGTTTGAAGTCCATGTCCAGTCCAGTCATAAGAAGCATGTAGGCCTGTCTAGACAGTGCAAGCATTAAGTAATTGTATATTAATTGTAAATTTTGGATGAAATAAATATTATAAAAAATATTATTAAAAAAACGAAGTATACTTATCAAAGAATGTCTATAAAGGTATATAATAAAATATAATATCTTTATTTGGAACACAGTCATAAAATTACATGTGTCTTAAATATCTAGAACAAGTACATTAATATAACAGCGTGTTGTCTCCCAAACTAGGCAAAAACCTGTATCTTGGGAGGTAGTTGCAGCAGGCATTGGTTAGATTACGTATAGCTCAGTATTGTCAACACTATATTAGTATCTAACACTAATAAAAAAATTACACTAGTTTTAGTACACTAAAATACGAAGCCTTCTTTGACTGCTAAATTTCTAAACCAAACAATTTGTTTACTGCTTCAACTTCAGGTAAACTCCCATTAGCTCAAGCATAACGTACAGCGAACCATGTCATATTTTTGTAACATCTGACGTCACGCACTGACCCTCTTTCAGGGTACCCATTGACCCGTAGCGAATTGTATAAGACAATGCTTCGGTTGGATCGGAAGTTGGTCTTCATATCCGTCTTTGGAGTTACAGGGCTGAAAGGAGGCGTCTGGTTAAATGAACTTTTTCATATTTCCTTAATAATGATGCTAAAAACGAATCGGTGATCGGCATGTGTTTTTGTTAGCTTAGCTTGTTAAAGATTTGTCAAACATAATTATGATATTCAGCTAGTCCTTACATACTCTGAAACGAAGTCTCCCGTCGTATCTGTCTGTCTATATGAGCGCGATAAACTCATAAACTAGTGAGAAGATTTTCATGCAGTTTTCACCAATGGATACAGTGATTCGTGAGGAAAGTTTTAGTGTATAATTTATTAATGTTTTGTGCGCGATCAAAAGCCAGGTCCCAGTTGTATCATAATTATGTTTAATACCCGCGACTTCGTCTTTTTATGGAAACCTTCATCCCTTAATATGGCCCCTTAGGGGCGGATTCCCGGTCTTCGACTCTCCTAGCCCGGTTCAACGGTTTAGTCGTGACAGCGTAGCAGACAGACAGACAAACATTCTCATTTATAATATTGGTAACTATTAGTTGCACAATAATTTCGCTTTTTCTTCTTTGTGTGATGAAGCGTTTATAATCTAAATGCAGTTGTTATAACTTCACACCTTTACCATAACATAGCATAGGTAGTCAAATTCTTGAAATAACTGTATGTTTTGTTTATTTTTAGACATTAACGTTTTTTTAAAGGCGTAACGGTACTATCTATCAGTATAACGTGAACCCCACTCAAGACACAAGCATATTTAGCTTTGTTGGAGGGGTTAACAAGATTGTTAGTTTTGGAGGCCAAGTTATATCCAAGAACTAAGACTCAATTTGTAACGTCAAACAAAAATGCTTGGGATTGAGCTGCTCCAATCACATGTAATCTGTTTTGTTTGATTTTCTTATTACTCATTTCTTTTATTTACTTGTTAAATATTTATCAAACATAATTATGATACTCACCTAGTCCTTACATACTCTGAAACGAAGTCTCCCGCCGCGTCTGTCAGTCTGTATGGGCGCGATATACTCAAAAACTAGCAAACAGATTTTCATGCGGTTTTCACCAATGGATACGGTGATTCGATTATTTAGTTTACTTTTGCCATGACAATATTATTAACTTTTTCAAGTAATTTTTGTTTGGTCAAATATTTTTTTTTAAATTTCATATTCAATAATTTGCAAACTAGACATATGGGTTATGTGGGCCAATGTTTGATGACATATACATACATATGTCATCAAACATTGGCCCACATAACCCAATGTTTGGCAAACCGATCCGCTATACTACGAGTATTGAATCTACAATTAATTACAAGTACTGTGATGAATATCAATACCACTATGCAGGTTTTAGTGTTAGACCTAACATCTGGACCTGCATTCTAGTACTTCACGTGGATAGAGTGGTGAGTTTAGTCTAGATTTTTAATACCAAATACTGGATCAATGGAATTACTAGCAATCCTGTTAACCCCTCCAACTAAGCTAAATATGCTTGTGTCTGGAGTCACGGCATAGTGTAATGGGTGGGCTATTGACGCTTAAATAAAATTCACTAACAATAAAATATGTCAAGTAAATGAGTTTTCTTTATTGCACAATACAAAACAAATGGAAGTCTTCTATTTTTAAAATTATATTTTGAAAATTTTTAGAAGAGTTTCTATTTGAGGTGTACAATTTTGGGGATGTCCCCTGAGACCCCCCTTCGGACCGTAACTACTAGACTACCACTCCTTTGCAGAACCTGCCCTTTTTTTCGGTGCTAAAATCATCAAAGACTCCTGCCGCTCTGGGAGGAGTCGAAGGGAGTGTTGTATGTAACTTTGCATTTATAATAATAATATAATATTCCACAACTTTTCACACAACGCCATCTAGTCTCAAACTAAGCAGAGCTTGTGGTATGGGTACTAGACAACTGATAAACATACATATATATTTCTAAATACATACATATTATAGATAAATTACACCCAGACAAAGAACAAATGACCGTGCTCATCACACAAACATTTGTCCTAGGTAGGAATCGAACCCACGACCTTGCGCACAGCAGTCAGGGCCACTGACTGATTCTGAAACAATCACGCATACAATCAAAATGGAACTTTTAGTATTCATATCATAATCATTTTTATCGTAATCATTTTATTCGATCTTTTTCTTTACATGTCTAAGACTAGTTACGTAATTGGAACATTTTCGCTCGATTAATTTTTTAATCGAAAATCATGTCTTTTTTAAAGATTAGTTATTCAAAATTTAATCAAGATCACTCGGCTTTTATGTCTAAAATCAGTATTGACAGTAAGAAAATATAGGTAGTTTACTATCCAAATAGGTATAAGATATTTTTTCTCTAGATCAACTATTACTTTAGTTATAAACGAAATAAGAATTGAGACTTACGACATTTAGTTTCGAACCCGAACATGGTGAAAGAGCGCACGCGACATTCTACTTTATTACTGCTGTGTTAGCGTTTAGCACACAACGGCTTAACCGGGGGGCATGGGGGCGGAGCTTGCATGAAAATTATTTTAGATTGCCCGGTCTTAAAGGCTTACCACACGTAAGTAAGGTATTAGCTATGTAACCCATTGGCCTGTTTCTCATTCTGGACCACAACAGCGACCACAGTCGATCACCACTTTTTTGTTTATCACTAAACCACGTGCGCGTGCGCAGTTATATGTTTATTATTCTATTGACAGCCTGTCCTACATACTACATAACGTTTCATTTAATTAGGTAACCGGCTATTGTGTTTATTGGTTAAAGTGTTTTGCGTGGCATAGTTTATGTCATACCTATTTCGTTTTGCTACGGGTTTCGCTCGTCCGGGGTTGTGAGGTGTTCTCATGAAATATCGCGGCCTCGAAATGCAAGGGTATACAGGGTGGCCCGTTTACAGTGGTCCACAGATTTTTTTCAGCTTGAGAGCATCATAAGTGATCATTTAAAACATACTTTAGTTAAGTGAAAAGTTATGGTTTCGAAATTATGGATGAGTCTATAGCGCGATAGGTAGATTATTGCACTATGCTTCTACCAAAGGAGATGTTTCATTTTTATATGGGGCTCCGGCCATAACATGTACATTTCAGCAAAGCTGGGAAACTTACCCCTGAATAGAATAAAGTAACATTTTTTTCATAATATCAAATGGTTTTTATGTACAAAATAAAAATTTAAAATGTTTGACGTTTGTCCTAAGAGTTATGACAGGTTGTAGAAATGACGTTTACTTAACCTTGTTTTGTTTTTGTTCATCAGAACTAACCCACATAACACTATTACCCTAGCGGGGACCTGACTGACTAGTGACTGATAGAGTTTCAAGACAACAATAGTGGTTACTTGGAATTCGTTCAGAAACACATTTCAAAAATGGACACTAAAGATTTTTGTAACGATGAAATCATCACACTTAATTATGTTGACTCAAAAATATGTACAAGAGAATAATAGTAATTTATTTTTAACACTACAAGAATACACACATTTTTTAATTATCTCCTACGTAACATTGATTTGATGAGACATGATTTCAGAACGAATGAAGTATGCAAGCAAACGAGACGCCATGTTGAATAAAACATGGCAATCATTGAAAATGTATTATTTTTTGTACACAACAAATCAGGCTCGAATTCACCAGAGAATATTTTTCCCCAATTTGTAGTATTTTTTCCTCTTTTTCGATAAATGTAAATCCGATGGCCGAAAATGAAACATCTCTTTTCATTCGATTCGGTCTAGTACTTTTCATAACAGAGTGGTTTTGGGTCAAAAATATTGCAATTTCGGGTAATTAAAAAAAAAAACATAATATCTAAACCATAAGTTTTCGCTTAACTATAGTATGTTTTAAATAATCACTTATGATGCTCTCAAGGTGAAAAAGATCTTTGGACCACTGTAAACGGGCCACCCTGTATAAAGGAACAGGGTGGGTATTTTCCTGCCAGGTATGTTTTAACGAGATACCGCAGCCATGGAACGTAAGGGCATTAAAAAGAATAGAGTAGGTTTTTAGTCATTAGAAGTCTGACAATACCCTCTGCTCCACTAAGAGTGGGGGGAGTCATTTGATGATTTTCCCACTGAAAAAAAGGGGGTAAATGAAGAAACAGGGAGGGTTTTAATCCAGAATTCACACTACTAGCAATATGCTTGTGTGTACACGGCAATAGTGTAATGGGTGGGGATCGAACTCGTGACCTCTCGATCACAAGTTCAACACCTTAGCCATTACGCTATTGACGTTTCAATTCATTAGAAGTCTGAAACAACCGGATGTTCTCCCGAAAAAACATCGTACTCATTTATTGCGGTTTTTTTTTAAGAATTCGAGAACATAAGAAGCTGGACATTGCTTTCTATAAGATCATAAATGTGGAAAGTGCATTAACGTCGCTTCCAAATTCTAAACACGTTCTTATTACCATGAGGATTTACTTAAACTTGACCTAATCTTAATCTGTGTATCTTGTTGATCTGGCTGTGAGATCTTGGTTCGGTTCGGCACGATGCTGTAATTATCTTCTTTGTTCATCTCAGATCGCATTATTGGGGTCTGATTTCCTTAATATTCTGCGCCAAATGAATCTATCCTGAGTTGTCGCATCTAGAAATTATGAGCTTTTGAGATCTTTAATCCACACCTCGACCGGTTGATACCTATACCGTCTTGTACTAAGCGCTTCTCCTCCACATTTATTGTGCGCACAGCCAAGGATCTGCTGGCTTCTGTGTTTCCTATCACATATAACACGTCAGCTTTTAAATCAAGAATGAATCGACATCTTCTGGGCTTGCTCGTTCCATCATAGATCTCATCTATCACTCACCATTAGGCGTAGATCATGTTCTTGATCATGTTTCTTTTCTGTCAGGTTTAAGGAAATTTGTACCATTTTGTCATCTCTGCATCTCATTACATGGCCCCACTATCTGCTATACCATAATAACTTATTTATTTAATTTTTGTTGTTGTTTTAAATTTACCTATTTCGTTGGTTGAGTAGCTCGTGGATAGGGTTGCCATACGACCGGAATTTTCCGGACATCTCCGGTAATATAGGTCTTTGTCCGGAATGCGGAGGGAATCCTAAACCGTCCGAAATTTCTACAATTGAATGAAAGAGTCAAACATATAAAAGTATAATGTTTTTATTTCAAATTAAAGAAAGTCAGGAATTTTATTCAAATGTCCGGAATTTACTCCGGATTTTCGATTTTTTTATCTGGGAACCCTACTCGTGGATAAATAACAATAGCACGGGTCCTCTTAAATCTAAATATGATGCCTGCTGTCTCTGCTGAAGTTTAGCCTAGTTTAAAGACTTTCGATTTTAATCAGATGCATTCTAATATTTGTCCTATGTTATTAAAACTATCTATTATTATTAAATAACGTTATTTTTTTCTATTCACAGATACAACACCAAATTAATGTGATTGACAGCTGAAAAACAACCCTAACGCAACGAAACAAAGTGCAAGTTTGAGTGATGTGAACAATAATGTGAAGTGGAATGGACAACGCATAGTTACGCGCCAAAACAAGATGGCTACCGTCATAAAATGGCGGTCGAGGGGCATCATTGCGATGATGCTTCCGATTTTTATACAAGTTGTTAATGGTAAGTTGTATTTTATTACTATATAATTGTTTTCTTTTATTAAAGTAGGTACATTACGTTTATGTTCTAATACCAATGATGATTAAAGTCTACACATTTTAAAGAGTAGGTACCTACACAATATGTGAAAGTGGGCGTTTGAGAGGAGTAGGATAAAATATAATATTTTGTATATTTGACTGTACACGAAGGTCAATATATTAATAATGAAAATGTTATTGTTATTCCATTTATTAAATCTATGTACATATAAATTACATTTTTAAATATTAATATAAAAAATAAAAACATTTAAAAATATAAAAAATAGTAGCCCACCGGTATCGGGAACAGGGTCCAAGCTACCGGTGGTCAGGGCTCCATAGAGAGGAACCTCCTCACAATACGCGCCGTTTCCAGGAGTACTGCTTTCTGTATCAAGCCCTTGATCCAGCTGCCCAACGAGAGCCTCCTTAGATGTTGGTCGAGGCTCTTGGCTATTATGCCATTGGCTGAGACGACTATCGGCACAATGATTGCTGTCTCCACATCCCACATGTCGACAACCTCGCGCGCCAGGTCAAGATACTTATTTTTTTCATCTATCTCAGCTTTCACGAGGTTCTCGTCGGGGGGGACTGCTATATCAACAATCATTGTGCGACGCTCTAATCGGTCTGTCACCACTATGTCAGGCTTATTGGCAACAATAGTCCTGTCAGTAATGATAGACCGATCCCAGTATAGTGTAATATTGCCATTATCGAGAACTGGGTCGGGCACATACCTATAGTATGGTACTTCTGATTCCACAAGATTGTATTTAAGCGCAAGTTGCTGGTGAATAATCCTAGCTACAAGGTTGTGTCTATGCAAATAGTCTCCGTTAGCCAGACGAGAACAACCGGAGATAATGTGACGAATGGATTCTCCCGGTTTGTGACATGCCCGACATATGTCTACCGTACCATCCTTCATAATATATTTCCGATAGTTATTCGTCATCATAACTTCATCCATAATTGCACAGACAAAACCTTCGGTTTCCCCGAAGAGGTCACCAAAACGTAGCCAGGCTACGGACGCTAACGTATCTACGTCAGACCCATGAAGGGCCCGGTAATAGCGTCCGTGAAGCTCCTTGCTCTGCCATACTTATCTGCGGTCATTAGTATCTAATACTACAGGTTTGCGCCAATTCTCGGTACCTAAGGAGAGCGGAGTGAGGCCTTTGTCCACCGCTACCACATCTCGATGCATACCCACGTCGGCTTCTAGGAAATATTCCCTAAGGCTGCATACCTCGCGGTTGTGCAGGGTCTTTGCATTTAAAAAGCCACGACCCCCGGACTTCCGCGAGATATACAGCCTCATCACCGATGAACGTGGGTGATGCATTCGATTTGCAGTCAGCGTTGTGCGGACCCGCCTGTCCAAGGCGTCAAGTTCAGTCTGAGTCCATTTGAGTATGCCAAAAGAGTACATCAATACTGGCATGACCCAACCATTGAAGGCACGCACCTTGTTTCCGCCTGATAGAAGACTATTCAGTACTTTATTCAGGCGGCCAAAGAAGCGTTCCTTCAATGACTGTTTAACATAAGCAACATTGATGCCTAGTGCCTCTGACATACCCAAATACTTGTAGGTTTCAGTTGAGCCGAGGGATCTTAGGTGTATGGAATCCGAGAGTTGAGTTCCCACGGATTCCATAATCACTCCTCGCTTTGCATGCATGACCGCACATTTATCGGTGAGGTCTTCACTATTGTCAAAATAATTTGACAGCAGTGAATCTAGAGCACACACTAGCGCCCTATTTTTCTTATGCATGGGTAAACGAGGCAGACGAGGTATAAGCTCAGGCGGTGTGGAGCGATACTCCCGTAATGCACACTCCAAAGCACTCCTCAATCGTTCACTGCACTGGGTACTCACGGTTATAGCCTCGTCATCATCATCTTCACCGACGTGGTCGGGTCGCGGTGAGATACTGGGTTGTAGTTGCACCGCGGCCAGTGGCGAAGCAGATGAGACACGGCTGCACCGTGATTCGAGGCGTAGTCTATCAAGTACGGCGTCATCCAACATACGGTTACGCTGGATGACCCGCACCTGATCCGACAGTCGTTGGGCCGAAATGTTGACAGCTGGTTCAAGTACCTGAAACAGAGAGAGCATCCGACCACGGTACGCAGTCAGGTTAGTTCCCCCCTCTGTAGCCCCATAGTATGAGCGCATGACGTTCTCATTAATGGATTGAGTCCATCGCATGCGCTGCACACTTCCACCGGCAGCGGGGACCCCATCAGAGGCCGGCGGGCCTCGAAGTCTCATGCTGGCCGGAGGGCGGCCTCTTCCTCGCCGACGCGCAGGTGGTGGTGTCGTCGGCGGCGAGAAGTACTCATCGCTCGAGCTCGACGCAACTGCAGCGGCCGGAATCTCTTGACTCACGGCTGGAGAAGGTCCCGGTGGCTGCGAGGCGGAGCTGAGCGACGATTCCGCAGGTGTTGGGCGTGTGGATTGTAGTATTTGTGTGTCTTGTCAACATCTTATTTTCATTCTTCGTGTAGGAGTTTTTCTCATCAAAATGGCATGTTCTGCATTTCTATGTTAGTTTGGTTTTTTTTTTAACGCATTTTGTTTGGTGGAACATGGTTTGGTGAACTATTATTTTATTAAATATTTATTCAAAAAGAATCGAGAAAATTTTTTGACAAGCCGTTTGACAGCCGGGCCACAGATTATAATGAGCACAGACGGATGATCATGCTCATGAAAATTATAATAAGATTTCTTTGGCTGTCTCACTGCAGGCCAGACTCCCTTGCAAAAAAAGGTGGAAAGAGGAATCCTTCCACCTTTAGCAAATCAATCCGATAGTATATCCTGGAAGTCTTTCACAACAAACCGATCTCTTCAACAATGAAAAGAAATTTCCAGTACTTACACAGATTGGGGTTGCACTATTCCTATTTTTTAATTGTTGATTAAAGGATCTAGTCTTTATCTCTCAAATTAAACGAAGATTGTAACGATATAAATGGATTTATTTTAAAAAGCTTTTTTGCAAAAAATAAAACCGACTTCCATATCAAAACACTACAAAGCCAATAATAATTTTAATTTCGGTAGTCGGTGTTATTGGTTTTGTATTTACTTTTTTTTTCACACCGCCTTCCGAAATTAAAATTATTTTTGGCTTTGTAGTGTTTTGATATGGAAGTCGGTTTTATTTTTTGCAATAAAGTTTTTATTTTCGCGCTTTTTAGTGGGCCAGTGAATTTTCGGTTCGTAAATGACGGAGTTATGCACGAACAAAAAACGCAATGCAGAGTAAACGAAAAGATCATCAAAGTAAATATTTTTTAGACTTTTGTTGATTTTTCAGAAACGGCTCGTCCGATTTCGATAAAATTTTCATGGGACCATTTGGGAAGTATACCCTTTTCAACAAAAAAAGAATTTTTCAATTCGGTTGGCAAGCGACGGAGCTATGCCCGAACAAACATAAAAAAAAACAAACAAACATCCGAATTGAGAACCTCCTCCTTTTTTAGAAGTCGGTTAAAAACTAGTGTTCAGTTCAACCGCCAAATCAAGAATGCATTTAATAATGTATAAACAAAAAATTAAACCGACTCCCAAAAAACACTGCAAAGTGAAAAATAACTTTAATTTCGGTAGTCGGTGTCTTTAGTTTTGTATTTTCGTTTTTGGCACCGACTTCCGAAATTAAATTTATTTTTCACTTTGCAGTGTTTTTTGGGAGTCGGTTTAATTTTTTGGTAAAAAGTTTTTATTTCACTCTTTTTAGTTGGTCTATTTTTAATTTACCTAGTTACAAGAGCCTAATTATCAACTACTTATAACCTTTTACAAAATATTGCTTTTCCCAATGCTGGGCCGTTAATTGTTAAGGAGTTCTCCTGGTACTTCACCATCAGCTCTACATCACCATATGCATTGTGACGAGCATAAAGTGCGTAACATCCATATTCAAGTAATCGAATCGCAATCCACTCAATACTTATTATTGAGTAGTTTCGGCAGCCATCTGTGGTCTTCATCATCAGTTCCACTTCCTCAAATGGTACTTTTTGAGAGCAACAGCACAAGTTACTATAATAAATACCCAAAACGACATAGGTGTGCCTATAATATTTGAAGAGTTCCCTCGATTTCGCCAGGATCCCATCATCAGATCCTGACGTTTATGAAAATGGGACCAATATCGAAGTATACCCTTTCAATCAAAAAAAGAATTTTCCAAATCGGTTCAGCCGTCTTCGAGTAATCGATGATCATACATTAAAAAAAAAAAAAAATATACGCGTCGAATTGATAACCTCCTCTTTTTGTCGTCGGTTGAAAATACATTTTAATACATTTCACCTGTCTTACAAAGTGTTGTCATACTTAATTCTCGATTCGATACAATTAAATTATCTATTTAATATTCGACTAAAATTACAATAATAACTATTTTAATTTGCTTTTACTTTAGATACAAATATATTGTAATCATGGTTACATACTAGTTAGGCTATTATCAAAATATGTTCGACAGAAAATCCTGTATCGTTTTATTTTCAGTCAATAAAATCTGTAGGAAAAAGGAAGGAAAAATATTAAAGGTATCTGAATTCCTTTTCGTTCGATTTTCATCGATATTTTTCTACGACCTACATTCTACTTCACTATTTGCGTAACTGCATTTATGTGTGTTTATTCTCAAGTTCGTAGCTACAGATAGAAGCGGCGCCCCCTTTTTCAATGTGTTCTATTAGTGAGTTTTTTAGTGTTGTTGTAAGTGTCTTTGTGTGCGGAAGAAATATGAGCTCGTGTGCCGTTCTTATAGTTTTTGCTTTTGTGTTAGTGAATTGAGTGGGAGAAACGTGGCGACATCGGAACACGAAATATTTCTGTCATTTGTACATCTTTGACAGTAGGTACGGGTAGCCAGGAAATCTGACACTAGTCTTGCTAAGTAAGGAGTATCGTGTTACCCAGTTACTGGGTTGTGGAGGTCAGATAGTCAGACGCTCCATGTAAAACACTAGTACTTAGCTGCATCCGGTCAGACTGGAAGCTGACCACAATATAGTTGGGGAAAGGCTGAGCTGATGATGACACTGTTATGCAAATACTGTAGATCCCATATACGTATAATGACATCGAAGAAAACAAATATGTGATACAAACAGTCCTGACCTACCGCATGACGCAGGTCCTCACCGGACACGGAAGTTTCGGGAGGTACCTGTGTCTGATGGGTAAGGAAGAGACGCCTGGGTGTCACCACTGCGAGGGTCGCCCTGAGGACACAGTCGAGCACACGGTGCAGGACTGCCCAGCTTGGGCAGAGCACCGACGTGTCCTCACGGCGACAATAGGCGGAGACCTCTCGCGCCCGGCCTTGGTCGAGGCCATGCTGCGGGGCGAGAGGGAGTGGGAAGCGGTCGCCTCCTTCTGCGAAGCAGTCATGCTTTCGAAGGAGGAGGCGGGCCGCGTGAGGGAGAGGATGGCGTCCTCCCTCCAGCCCAGCCGCAGTGGTAGACGCCCACGGCGTCGGACGTCGGCCGACGATCTCCGGCCACCGTAGGCGCGGGCATGCGGACAGCGAGTAAAGGGCAACTCGCTGTCCGACCATGGACCATGCCCGGGTCGACGGCGCGTCGTGTTCCACGCGCGCCTCAAAGAGCGTCAGCAACATGACGAGGCCCCCTCTGCAGAGGGCCGAAGCCTGCCGGGGTCGTGGGACTCATCCCGTTACCGTGACCCCGGTATGTAAAGGGTTATTGAAGGAACACCGTGGATTTTAGTCAGTAAAAGTCTGACAGTCCCTCCCACCCTGCCCGGGGTGGGAGGACTTATTTGATAATTTTACCACGTTAAAAAAAAAAAAAAAAAAAGGGCCTATACTATCTCAGCGCTTCTCACTCTTTATCTCGCTCGCACACTACTGGCCGCGGTCACGCGAGCAAGCGAGACAGGGTGGCAGGGAAGACTCCAAGACACCGATAATTTAGTTTATTTCTTTTTACGGTGAAAATAATGGTAATTTAAAAAAAAGTAAATAGCATAAGACCTGCTTTATAGTTAGTTCAATTAATATGCAAAGTTTCATTATCTAATTTGAAGTTTATTGTTCGGTTTGGAGGTAACTTTGGAATTTTTTTCTATCAAGAAAATTTTATGGAATCGTGTTTTCGTCAAACATAGTACTTACCTAACATTATTCCTCAACTTTACCATATATTTATTTCAAAATTATTGCTGCAGTATTTTCGACATAACCATAGCCATTTGAGGTAGTATAGACTCTTAAGTTCTAAGTTGAGCTACACGATAACTGACAAATGCTTGCACTGTCTGGACAAGTCCGCTCAATTTGCGTGGTTTGGAACTTTGACCTCCGAGTTTGTTTCGGTGTTTTTTCTCAGAGTTAGGAAATACCGGCCTCATCTAGCTAAACTAAACACGCAAAAAACATGACGTGTAAATGTGTTATTATTATAACCAATTTACAAAATAAATATTTCATTTCATTTCAATAGCCCAATGGCTAAGGTGTCGGACTTGTGATCGAAAGGTCGCAGGTTCGAACCCTACCCATTATACCATTGCCATGAACCCACTCCAGACTCAAGCATATTTAGCTTAGTTGGAGGGTTTAACAATATTGTTAGTAATGTGTATTCTGAACAAATAGCTATGTAGTTCTCTTTTTGAAAAATAAATAATAATAAAAATATTAAGGGTTCGGTTTTTAGATGTATACTTTAGAGAGAAACACAACAAATTGAGTGTCGTGTTTGTGATTTTATACATAACTGAGTTTTCTCAAGTGTTCACAAGTGTTGGTAGTGGTCTATGTCGATGGTGCTTTTTTGAACATATGGTTCTCATGTGAATCATACCCAATTTATAACCCACTGGCACTTTTCCCGCAACTTAATTCCCGTGGAATCATCCGAAATAAATATATTGAATTGAATTGATAACGGCAAGCAATTATTAGAATTGTGTAAAAAATGTACTTAACATCCTCCAAAATTTGGTTCTAATGGAACTCCATTTCCATCCGCTTTGATATTATACCAAGTCATACATACAACCTCATTCGTTGTAACCTTGAATCGATCAAGGTTGTTCACTCCAACTTGCTATCAAGGTCTCCAGGTCATTCGCCCTCTATTTCGGTGTTAAATCAAGTTGTTCTTAAAGCTTGAAGGTAATATACCGGTGTTTTTGTTAGAGATTAGACAGAGTGCACACCTTATTGTCTAAATTTTTTTGGAGACTTTTTTCTAATATTGGGTCTATGAAATTGGAGATTTGAATGAAAATTGTAAAATATAAAAAAAATTGGTATTTTTATTATTTCAGCTTATCAATGTACCGGCCCAAATTATCTATACAATTTTGCTATTTTGATGGCAGTTTGTTTATTTTACTGCACGAAATCTGCCGGACGGTTGGTGATGAAGTCAGCGAATACGTTTTGTAGGTACCTACTTCGAGAGTTGAATTTTAACCCACTTAAAAAAATTGTCTTAATTTTGGAAAAAGTAGAAATCAAAACAAAGGAATATAAATAAAATAAAGAAATACTTCGGTATTATAAAAATACTAGCACCCCGCCCGCGACTTTTTACAGCTGACAGCTAGTCTGCCCCCGATGTCATAATTACAGTAAGTCGTGTTACTGGTGTTATGACTTTTTTTACATTACTGTGATCCTTAAATCAAGCCCTATAAGGATTTTTTTTTAATATCTAATTTATTAACAAAGTTACGATAAGCACAATCACAGTAAATGTTGAGAAGACTCAATCGTTCATTATAATAATAACAGTAAGTAGACTTATTGTATTAAAATTATGTTTTATTTCGTATTTTCACTATCATATTTACAGTAACTAATGTTCCGGTAGATTGACATTATTTAAATATGGCGTTTTAGCTACTCATTTTCACAGTAAGTATAGTTACTCTATTTATAACTTGTGTAATTCACAAAAAATAAAACCAATCCGTAAGCCACTTACTTGATGTATATCAAGTAAGTGAGTGAGCAGATATACTTACTGTAACAATGTAATTACAGTATCTTACCGACTTAACTACTGTAAATAGGCTTAAGAAAGTGTTAGTTGGGCTGATGGAAGTGGTAATTATAGATACAATTCATTAGATTAAGAACGACCCATCAATATTTAACAAATAAAGTATATTGAGGACTAATCTACAAACATGTAGGTATCTTTGTTATCCGTTTAAATATTTAAGCTATCTGCTATACTTAATTATCAAGATACACCAATTTAAACATTTCAAAACAAAAGTGCGATTTCCCAACATTTCATTTTTTTGACTTACTGTAATTATGACAATGGGGGCAGTAGCTCAGACCAAATAAATAAGATGTTTTCGTTTACCCTATTATTGAGTAATAATGTAAGACGTAACGTAATGTTACTCGTTTCTTATAGGATAGTTATCAGTGTACATATTTTAACTGACTACACAAAACGAGGAGGTCCTCTGTTCGACTGTATTTTTTTGATGCTTATGACTACGAGATATCTTCGCCGTTTGTGAACCGATTTTTATGATTATTTTTTCTTTAAATAGGTTATATATGAAAAAAAATTATGGTGCCATATCACCATAAATTTTTTCCATATTAATAAGAAGTTTAAGAAATCTTTATTTCACTTAATATGAGAAATGTTAAACTATTGAATACAAAAACGCAAAATGTAAACATACACGGAACGCGCACTACTAGATGTGGTAAATATTGTACTAAGGTGTGCTCACTTTATTTTTATTGTAGGTATGTAATTTTAGGTGTTTCTTTAATATTGTCATAGATTTTGCATTTTTTATGTTAATTGGCAGTTTATTTAGAAGATTGTATTAATTATATTGTAAAGGCGTTTGTTACCCTTTCATGCTTAATAGTACCTATTATTACTAGATGTGGTAAATATTGTGGTAAATATTGTACTAAGGTGCGCTCACTTTATTTTTATTGTAGGTATGTAATTTTAGGTGTTTCTTTAATATTGTCATAGATATTGCATTTTTTATGTTAATTGGCAGTTTATTTAAAAGATTGTATTAATTATATTGTAAAGGCGTTTGTTACCCTTTCATGCTTAATAGTACCTATTATTACTAGATGTGGTAAATATTGTGGTAAATATTGTACTAAGGTGCGCTCACTTTATTTTTATTGTAGGTATGTAATTTTAGGTGTTTCTTTAATATTGTCATAGATTTTGCATTTTTTATGTTAATTGGCAGTTTATTTATAAGATTGTATTAATTATATTGTAAAAGCGTTTGTTACCCTTTCATGCTTAATAGTACCTATAGCCAGTAATAATTACCGCTTTACATTATTTTTTTAGATTCACGAGATCACCAGGGCGCCGGCAGTCTCGACATAGATATCGACGATGACGAAAACTTTTAATCGCTAATTACTAACGATAAAATCGGTTGCATCCAGGATGTGTTTCTCGCGAGCATCGTTATTGCAACCGAATTGTCGCAAGATCGATCGAGAATGATCGAAAGTTTGCGACAGGGTCGTTATCTATGTCGAGACTGCTGGCCCAGTACACTTCTTACATCATGTTATAACGTTTTTAATTTACTAACTAATAACGTTATTAATTAGTAACGTTATTTTGGGGTAATTTGGATTATCATGGCAACACCGGTCCACGCACCACATGTTTAGAAAACCGGCCTCACTTTTATGTTCGCAGAGTTCCGTCTTCTTATTTATTTGGTCTGAGGGCAGTAGTATAAAAAATATATTATTAGTAAGTACTTACTTAAGTCAAACTTAAAACTATGTTAGTAAAACTATTTCACACGTAATGATACCTTTAAATGTACTTACGCCTCTACTTACCCCATCAGCTAACACAAGGATGATGTTATGCTAACAAAGAAAGAACTTACTCAATTACGTATAAGTGCAGCAGCACTAACAAATTGGAATTTATATACTTTCACTGCCAAAGTCGAGCACTTTCGTTTTTTTGCGTCGAATGCGGGATTTAATGAGTAGCAAGAGGAATTTGTGACATAAATGTTGCTATGTATATGTATATGTCGCCTATTAGCTGTAGCTGTGTATTAACATAACATCACGCATATGTACCGATTCGGGGGAGACAGAGATGCAGCTGGCTGTAGTAACGTTATAGTAATGAAACAATTATGTAAATTTGCAAATAGGTTAAGAATAAACTTTCACACGTCATTTTTTTCGTAAATGTAAACTAGATGAGGCCGGTGTTTCCTAACTGACCACTCTGAGAAGAGACACCGAAACAAACTAAGAGGTCAACGTCTCTTTTAAAGTCCATACAATCCGTATCAAATCATATGTGAGTTGCTGATTATCTTGCTACCCAATATAATAAATGCGAAACTTAGTTGCATGACTGGATGTTTGTTTGATTTCGGGGAGTGTGCGATGTAATTGCACAATCTAATTCCACCAATTTAGTCGAAGGTGAAGCATGCTTACCTAGAAGTAACCTATTCAACTCTTGACTTAAAGACCCCCAGGTTATAGCTATCAGGAATCACACAGACACATACTCTGGTAAGGAATTCCAGTCCTAAGTAACACTTGGAAAAAGACTATGCAGATTATGATATTGACTTCTCAAACACTCCAGATAACTCGGTTCATTAATTTCATGGTCTCGTAACTACTAATTGGCAGCTTACTTTGCTGTTAATTTTTATAATCGCCTCGCTGATCTGTCTAGAACACATGTTAAGTATATGTATCTAGTGAAAGTTGTTATGTAATGCGTTATAAAGTTATAAAAGAAGAAAATTCTTGTAAAATCTCACCTAATAAAGATAATTATCGAAAGTTATTTTCTTTACGAGTTGTTCTCCTCAACTTCGACGCCGACTGGCAAAATTGCTAGTAGTCAATGTGAATTCTACCACAGATTCTACCCACATTTTTAGTTCTATTTATTTAATAACTGATCGCATCGAGCTTCTTGGGGTTACGTTGACATCCACCCTTAATTTTGGTCCGTTTATCGAGGCTAAGGCTCAATTGGCTGCCAAAAAGTTGGGAATCCTAGCAAAGGTGGGACGGTACTTCACACCGGAACAGCTGCTCAACCTGTATCAAGCGCGAGTTCGGTCGTGTATGGAGTACTGCTCTCATCTCTGGGACGGATCTGCCATATACCAGCTTGATGCACTTGAATCTATAAATAAACGGGCCAAAAGGCTCATCGGCAACGAGAAACTGGTCGAGACAAGGCTCCAGAGCTTAGAACATCGGCGACGTGTTGCAAGCCTGTCAGTTTTCTTTCTGTTACATTTCGGGGAGTGTGCGATGGAATTGCACAGTCTTATTCCACCAAGCCCGTTCCATCATCGAACTACGAGACAAACGGCGATGCGCCACCGTTACATGGTGGACGTTCCACCCATACGCACGAAACGTTTTGGGAATACTTTCATTGTGCGTACGGCTAAGGAGTGGAATTCCCTGCCGGAGACTGTGTTTCCTGATAGTTATAACCTGGGAGTCTTTAAGTCAAGAGTGAATATGTTACTTCTAGGCAAGCGTGCTTCATCTTCGACCACATCATCGCTTAACATCAGGTGAGATTATGGTCAAACGCAAGCCTATCAACTATAAAAAAAAAATCCGGGTTGCACTCCGGGAGTGCCGGCAGAAGTGAAAACTTGAATATTAACGTTGTGCATTTTTGGTATTTTGGAATGGTTAGGGAATAATTTTGCACGATTTGCTTTCATTATCAGTATAAAAGTACTATCATTTATGTGGTAGAATACAATATTTATTTATTGCGCTATATAGTACACAAACATGACAATTTATATTACATTAAAAAGTTTATCTCTTAGAAAAATCAACTTTCATGTTAACACACACGAACGTTCGCGCAAGCGTCCTGCGCCGCCTAAACAAAACAGCAGGCGCAGGCATACATTTTCGCCGCGCCGTAGAATGAGAGGGGGATACTTCCACTCCTACGCCGCGCCGGCTGTCTACTATCCGTCCGTCTTACGAATTTTCGATCAGGTCACGTGTCTTGACGCGAGTTTAACATTTTTTACCCATTACAAAAAAAGTGCACAACGCCGCTAAAGAAGGTTTCACTTCAAAAAAATCCTTCAAAAATTTACGAAATTTCAAAGGTTATACGTTTGCCCTGGTTTGCCCATATAAAATTTCCATGACATAAGAAACACTGTATAATGCTCCCTATCTCATTTTCTCCCACGTTAAATCTTATGAATTTATATGTCTGTGTCTTTTTAAGGTGTGCTCACTTTATTTTTATTGTAGGTATGTAATTTTAGGTGTTTCTTTAATATTGTCATAGATTTTGCATTTTTTATGTTAATTGGCAGTTTATTTAGAAGATTGTATTAATTATATTGTAAAGGCGTTTGTTACCCTTTCATGCTTAATAGTACCTATTATTACTAGATGTGGTAAATATTGTGGTAAATATTGTACTAAGGTGCGCTCACTTTATTTTTATTGTAGGTATGTAATTTTAGGTGTTTCTTTAATATTGTCATAGATATTGCATTTTTTATGTTAATTGGCAGTTTATTTAAAAGATTGTATTAATTATATTGTAAAGGCGTTTGTTACCCTTTCATGCTTAATAGTACCTATTATTACTAGATGTGGTAAATATTGTGGTAAATATTGTACTAAGGTCCGCTCACTTTATTTTTATTGTAGGTATGTAATTTTAGGTGTTTCTTTAATATTGTCATAGATTTTGCATTTTTTATGTTAATTGGCAGTTTATTTATAAGATTGTATTAATTATATTGTAAAAGCGTTTGTTACCCTTTCATGCTTAATAGTACCTATAGCCAGTAATAATTACCGCTTTACATTATTTTTTTAGATTCACGAGATCACCAGGGCGCCGGCAGTCTCGACATAGATATCGACGATGACGCAAACTTTTAATCGCTAATTACTAACGATAAAATCGGTTGCATCCAGGATGTGTTTCTCGCGAGCATCGTTATTGCAACCGAATTGTCGCAAGATCGATCGAGAATGATCGAAAGTTTGCGACAGGGTCGTTATCTATGTCGAGACTGCTGGCCCAGTACACTTCTTACATCATGTTATAACGTTTTTAATTTACTAACTAATAACGTTATTAATTAGTAACGTTATTTTGGGGTAATTTGGATTATCATGGCAACACCGGTCCACGCACCACATGTTTAGAAAACCGGCCTCACTTTTATGTTCGCAGAGTTCCGTCTTCTTATTTATTTGGTCTGAGGGCAGTAGTATAAAAAATATATTATTAGTAAGTACTTACTTAAGTCAAACTTAAAACTATGTTAGTAAAACTATTTCACACGTAATGATACCTTTAAATGTACTTACGCCTCTACTTACCCCATCAGCTAACACAAGGATGATGTTATGCTAACAAAGAAAGAACTTACTCAATTACGTATAAGTGCAGCAGCACTAACAAATTGGAATTTATATACTTTCACTGCCAAAGTCGAGCACTTTCGTTTTTTTGCGTCGAATGCGGGATTTAATGAGTAGCAAGAGGAATTTGTGACATAAATGTTGCTATGTATATGTATATGTCGCCTATTAGCTGTAGCTGTGTATTAACATAACATCACGCATATGTACCGATTCGGGGGAGACAGAGATGCAGCTGGCTGTAGTAACGTTATAGTAATGAAACAATTATGTAAATTTGCAAATAGGTTAAGAATAAACTTTCACACGTCATTTTTTTCGTAAATGTAAACTAGATGAGGCCGGTGTTTCCTAACTGACCACTCTGAGAAGAGACACCGAAACAAACTAAGAGGTCAACGTCTCTTTTAAAGTCCATACAATCCGTATCAAATCATATGTGAGTTGCTGATTATCTTGCTACCCAATATAATAAATGCGAAATTTAGTTGCATGACTGGATGTTTGTTTGATTTCGGGGAGTGTGCGATGTAATTGCACAATCTAATTCCACCAATTTAGTCGAAGGTGAAGCATGCTTACCTAGAAGTAACCTATTCAACTCTTGACTTAAAGACCCCCAGGTTATAGCTATCAGGAATCACACAGACACATACTCTGGTAAGGAATTCCAGTCCTAAGTAACACTTGGAAAAAGACTATGCAGATTATGATATTGACTTCTCAAACACTCCAGATAACTCGGTTCATTAATTTCATGGTCTCGTAACTACTAATTGGCAGCTTACTTTGCTGTTAATTTTTATAATCGCCTCGCTGATCTGTCTAGAACACATGTTAAGTATATGTATCTAGTGAAAGTTGTTATGTAATGCGTTATAAAGTTATAAAAGAAGAAAATTCTTGTAAAATCTCACCTAATAAAGATAATTATCGAAAGTTATTTTCTTTACGAGTTGTTCTCCTCAACTTCGACGCCGACTGGCAAAATTGCTAGTAGTCAATGTGAATTCTACCACAGATTCTACCCACATTTTTAGTTCTATTTATTTAATAACTGATCGCATCGAGCTTCTTGGGGTTACGTTGACATCCACCCTTAATTTTGGTCCGTTTATCGAGGCTAAGGCTCAATTGGCTGCCAAAAAGTTGGGAATCCTAGCAAAGGTGGGACGGTACTTCACACCGGAACAGCTGCTCAACCTGTATCAAGCGCGAGTTCGGTCGTGTATGGAGTACTGCTCTCATCTCTGGGACGGATCTGCCATATACCAGCTTGATGCACTTGAATCTATAAATAAACGGGCCAAAAGGCTCATCGGCAACGAGAAACTGGTCGAGACAAGGCTCCAGAGCTTAGAACATCGGCGACGTGTTGCAAGCCTGTCAGTTTTCTTTCTGTTACATTTCGGGGAGTGTGCGATGGAATTGCACAGTCTTATTCCACCAAGCCCGTTCCATCATCGAACTACGAGACAAACGGCGATGCGCCACCGTTACATGGTGGACGTTCCACCCATACGCACGAAACGTTTTGGGAATACTTTCATTGTGCGTACGGCTAAGGAGTGGAATTCCCTGCCGGAGACTGTGTTTCCTGATAGTTATAACCTGGGAGTCTTTAAGTCAAGAGTGAATATGTTACTTCTAGGCAAGCGTGCTTCATCTTCGACCACATCATCGCTTAACATCAGGTGAGATTATGGTCAAACGCAAGCCTATCAACTATAAAAAAAAAATCCGGGTTGCACTCCGGGAGTGCCGGCAGAAGTGAAAACTTGAATATTAACGTTGTGCATTTTTGGTATTTTGGAATGGTTAGGGAATAATTTTGCACGATTTGCTTTCATTATCAGTATAAAAGTACTATCATTTATGTGGTAGAATACAATATTTATTTATTGCGCTATATAGTACACAAACATGACAATTTATATTACATTAAAAAGTTTATCTCTTAGAAAAATCAACTTTCATGTTAACACACACGAACGTTCGCGCAAGCGTCCTGCGCCGCCTAAACAAAACAGCAGGCGCAGGCATACATTTTCGCCGCGCCGTAGAATGAGAGGGGGATACTTCCACTCCTACGCCGCGCCGGCTGTCTACTCTCCGTCCGTCTTACGAATTTTCGATCAGGTCACGTGTCTTGACGCGAGTTTAACATTTTTTACCCATTACAAAAAAAGTGCACAACGCCGCTAAAGAAGGTTTCACTTCAAAAAAATCCTTCAAAAATTTACGAAATTTCAAAGGTTATACGTTTGCCCTGGTTTGCCCATATAAAATTTCCATGACATAAGAAACACTGTATAATGCTCCCTATCTCATTTTCTCCCACGTTAAATCTTATGAATTTATATGTCTGTGTCTTTTTACTGTTGCTTTTTCGTTTCATAAAATTTCAAATCACAAAGACGCTAAAGAAGTTTTCACTCCAAAAAACCCTGTTTCTTGCTGCAATTGAAGGCTAATATTTAAAAGAGTTTCCCGTTTTATTAAGGTAAATAAAATATAACTTAATTTTAATTACTTTTGTAATAGAATTTACTTAATTAACAATCCACATTATCAATTATTTTAAATAAATCGCTTAAATCCCGACTTGGCGTTTCATTTGAAATTTCGGAATTCTTAAAGTCATACATGTTTACATTATATAATTGTAACATTTTTGGAGATGGAGACAGATGGAGTAAACGTAACGCAAGATCCATCATCACGTTTCGTGTCATCATCAAACTTAACAGCATTTCAAGGGACAATCGGTGTCGTAATTTGTTTTTCAGTATATGATATATCGAAAAAGCGCGTTCAATTTTAAAATGGTACAGTCATGAATGCAAGTTTGGAAATATTTTCAAGACGCTTATTAAATGCCTACTAGCGTCACAATCATCAAATACTTCCGAATACTGCCTAGTACTAGTACCTACATAGATATACTACTTCCTAGTACTAGTACATAGATAATCTGTAATGTAGTAGAACTAGGCCGCTGACGGCCGCGCGCCCCGCGGGCATATATGTGATGCTTGTAAATGTATGTATGCCCCTAAAAATAGCCCTACTTATTTTTGGGCCCAAAAAATCCCAATAAGCATTATTTTACCCTAAATTTGGGGCTAATAGCCCTAAAAAGTTTAATCCTGGATAAAAAATCCCCCTCAACTCGACCCTCAACTCGCCCCTCAACTAGCCCCTCAACTCACCCCTCAACTCATCCCTCAACTCACCCCTCAACTCATCCCGCAACTCATCCCGCACCTCATCCCTCAACTCATCCCTCAACTCATCCCTAATCTCATCCCTCAACTCATCCCGCAAATCATCCCTCAACTCACCCCTCAAATCACCCCTCAACTCACCCCTCACCTCACCCCTCAACTCACCCCTAAACTCACCCCTCAACTCACCCCTAAACTCACCGCTCAACTCACCCCTCAACTCACCCCTCAGCTCACCCCTCAACTCACCCGTCAGCTCACCCGTCAGCTCACCCGGCAACTCACCCGTCAACTCACCCCTCAACTCACCCCTCAACCCACCTCTCAACTCACCCCTCAACTCACCCCTCAACTCACACCTCAACTCACCCCTCAACTCACCCCTACTCAACTCACACGTCAACTCACCCGTCAACTCACCCTGAAACTCACCCGTCAACTCACCCCTCAACTCACCCCTCAACTCACCCCTCAACTCACCCCTCAACTCATCCCTCAACTTACCCCTCAATCACCCCTCAACTCACCCCTCAACTCACCCTTCAACTCACCCGTCAACTCACCCGTCAACTCACCCGTCAACTCACCCCTCAACTCACCCCTCAACTCACCCCTCAACTCATCCCTCAACTTACCGCTCAACTCATCCCGCAACTCATCCCGCACCTCATCCCTCAACTCATCCCTCAACTCATCCCTCAACTCACCCCGCAACTCACCTCTCAACTCACCCCTCAAATCGCCCCTCAACTCACCCCTCAACTCATCCCTCAACTCATCCCTAAACTTATCCCTCAACTCATCAAACAACTCATCCCGCAACTCATACAGCACCTCATCCCGCAACCCATCCCTCAACTCACACCTAAACTCACCCCTAAACTCACCCCTAAACTCACCCCTAAGCTCACCCCTCAACTCACCCCTCAACTCACCCCTCAACTCACCCCTCAACTCACCCCTCAACTCACCCCTCAACTCATCCCTCAACTCACCCCTCAATCACCCCTCAACTCACACCTCAACTCACCCGTCAACTCACCCGTCAACTCACCCGTCAACTCAATCCTCAACTCACCCCTCAACTCGCCCCTCAACTCATCCCTCAACTCACCGCACAACTCACACCTCAACTCGCCCCTCAACTAGCCCCTCAACTCACCCCTCAACTCATCCCTCAACTCGCCCCTCAACTCATCCCTCAACTCACCGCACAACTCATCCCTCAACTCACCCCTCAACTCATCCCGCAACTCATCCCGCACCTCATCCCTCAACTCATCCCTCAACTCATCCCTAATCTCATCCCTATTCTCATCCCTCGACTCATCCCGCAACTCATCCCTCAACCCACCCCTCAAATCACCTCTCAACTCACCCCTCATCTCACCCCTCACCTCACCCGTCAACTCACCCGTCAACTCACCCGTCAACTCACCCCTCAACTCACCCCTCAACTCACCCATCAACTCACCCCTCAACTCACCCCTCAACTCACCCCTCACCTCACCCCTCAACTCACCCCTAAACTCACCCCTCAACTCACCCCTCAACTCATCCCGCAACTCATCCCGCACCTCATCCCTCAACTCATCCCTCAACTCATCCCTAATCTCATCCCTATTCTCATCCCTCGACTCATCCCGCAACTCATCCCTCAACCCACCCCTCAAATCACCTCTCGACTCACCCCTCATCTCACCCCTCACCTCACCCGTCAACTCACCCGGCAACTCACCCGTCAACTCACCCCTAAACTCACCCCTCAACTCACCCCTAAACTCGCCCCTCAACTAATCCCGCACCTCATCCAGCACCTGATCCCTCAACTCAACCCTTAACTCACCCCTCAACTCACCCCTAAACTCACCCCTCAACTCATCCCGCACCTCATCCCGCACCTGATCCCTCAACTCATCCCTCAACTCATCCCTCAACTCAACCCGCAACTCACCTCTCAACTCACCCCTCAACTCACCCCTCAACTCATCCCTCAACTCATCCCTCAACACACCCCTCAATCACCCCTCAACTCACCCCTCAACTCACCTTTCAACTCACCCGTCAACTCACCCGTCAACTCACCCGTCAACTCACCCCTCAACTCACCCCTCAACTCACCCCTCAACTCACCGCTCAACTCACCCCTCAACTCACCCCTCAACTCACCCCTCAACTCACCCCTCAACTCACCCCTTAACTCACCCCTCAACTCACCCCTCAACTCCCCCCTCAACTCCCCCCTCAACTCCCCCCTCAACTCCCCCCTCAACTCCCCCTCTACTCCCCCCTCAACACCCGACGAGACCCTCCTCCCCCACCCCGCCCCCACACGGGACCCCTCTTACCCCTCACCTCCCTGAACTCCCCACGAAAACCTCTCAGGGATACCTCAACCCCTGCGACCTAACTCCTAGGTCCCAACAGATAGATACTGTCGCTTTTTCGTTTCATTAACTTTCAAATCACAACGATGCTAAAGAAGTTTTCACTTAAAAAAAAGTCTTACGCTTTTCGATCGGTCACGTGACCCTGACGCGAGTTTAACAGTTTTTACCCATACAAAAAGTGCTCAGCGCCGCTAAAGAAGTTTTCACTTCAAAAACTTCGATCGCGTGGGAGGTTTTTCCTGCATAATTCTCAAACACGCGGGACTTCTGGGACCCTATAATATGTTGCCCTATATGTTGCTCTATCTTCCAGTGAAAGTCCCATGAAAATCGGTTTACGAGTGCCAGAGCCTGGACAACCAGCAGACATACAAAAATTTTGTACATACTTGATTAAACGAAATTAAATTAAACGTGAAATATCGATTTCTGAAACCAAAACCTGAAACAATGACTTCCAAAATGAATGTTATTGTGGAGTCGGTTGTATTCCTTTATTCAGTTTTTATTTGTTTAAAAATTCTCATAAACTTACTTAAATAGTTTCAAATATTTAAGGTTTAATAATGTCCATTCAAATCTGTGTGGTGCTTTCCTCAAAAGCACATTTCAAGCATTAATCTACAAGGTTCTCACATGATTGAGCAGTACAGATTGTATGAACTTCAAGAAAAGTTTACCTCTGAGTTTGTAGTGGTGTTACTTCTGAGAGTAGTCAGTTAGGAAACACAGATCTCCATTTTCCACTCTTTAACATTTATTTATTTTACTTGCCCTCATCCGTGTGTCACTGCTGGGGGCCAACTGAAAACCAGCGCTGGGTGTCTTCCGCCCAGCAAATGCTGGTTGGTTATTATTTTTAGTTAGGTATCCTTTTTTACCCGACTGCAAAGGAAGGGTTATGTTTTTCGCGCGTATCTTGTATGTATGTATGTTTGTAATAATAATAATAATAATAAATATTAATAATAATAATAATTATTTATTATTATTATTTATTATTATTATTTTTGGGCAAACGTGATGTTTTCTTAGCTCTAGGCTAGTTTTAAGCTACATTAACGGGCCAAGCCAAGTCAATGTAGCGTATGTGTGTATTTATGTTAATGTATATGTGTTATGTGAGTAGATTTCATTTTCGTCGGTTTGCATGAACTTTCTTACTATTCTGCAGGTGTTTAAAATTGCGGCTTTTTGGAGGGTAATATAAACTGAGTCTTTTAAATCTAGTAGTTTTAGGCTATGGTGAAGGTGATTAGGTACTACCCCCGTGGTGGGAATAACAATGGGCACAACATACACTTTTTCCTGTCTCCAAATTCTGGCTACTTCTTCTTTGAGTTCAGCATATTTACTTATTTTTTCACTGATTGTTTTTTGTAAATTATGTGTATTAGGGACTGCAATATCAATAAGGTAAGTGACTTTATTAACTTTGTCTTGGAGAGTAATATCTGGTCTATTGTAGTGAATGGTTTTGTCAGTCAGTATGGCGCGGTCATAGTAGAGTTTGTGGGTTGTATTTTCTAAAACTGTTTGTGGTACATATTTGTAATAAGGAGTGTTTGTGTCTTGTAAGAGCTTATGTTTGAGTGCTAGATTTTGATGTACGGCGTTTGCTACTTGGTTATGTCTATGTGTATAATCTGTTTGTGTGAGTGTTATGCATGCACCTGTAATATGTTGTATGGTCTCTGGCTGACTATGGCATTTGCGGCATTTATCATTTGTTATCGTGGGGTCTTTAATAATGAACTTTCTATAATTTTTGGTGTTTATAATCTGATCCTGTATCGCAATTATAAATCCCTCAGTTTCCGGGAATAAGCTACCTATTTTAAGCCATTTATTTGATCCTATTTTGTCTATGTGAGATTGTTCTAGGTCATGAGGGTGGCGGCCGTGCAATACTTTCTTTTTCCAGTCTTCTAATTTTTGTTTCTGTGGGTCATCATTGATAGTATTTGTCTCGATTTTATCTTTAAGGTTGAGTGGGGTGTAATTAAGATCGTTAACGACTATAGCTTTATGGATGTGACTTGTGTTTGATTTAGTGTGGAAGAATGAGTTTAGTCGGGATATTTGTTTTTGCCAAAGGTAATGGACGTCAATTAGGCCTCTCCCTCCGTATTGACGTTTAATGGTCAGTCTTTCAACAGCAGATTTAGGATGTAGGTTGTTGTGTTTAGTGAGTGTAGTGCGTGTTATTCTCTCTATCTGTTGGATGTCCGTTTTTGACCATTTAATTACTCCAAAGGAGTAAGTTAATATTGGGATTGCATAGGTGTTCAATGCCTTTATTAAGTGCCTTCCAGAGAGTTGTGATTTACACACTGCAGTCATTCTTCTTTTGTATTCTGTGTTTAATGTGTGTTTAATTGCTGTATGATCTATCCCTTTGAGTTGCTTGTACCCTAAATATTTGTATAAACCTGATGGTTCCATCGCTTTAATTGTGTCGGTGTCGTTAATACTATAGTCTCCTGGTTTTATCTTTCCTCTAACTATATGAACTGTTTTGCATTTATCTATACCAAATTGCATTTTTATGTCTTTACTAAATTTGGTCGTAGCATCTATTAAAAGTTTCATCTCTGTGTCAGTTTTTGCGTATAGTTTTATGTCATCCATGTATATCAAATGTGAGATAACAGTTTCTTCTGTGTTATGTTTAAGTGAATATCCAGCCTGGCAATGATTTAGTAAGTGAGATAGGGGGTTAAGAGCGAGACAAAACCATAAAGGGCTCAGAGAATCTCCCTGGTAGATTCCTTTCTTTATAGTTATTTGTCGAGTAGTGATAGTGTTGTGTCGATAGTTTAGTTGGAGTGTAGTTTTCCAGTGGAGCATGATATTCTTTAAAAAGTCTATTAATTTTGTGTTAATTTTATAGATTTCTAATATTTGGATAAGCCAAGAGTGTGGTATACTGTCAAATGCTTTTTTATAGTCTATGTATGTACAGTGTAGGTTTTTATGTTTTGTGGCTGCATGTTTGTGAATTACCGAATCTATAACTAATTGTTCCTTACAGCCCATGTGTCCCCGTCTGCACCCCTTTTGCTCTTCTGCTATAATATTGTGATGTTCTATGTGTTTATTGATCTTTGAAGTGATGGCTGACGTTAGGATCTTGTATATTGTGGGTAGGCATGTTATTGGTCTGTAATTAGAAGGTTGTGGTGAGTATTGGTTTTTAGGTAACATATATGTTATTCCTGTAGCAATAAATTCCGGTATAGTTTGTTTTCCTAAAATGATATCTGATAAATTCTTAGCTAAAATTTTGTGTAAGGAATCTAATTTTTTATACCAAAAGTTATGAACTTTATCGATACCAGGGGATTTCCAATTATGTAGTCTCGTAGTTATTCTAATTATATCAGACTCAGTTAATTCAGTGAATTCCATTTCTTCTATTGCACTCCATTTAGTTTTTTCGTCTGATAACCAGTCAGATTTATCATTGTGATGCACTTGCTCTTCCCATATACCTGACCAGAATGACTCAAGTTGCTGTGCTGTTGGCAGTTCTATGTGAGTGTCGTTTATTGGTGTACCGATAGTAGGTTGCGGTTTGTGTAAATTTCTGTAAAAGTTCTTTTCGTTTGTAGCAAATAATGTGTTATCATGTTTGCGTTCTTGTGCTTTTTTGTACCTCCTCAGCCTGTGTACTTTTAAAGCTAATTTTTGCTTTAGTGTATCTAAGAATTCTTCCGGTTTCCTATTGTCAGTTTCGTGTTTGGTGTGGATAGCCATATTTTTAAATATTTCTTCTACTCTCTTAACTACTTTGTTTGACCTATTGTTATTAATATACTGAGTTAGTCTGCCGCAGTCTGCTCGTAGTTTATCTATATCTTTTTCAAGCCTCTGTTGCCATGCTGGTTTATTATTATTTCGTTGGCGAGTATTGGCTGTGTATTCTGAGATTTTAAAATTAAGCTCTTGGGAAATAACTAATGCTGTGCAATATATAAGGGTATGTACGTCTATAAGTTGAGTTTCTTCGCTAATATACTGACTGAGAATATTTTTATTGAATAAGTGAACTAGCTGGAAAAGTTTTAGTGTGTATCTCAGTTTGGGCAGTGAGTGACCGAATGTTTGAGAGTGTGTGATAGATTGTGGTAGTTCTTCTTGTGAGTATAGTGCATTTTGTGTTAACGTACTGATGGTGGTGCTTTCAATGTTTTCTAATTCTACTTGTATTTTTAAACGTATTTCTTCTTTTAGCTGATCTATTTCTGCTTGGGGCAGGAGTTTATTTCTTATAATTGCCCTTCTTTGATCTGAAACTCTCTGTTCAGTAACAGAAATCTCTGGGTATTGTCTAGTAAAAAGTTCATGCAGTTCTTGTCTATATGTGGTCATATCTGTCTCTAATTTAGTAATGTAGAAGTAAGTTCGCATGATAAATAGGTTTACTTCTTTACTCCATTTCATGCGAACTCTAGCTTTTCCAGCCTTGGTGGACGCGGGCAAGAAGGAACTAGCCTCCCGCGCAACATTCAAGGTTGGTGTGGGTGGGATTGTGTTTAAACTAATTGTGGGAGGTGATGGTGGTATGGAAGGTGACGATGGTAGAGATAGTGATGATTGCCTAGAAGGCGTATATGATACAGTGCTTGGGCTATACGGTTCTACAGGGGTGTTTGTCCTGTCCGTCTGTCTGTCACCATCTTCAGTGATTTCGGCTGTAGTATCTTTGTCGGTGGGAGCCCGCCTGCTCAACTCCTCACCGCTGACGGTTCGCATGCTGTGACACCCAGCGTCAGCTCCAGGTGCGCCCCGGCGATCGCCCCCGGGCAGCGGTCCTAAACGTTTTCTCTTTGAACGTGTCTCCATGTTGAATGGGTTTCCAGAGCCACGTTAGCCACGCCAGTAACTTCTCATTCGTGTGTCCGCCCCCCACGTGATTAGGTGTTCAATCAGGACGTGCGGTTGTTTAGGGGGCTTATTATTATTATTATTATTATTATTATATTATTATTATTTCATTTATTACACTTTAAAAACATATTATTTACATTTTTAAATATTCCTATAAAAACAAAAAACATTTAAAAATATAAAAAACAGTAGCCCACCGGTATCGGGAACAGGGTCCAAGCTACCGGTGGTCAGGGCTCTTGAGAGAGGAACCTCCTAACAATGCGCGCCGTGTCCAGAAGTACTGCTTTCTGGATCAAGCCCTTGATCCAGCCGTCCAACGAGAGCCTCTTAAGATGTTTGTCGAGGCTCTTGGCTATTATGCCATTGGCCGAGACGACTATCGGCACAATGATTGCTGTATCCACATCCCACATGTCGACAACCTCGCGAGCCAGATCAAGATACTTAAATTGCTTATCTTTCTCTGCTTTCACGAGGTTTTCGTCATGAGGGACCGCTATATCAACAATCATTGTGCGACGCTCTAATCGGTCTATCACCACTATGTCAGGCTTATTGGCAACAATAGTCCTGTCAGTGATGATAGACCGATCCCAGTACAATGTAATATTGCCATTTTCGAGAACTGGGTCGGGCACATACCTATAGTACGGTACTTCTGATTCCACAAGATTGTATTTAAGAGCAAGTTGCTGATGAACAATCCTGGCTACAAGGTTGTGTCTATGCAAATAGTCTCCGTTAGCCAGACGAGAACAACCGGAGATAATGTGACGAATGGATTCTCCCGGTTTGTGACATGCCCGACATGTGTCTACCGTACCATCCTTCACGATATATTTCCGATAGTTATTCGTCATCATAACTTCATCCATAATCGCACAAACAAAACCTTCGGTTTCCCCGAAGAGGTCACCAAAACGTAGCCAGGCTACGGACGCTAATGTATCTACGTCAGACCCATGAAGGGCCTGGTAATAGCGTCCGTGAAGCTCCTTGCTCTGCCATACTTCTCTGCGGTCATTAGTATCTAATACTACAGGTTTGCGCCAATTCTCGGTACCTAAGGAGAGCGGAGTGAGGCCTTTGTCCACCGCTACCACATCTCGATGCATACCCACGTCGGCTTCTAGGAAATGTTCCCTAAGGCTGCATACCTCGCGGTTGTGCAGGGTCTTTGCATTTAAAAAGCCACGACCCCCGTACTTCCGCGGGATATACAGCCTCATCACCGATGAACGTGGGTGATGCATTCGATTTGCAGTAAGCGTTGTGCGGACCCGCCTGTCCAAGGCGTCAAGTTCAGTCTGAGTCCATTTGAGTATGCCAAAAGAGTACATCAATACTGGCATGACCCAACCATTGAAGGCACGCACCTTGTTTCCGCCTGATAGAAGACTATTCAGTACTTTATTCAGGCGGCCAAAGAAGCGTTCCTTCAATGACTGTTTAACATAAGCAACATTGATGCCTAGTGCCTCTGACATGCCCAAATACTTGTAGGATTCAGTTGAGCCCAGGGATCTTAGGTGTATGGAATCCGAGAGTTGAGTTCCCACGGATTCCATAATCTCCCCTCGCTTTACATGCATGACTGCACATTTGTCCACCCCAAATTCCATCCTGATGGCGCTACTGAAGGTTTCCGTTACCTTCAGTAGCTCCATGAGTTGCAAGTTGTTGGGGGCAAAAAGTTTCAAATCATCCATGTAAAGCAAGTGAGATATGACCTGACCACCTCTTCTCAACTGGTAGCCGAGCCCCGAACCCTCCAGCAATGTACTGAGAGGGTTGAGAGCCAGACAAAACCACAGTGGGCTCAGACTGTCGCCCTGAAAAATACCACGCTCAATCCTAATCGGTTCGCTGTTTTCTTGGATTTGTCGACATCCTGGGTAGCAGAGGACCGTCTTCCATTGCCCCATACATGACTCAAGGAAAGTGCGGAGTATTGGATTTATTTTGTACAACTCCAACACTTTCATGAGCCATGTATGTGGAACCGAGTCATAGGCCTTCTTATAATCTATCCAGCATGTCGACAGATTCCTTCGGGAACGACGAACCTGTTGGTTTATGGCAATATCGATGAGGAGAAGCTCCTTAGTACCGCGGGACCCATTCCTACATCCATTCTGAGAAGCAGACATGATTGAATTTGTATCAATGTGATTATTAATTTTGGCTCTCAGAATGGATGTAAGAACTTTATAGACCGTCGGTAAGCACGTGATCGGTCTATAATTTTTAGGTTCCGAAGTACTGCCTGATTTATGGAGCAGGTGGGTTATTCCTGTAGTTAGGAATTGAGGTAGCGATCCTAGCTCTAAGGCAGACTGCAACTGAGCGGCCAAGCGAGCGTGCGAGCTTAGAAACCATTTTATCCAGAAATTGTGCAGCCCGTCCGGCCCTGGTGATTTCCAGTTGGATAACGGACGGACTGCACGGGTTACATCTTGGGGGCTGATCGTGATTGCCCCCATTTCTGGTATAAGATCGCACGTGCGCTTGATCTCCCTCATCCAGTCGCCCTCAGTGTGACTGACAGGCACCGACCAGATGCTGCGCCAGAACGAACACATGGCGTCATCATCCGGTAGGCGAGTATCAATCACACCTTGGTCTGGTCGCTCCCAAGCCCTATAAACCCACCGTTCATTACTTTGAAATGTGCGATTCTGAGTGTAACGCTCCACCCGCCGCTTATATCTGCGAATCCTACTTGCCCACGCATAGACTTTCTGCTTCAGGAAGTCGATACGCTCTGTGACTCGGGTCAGATAATCTCGAGGACTAACATCAGTCCCCGCGAACACCCGCCTCACAAAGCGCATCACTCGAGGACGAGTGTTGCCCTGCCTGAAGCAGATAAGTTTACCAATGAGTGCTCTAGCCTCAGCAATACGACGCTCGATCCTGCACTGCCAAGCTGGTACAGCTGGTCGTATAACTCTGTCAGTCTTCGGGAACTTGACATGAGCTACCCGACAAGCCGCTACAGCTCCACAGTATAGGATCGAATGAGTATCGGTGAGGTCTTCACTATTGTCAAAATAATTTGACAGCAGTGAATCTAGAGCACACACTAGCGCCCTATTTTTCTTATGCATGGGCAAACGAGGCAGACGAGGTTTAAGCTCAGGCTGTGTGGAGCGATACTCCCGTAATGCACATTCCAAAGCACTCCTCAATCGTTCACTGCACTGGGTACTCACGGTTATAGCCTCGTCATCATCATCTTCACCGACGTGGTCGGGTCGCGGTGAGACATTGGGTTGTAGTCGCACCGCGGCCACTGGTGAAGCAGATGAGACACGGCTGCACCGTGATTCGAGGCGTAGTCTATCAAGTACGGCGTCATCCAACATACGGTTACGCTGGATTACCCGCACCTGATCCGATAATCGTTGGGCCGAAACGTTGACAGCTGGTTCAAGTACCTGAAACAGAGAGAGCATCCGACCACGGTACGCAGTCAGGTTAGTTCCCCCCTCTGTAGCCCCAAAGTATGAGCGCATGACATTTTCATTGATGGAATGTGTCCATCGCATGCGCTGCACACTTCCACCGGCAGCGGGGACCCCATCGGAGGCCGGAGGGCCTCGAAGTCCTAAGCCGACCGGAGGGCGGCCTCTTCCTCGCCGACGCGCAGGTGGTGGTGTCGTCGGCGGCGAGAAGTACTCGTCGCTCGAGCTCGACGCAGCTGCAGCGGCCGGAGTCTCTTCACTCACGGCTGGAGCAGGTCCCGGCGGCTGCGAGGCGGAGCTGAGCGACGATTCCGCAGGCGTTGGGCGTGTGAATTGTAGTAATCGAGCCCGGCGTCTAGTCAACATTTTTTCTTCGTCTTGGTTTCGTATTCGTGTCAGTTCGTTTTGGGTTTTTCTTAACAAGATACGTTAAGTTCTTCATTTCTGTATGCTTCTTTGGTTTTTTTTTTTAAAGGACTTGTTTGGGTTGAACATGATGTATTAACTATTATTTTATTAAATATTTATTTTAAAAGAATCAAGAAGAAAATTTTTGACAAGTCGGTTGACAGCCGGGCCACAGATTATTATTTTTTTTTTTTTATTTTTTTTATTATTATTATTATTATTATTATTATTATTATGTATGTTTGTAATATTATTTATTACCTCATATCTCCAGAACCCCTGAACCGATTCACACAATTGAGGTATAGTTAGATTTGTTTTAACAGCCCAAGTGTTCTTAGATAGGTGACATTTAAAAAAATTAAACATGGCGGCTGTGCGAAGCCATTATACATGGTGAAAAAAAAAAATATTTTTTTCAAATACTACAATATGGGTATCAAATTAAAGGGCTTAAGATAAAGAATTCAAAAAGGTATATCATGTTTATCATTAGTGTAATACTAGCAAAATAACACAATGAGAAAGTTTAAAAATATGGACTTACTTTCTGAATCCGGTGGAGTGCCAATGTGACACGACCGGGAAAACTATAAAATTGTTAATTAATATCTTAACTAAAAAGTTGTAAAAAAAAACTAAAAAACCCGACTGCTCAACTGAAGTGTAAGAAACAAGCACATTTTTATTTTTAAAAGTGACAAGCAGGCGGACCCATCCCATTTTAAAAAAATATGTTCAATTGGGTCCCGCCTGCTTGTCACTTTTAAAAATAAAAATGTGCTTGTTTCTTACACTTCAGTTGAGCAGTCGGGTATTTTAGTTTTTTTTTAATAAGTTTTTTTTATAATTTTTGTAATTTTGTATTGTATGTTGTTGTGTGTCTTCGTTCGAATAAATGTTTTTCAATTTCAATTTCAATCCTTGCATAATTATGTAGTTTAATTTAAACTGACTAAAAATATTAACGTGTAAATATCTTCCCGGGTCAAGCACAGCCTTAACAGCTTTAACCTTAAAGAGCAGTCAGCACTAATGATAGGGCCTGATAAGACCTACTGATACTGATCTTACTTGCCGGGGATGCGGTAATGTTCTAACGAGATACCGTGGCCGTGGAAAGCAAGGACAGCTGATGGAACAGCGTGGTTTTTTAGTTAGTAGATATCTGAAACTCCCTTGCGCTCCACCTAGAAAAGAAAGAGTTCATTTGATGATTTTTCCCTGGAAATAAATTGTTATTTCTAACAAACCAATATAACTTTATTTTTGTTTTTTTTTTTTTATAGTTGATAGGCTTTCGTTTGACCATAATCGCACCTGAGGTCTAAGATGAAGCATGCTTGCCTAGAAGTAACCTATTCATTCTTGACTTAAAGACTTCCAGGTTATAACTATCAGGAAATACAGACTCCGGCAGGGAATTCCACTCCTTAGCCGTACGCACAATGAAAATATTCCCAAAACGTTTCGTGCGTATGGGTGGGATGTCCACCATGTAACGATGGCACATCGCCGTTTGTCTCGTAGTCCGATGATGGAACGGGCTTGGTGGACACTCCCCGAAATGTAACCGATAGAAAACTGATAGGCTTGCTACACGTCGCCGATGTTCTAGGCTCTGGAGCCTTGTCTCGACCAGTTTCTCGTTCATTTTACTACGCGTATTGTATGTATTTTGAGGAACTATGTATAAATTTATTGGTCGTTAGTTAGTGTAGAGGGTTAAGTTTTTAATTGTACTATATTTACTTAGTTTCGAGTTCCGTTCCCTGTTGTTTCCGTTGTCACTCTCTCACTTCATACTTGTGTTTATATTTTCGAGCGTATGGCATTTGTAGGTTTCAGCTGAAAAATAAAAACAAAATAAGTAGCCACCAACAACCTTGAGACACGACAACAGATTTTGATTAAACAGCAAAGAAGCATCACGATCACGTTAACCTTTTAACAAACCGCAATATAATCGATCTGTTCGTTTAGAAGCTACGATGCCAGATACAGACACGTCAAGCTTATGACATAACACCTTTTTTTTGCGTCGGGAGTAAATATCAGCGTCAGGTGGCATATCTTGTGTTGTCATCTGGCATCTGCTGAGCTGAAGCCCTTTTGGCATTAATGGTTTTGTTTAGTTTTAAATATTTCTTTAATTTTACAAAAACTGATAGCTAATTTCTAAATTTGTATATTCAAATTAGAATATTTATGCGGTGGCCAATGACAAGTTTTCACAAGTATATAAATTTTAGTAAGTATGTTAATAAAAATTTACTGTAAACAAACAAACACACACATATTTATTTATTTAAACTATTTTAGTTACAAAAACTCAGAGCACTAATGAAAAACAATAATATTATTGCACTTTTTTTTCTGGGTGGGAAAATCATCGAGTAACTTCTCCCGCTCTGGGTAGAGCGGAGGGGAGTGTCAGACTTGTACTGACTAACCCACCCTGTTCCTTCAGTTGCCTTGACGACCTGGGGCCACGGTTCCTCATCATTCACTCACTCATCATGAAATCGCAGAAACTACAAGTGCTAGGTCTCAAATTTTGCACGGGGGATCCTTTTAGAACGTAGGTGCTCGCTAAGACGGGATTTTGCGAAATTCTCTCAAGATCGAAACTTACACGGGATTAGGGTTGCCAGATCAAAAAATTGAAAATCCGGTATAAATTCCGGACATTCGATGAAAATTCCTGACTTTCCTAAATTTGAAATAAAAACATTATATATATTTTTTTATGTTTCACTCTTTCATCCAATTGTAGAAATTCCGAACGGTTTTGGATTCCCTCCGCATTCCGGACAAAGACCTATATTACCGGACATGTCCGGAAAATTCTGGTCGTATGAAGTTTTCCCGTGTAGGGCCCGGGAAAAACTTCACACGCGAACAAAGTCGCGGACAATAGCATAATTTAGGTATATTTTTGAGCCGTTTGGGGTTGAAACCCTGGCATCGTGGGGTCCGAGTGCTCACAAATTATTTAAAGACCTTTCCGGACGCCTAGTCGACACTTCGCGTGACCCAAGGGCTGGCTTTTACCTTGGACAGAGGATAAGCATTGCCATACAACATGGCAATGCAGCCAGTCTTTTGGGCACATTACCAGTGGACAGCGATGCTCACAAATTTCTGGATGCTATATTTTAGATTATTTTTAGATATATATAGTTTAAGGTTTTTATTTAAGCGTATATTTTCTTTCTTAACTAAAATAAATTATGGCAACAGCTAGTATTTTAGATTATTTTTAGATATATATAGTTTAGGGTTTTTATCTAAGTGTATATTTTCTTTCTTAACTAAAATAAATTATGGCAACAGTTAGTAATAAATAAACGAAAGTTCTCTTTCACCATTATTTTGACCGTTTTTGTAGCGTTTGAGCAAGCCTTACTTCTATGGGTAAACCGTTCCACAAATGATCTGCTTGAATAGTGAAAGATTTGTCGAAGAAATAAGTGGAATGCACACGGATACTGTCATTAATTTAGTATTTATAGAATAACATGTTATATATGTGGAACAAATTTGACGTTAGACGCATTTATTTAAATGCTGTAAAACCACAATGTGTCTCAGAAACAGTTATCTGAATATTAAAAATCTGCTCCAAATAAAATAATGTATGTCTAGCTTTTATAAAATAAAGCAATATTTTTTTGCAAACCAATAAAATTTATGAATAAATCTAGGTACTTCCTTATGTAGATTATCTACACCATCAAAAATGAAAACAAACTAATTCAAATTATCGGCAACAAATCTCTGTTTATCTGTTGTACTTCAAACCCAAAGGATTTTTTAATTTCTAAATTCAATGCATGCTTAATTTAAAAGATAATAAAAAATACACACACACTTATACGAGTATTTTATTGTGCGTACGGCTAAGGAGTGGAATTCCCTGCCGGAGTCTGTTTCCCGATAGCTATAACTTAGGGGTCTTTAAGTCAAGAGTGAATAGGTTACTTCTAGATAAGCGTGCTCCATCTTCGACCACATCATCACTTACCATCAGGTGAGATGGTGGTCAAACGCGAACCAATTTTCAATAAAAAAAAAATACATCCATAAAAATCTCCTAACATATTTTTATTTTATTTTTCTTAATTAAATACTTTTATTTTGTTTCATAGTGTTTTTCTTTGATTTATTATTTGGAAATGGGAACCTGGTGACCTGTATCACAGGTGTTAACTACTACCACAGGCACCAGCGATCCACAACCAAAAATGAATTGGTTACTTCTTTTATGTAAAACTAGCGACACGGCTCGGCTACGCTCGGGTAATAAAGTTTATATTTTTATTTTTCGATAACTGATAAGATATTCAGTTTATTGATATAGTGTAAAATACATATTGATCTACATTAAATGCTCAACGTATTTAATTGGATAAGGGATAATACTCTGCCGTGCAGGCCCTAAAGTGCAGTATGAGGAAAAAAGCGGTTTCGAGAAAACCGCGAAAAACTTTTTAACACTGTTTTTTTTTGTATTATTAACGTGTATGGTGCATATTTTTATTGCTACGAGGACTAAGCGACAACAAAGATGATATATACAAAAACAAATGTTAATTTAGTTTATTAGATTTTAAGTAAAATCGGGTTTTTTAAAATCTTAGCAGTTACTGCACGCAAAAAGTTACACATATACAGATTAAATTGCGGTAAAAATACTCGATACTACAAAAACTTTAATTTTTTTGCTACTTTGCAGACTATTTTGCAGCATAAGACTTTCTTTACTGCATTTTAATTTGTGTCTTGAACTAATGCACACGTAGTATTATATACTACGTGTGCAAAAATTGTTATCAATTTCTTCCAACTTACGAGTATGTTTTAGGTAGGAATTTACAGAAAAAAATACATTTATGTATGTATAAAATTCTCATTTATTTTATAATATTATAAGGTAATTGTAAATTAAATTTAAGGTGCTTTGAACACAAGCGGTTATAAATACATTTCGATAAAAAAATTAATGGTTTAAAGCTTTTTGGTTTCGCAAGAAACGAGATCTTTCAATTAAATGGCACATTTATATATATAACTAAAAATAAATCACAAAAAATATCAAAAGTACTTATAAAAAAAATAACATAAATGCTCAACATTCTATACATCTATATATGGCATGCATAAATATAAAAATAATAAAATAGGGTACACACATTACACATATTGCACATCATTTGATGATGTAATTCTTTCAGGAATGAAACGCAGCCTATGATAGATACGAGTGAATAAATTTAAAGCTATCTAGATAATGAAAACTCAAGTTTTCACTTTTTTTTGTAACTTTGTGGGTAGAATTCACATTACTAGCAATCTCTCAAACTAAGATTAATGTGCTTGTGTCTGTAATGAGTACATGACAATAGTTTAATGGGTGAGGTTCAAACCCGCAACCTGTGGATCACTAGTCCGATACCTTAGCCGTCAGGCTATTGACGCTGAAGTGTTTGCAAAGCCTGCCACTTACATTATGTATGCACTAGTTTCTAACGATTTATAAGTGCCCATATTTTATAAGGCCATGGCCTACTATGTGATATATTAAAACATTTTTTCTTTGAATTTTGACTGTGATTATCAATTTATAAATTAAGATACATCGATATCTATACTAATATCGTAATATAGTGTTCGAACCCAACCCATTAGGGGGAGTCCGAGAGAGTATACCCGCCTTCCACTAAAATGCTCATAAATCTTTCTATACTTACCAATTGCCTTACTTACCTATTTATTGTATCTGAAGCTGCATTATTTATCTATATTTTTTAATAAGAAAGTTTAATACATCATTAATAGTTAATGAGTAATTAAGATTTCTACCAAAGTGACATTTGGCTAATATCTCCCGCCTGGATGGGAGACCTGACCCCCGACGTAGGAAGCCTTTACCCGGGTTTTAAAATAGGCAAAATAATCATACAAATTGTAACTCTATAAAGAAATTTAATCGCAAAAATATGGCACATAGTATTAAATAGTAAATGAGAATACGAGGAAGGTACTTTGAGTGTCTTTGATATATATAAATGAGGAATTAATTAGTATCACATATAATATAAGTATAAATAAAAGAAATGGTATTTGTGAGTTACGTAGCGTTTCTTTTTGGTCTTAATATTTGTCTTAGCACATTCATTGGTATGAACTAGACCCTTAAGAAAAAGACCTCTGGATTCCCAGACCATAGACCAGTAATCACCATGAATAATCTATCCATCCTGATTACTGGTCTATACCAGTAATCAGGATGGATAGATTATTCATGGTTCACAGTTTTTTTAGTTAGACCATAGGTTCTAACTAAAAAAACTGTGTACATTGAGTTTTAGTGAGGATAAAAGGCAATCTGCACACGGTGGTCTGATATAATATTTGTCAAGGTTCTTTTTTAACTTTTTACTAGATTTTTGTATAGTTATGGTTTTTCTTATTTTACTTTTTCGTTTTTTGGTGATTCCTTTTCCGACTGCTTGCGTATGATCTGATAAACTACTTTCTAATGAAGGCACAGGAATATAATTTTTATCTGCCACCGAGTCGTCAGAATCTTGAAAAACTGGTGTTTTAGCTCATGGTGTCGCGGTCTGAAAAATATCTGTTGAAGTTGGTAAAACCTCAGAACATAATAAATATTCTAATGTCACAAGATTATTGAATGAATGTTCAGAAGCTATTTCTGTCGTAGCTAAATCCGCTAGACCAGACTGAGGGAGAATCGATAAAGCAGATGTTTGATCTTCTTGAGACAGTTGTACTGGAACAAGCTGGGTCAGATTTGGGGGAGACAAAGCCATTTCTATAAAAGCTGATTGTATTGATAGTATCTGTGTTGAAGCTATTTGTGACGGAGCTGGTAGTGTCGAAGCTGGTTGTGTCTAGGCTAGTTGTGGCGAAGCTGGTCATGGCCCAGCTGGATATTCCAAAGTTAGTGGCAAGTGGCTGCCTACACTCTGGCGCGGTGCAGACGTCTTCCTTCCGCGGCAGCGATCGACACACGAACACGACTGATTGAGCGAGAGAGATAGCGACAAATTCTGACTAGAACGCAGTAAAATATGACCTGTACTACAGTGAAATTAGTAAAATCGTTCAACATACCAATTATAATGCAGTAACAAAGTGTCATACTGCGTTTTAATTAGCATTTAAGTTATTTTCATCTTTTGAAATATACCGACTATACTACAGTAAATAATGAACATACTGCAATTTAAATAGTATCTTCACACTTAAAAGTCATATTACGATAAAAGTAAAAGAAAGAAGTTTTGATTATGCTGCACTTTAGTTGGTTTTCACGATATAAACTTACTTGAATAACACCAAATAAAATACCACATTTTAGTACTTTGCTGCATTTTAATCTGTAGTTCATGTGAAATAAACTAGAGATCAACCATGCAGTATTAACACTGTTGGTACAAAAACTACTTACTGCGTTTTAATTTATATCCCTCAATATATTTTTGGGTATAGAATACAGTTTTTTTGTGGTAATATAGATATTTACTGCGTTTAACTTGGTAAAGTACCGGATCGTGGTAGACGTAACTGCTATAACTGTATTTTAGCTGGTATTGTAATATATTTAGACATGAAAAGTTAAGTTACTGCTTTCACAAATTTGATTTTTTAACAGTTTAAAGCATCCTAACAAAACCCTGATTAGATCTTCATGTTCCTTATAACGTGTCCATTAAGGTTCAATATTCAACAAAAAAATGACAAAAAGCCTGTTACTGCGTTTTAGGGTCTGCACGGCAGTACTGTACTAATACTGCTAAAAATAGATTCGCAAATAATCCATAATTTTATTCTAATTTGTAAAACAAAAAAAATGTTTATTTATGGGTTATCCTTGGGTGATAGACATATGCCATCGAGGACTTTTTGTAGATCTATAAAAGATAAATAATCCCACCATACATTGTTTTGTTATAACTCAATTTTTTGAACTTAAATCATCGTATTTCATACATTTTACATAAAACCATAATAAATTGTAAACCTAAACCTCCCTCGGGAATAGGGTTGCCATCCGTCCGGGTTTTCCCGGATTTGTCCTAGTTTGGAGAACGTCCGGGGGCGTCACGTGGATTTTAGCAATAAGCGTCCAGATAAAACCCGGACATACATTGGTCTTACGGGTACCAAAAAGCACGATCTCTATTATTATTTTCCAATGGTATTTCATCTCAATATTTATGTTACGTTGATTAAATGAAAAGGAAGAGACTGTTATTAAAAAAGTTCTAAAACTCCACAATGTTATCACTTTATCAGTAAATAAAAACCATAATTAAACATCGTTATTTTTAGTTTCAAGTTCAAAAATGTATTTCTCTACGGTGTCCGGGGAAGAACTGTGATTTTACTCAAATGTCCGTGGTTTATAAGTCTTTGTCTGGCGCCGGCAAAGTTGGTGATGGCAACCCTACTTACTCGGGAATCACACCAATCCAGCGTATACGCAGTCAGCAGTCTCATCTCATCCCATTTCTAAATTAAATGCTTCAGTAGGTAAAGATGTGCCGTTGTGGGATCTCGAGCCAATTTCTTAATTTCAGTCTAACGCGTACCTAATTCGTGTCCTCACATTTATCAAGGATATTAATAGACTGTGTTTTTCCGCTACACATCGCAAGTCCATCACGTTTGCGCGTATCACACACTTCTATGTAACGGTAACCTAACCCACATACTTGCCAAGCCTTTAACATGTTTATGTGTGTGCTTATAGATTTTCTTATACACGTTCTATAGGTACATATTCGTCTCTAGTATTATTTTCCGTCCCATCGAGCTATGAAAGTAAAGGACCAGAGAGTGCTCTCCTCTACTCTACTCTACATAATCTCACGCTACTCTATATAATAGGTACTCTAGTCTTTATTAGCTTGTCTTTTTAGGGTTCCGTAGCCGAATGGCAAAAAATGGGACCCTTATAGTTTCGTCATGTCTGTCTGTCTGTCTGTCTGTCTGTCCGTCCGTCCGTATGTCACAGCCATTTTATTCTGAAACTATTGGGACTACACATTTGAAACTTGGGAGGTATATGTATTCTGTGAACCGATTTCCGATTTTGAGAAAAAAATAAAAATTAATATTCTTTTATTATTCTTCTATATTAAATTAAAGGCTCCTCATACATGGAACTGAAACGGATTTTTTTTTTCATGATACCTATGCGTGTGTGGTATCTATAGAAAGGTCTTTAAAAATGACATTGAGGTTTCCAAAACCACTTTCATAAAGTCAATCGTTTAAAAATATACATTTCCAAAGTGGTAAAATGTGTCCCCCCCATCTTAGTTCTATAATAATAGAGGGAAAAATGTAGATTTTAATGTAGACTTTCAATAAAAATTAGTTTGATCGAGATCGGATCACCAGTTTTTGAGATATTGCATATTTTCTAAAACCGCAAACATAACTTTGTAATTCACACAAATACTATGAAAAACAAAGTTATTTGGCGTAGTTACTACAGAACCCCTTAGCCAATTTTTTATAATTTATATTAAGTACATAATATATATGTTCGAACCGCTAAGTTCTATAAAGGTAATCTGATCGCTATAACCTGGGAGTCTTCAAGTCAATAGTGAATAGGTTAATTCTAGGTAAGCGTGCTCCGTCTTCGTCCACATCATCGCTTACCATCAGGTGAGATGTAGTCAAACGCAAGCCTAGAAACAATTTTTTTTTTGTTTTAATGTAATTGGCGTATTCCGTGCCTCTGAATGTACTATCGACCAATCTTCCGCATGCTCACCTTTAAGGCTATAATCGCATAGCACGGCTCACAACTCGATCGCCTAATGCATGTATTTTGACCAAAAGGATACACGAAGCGTATTTTAGTAGTGTTCGTTATAATGTTACACGCCCTGTACTCACAAATAGTAGATTAGTAGCCAAGGGCTGTAAGGCATCAATTGCAGCCCCGCCTATAGTTCGAGGGTGCAATTGATGCTTACACCCGTGCTAACTACTCTGCTTTACATCTCGATTGTGAGGTAAGTAGAAAAAAACCGGCATTACAAGAATAAAACATTTTATTAGTTAAAATTTATAGTGAAATGAGAACAATTTTCAAATTTTAGGGACAGGTGTTTTTTGGGTATGTTAATAGTTTGAGATTGTGATATTTGTTGGTCATGGATAAAATTTGACGGGATGAAGCTTTCTTCAGCAGAAGTTGATGGTTGCGGATCATCTCTTGAGAAAGATGTTTCATTTTTTGAAAGCTGAATAGTTTTCGTTATTTGGTTGGTAATTTTACTTTTTTTTTGTATGGATTCTTCAATGTAACCTTCAGCCACCTTGCTGGATTTCCACCCATCGTGCCTTTTTATAGTGGTTAAGTTAGCCCCAGCATCGGCTAAAAGTGTAGCCGATGTTCTCCGGAAGCAATGACCTGTGTACAATTCCGGGTTTGCTAACTTTAAATAACTTGCGATTTGCTTCGGCATACTTCTGATGGTATTTTTTCCAATAACTTGTTTGTAGCATTTACCTTTACATTTTTAGGACGAAGATTTCTGTATTTTTGTACGAATTCAGAGAATTCTTGAGGAACTACAAATGTTCGGTCAATTTTAGTTTTTGTGTTCGGTAGTTTAATTACTAACAACTGACCCTGTTGTTCTATGTTCTCTGTTGTTATATTTGTGATAAGAACCACATAAAACAAGCTAAATATAAAAATAAGAAGGTATGTTTTTTAGGATTGTAAGAATTTAAAAGATAAATGATGAAGTATTACCATTTTGTGATTTGTTATTTTACGTACCTTAACAGCTAAATATATGTCATCAGGGGCTTCATTTATGAATGTTTTCACGTCTTGCGCTGTAAAAACCTTTGACTTTTTGCTTTTGTGCCCAGCCGATTGTCTTTTTAGAAAAGATGATAATTTTGAAAAGTTCTTGATATTGATGTCGTGTTTAGTACTCATAGTTGCTTTTAACATTGAATAAATGCACCACAAACTAGATGGCTGCAGCTTTTTTGATAGCTCACTAAAGTATGTTAAGAATACAGTCTCAGATAAAGACTTTACTCGTTTTTCTTTTCGCCACTTCATGAACTCGTCGTAAGTTTTCAAATTATCTCTCTTTAGAACTTTCAGGCAAAATATTGTTAATTGCTGCTTCAGCTTCCATTTTCATTGAATCGGGAGTGCAGCTTATATCTTCATCACTTGCAGAACTCATGTTTTTTTCCTAATTAGCACGTAATTATAAAAAAAATCCCAAAAACAAATAATATTTAAAGTAAAAGTTTTCTATTCCCGCCTTTTTTCATCTTGTTTGTTTATTTTTTTTTCAAGAACGAAATTGAGCTTCGCCGTTCGATATTTAAAATTGATGACTATTATACTCATACGAAGACAAGGCTGAATATCGAAGCGACCTCTTTTCTCATTGGGCTGAAGGGCTGAATGCATGATGTCTATTGCCAGTATGATGGTTACTACATGGTACGCGAACTTTTTGAAAGATTGAAGAGATTTTTTTTAAATTACTTACCGCCCTAGGGCTTTTCTAGCTACATTATTACCCTAGAGCGCTAATTGGTTACCTACAAGCCCCATTTGGGGATAATAAGGACCTACTTACCGAATATGAGAGATGTAAATGCATATTGTCTCTAATTTTGCGAAACCAGGAAGGGATGTGGTTTGTCACTAGCTGTGCTCCCGCAGAAATATTTTCTTAAGTGAGCATGCGTATCTTTGGCCGATAGTACGTTAAGCCATTGGTTTCGACTTTCGGCTGTCATTTGTACATCTTTGGTAGTCGTTATGGGTAGTCAGAAGCTATAAAATCTGACTCTAGTCTTACCCAGTTACTGGGTTATGGTGGTCAAATAGGCAGTCGCTCCATGTAACACACTCAGGCGACTGGGAGCCGACCAATATAACCAAACAGCTTCACTTTCTCATATGATTTGATTAGTATGGTTTGTAAAGTTTGTTTCGGTGTTTCTTGTCAGCGTAGTCAGCTAGGAAACACCAACTTCATCTAGTATATACTGGCCAAAAATTGTGTTTTTTTAATCTGTGGAAAATAAAAAAAGTGCATTTAATTCGAGTAACTTGAACTCGTAATTAGAAGCACACCAAATATTATTAAAAAAAATAAATGATAATTACAAAAAGAAAACTAAATAAAATAAAAATGACAATAAACAAAATGAAATGAATACATTAAACAAATAAACAATGTCCGCCACATTCTTGCAAAAAAGTAAAAAATATAAAAGAGAGAGAGGCATTGGTACAACAATTTCATATAAACACGTACAATCAAGGAGCCCTTTTAAGTAGTCTAGCAGAACCAACATTCAGATGTTCACTGCAACATTCACTGCAACGTGTAAACAGAAAACATGATTTTGCACCAATGACTCTGTCTCTCTTTAGGAAAATAAGTTTTTTAGATATAGAGATCAAGATTAGGGAACGCTGGGGCTCGCATGTCTATGGAGACAAACGCCCCTAAATAAAACTAGTTTGCTTTTTATTGTTGAAGGGCTTGCGTCGCACCTGATGTTAGTCCCGCGTGTTTGAGAATTACGCAGGAAAAACCTCCCACGCGATCGAAGTTTTTTTTTTATAGTTGATGTTCGACCCCAAGCCCAGCCAACGGTAACTGGTATGTCGAACTGTCCGCGATTACGCGGAGCCCTACGTTGTGGTAGGCTCTTAGGCCTTATTTCAATAAACAAAATGTACCACTAACCTGAGTGCTGGGGACGCCAAGTTCGACCTTCAAGGTCACGCTCCAAGTGTGGTTTGTATGTAATATGAGGGTGAGTAATTGAAAGGTGTGATGTAAGTCAAGTGTTGTAGAACGTTCACAAGGCGCCGGCAACTCCAGATGGCGCGGTTCCAACTCAGCATCACACCCAACTCGTTTCCAGCAAGCGCGCGCTACGCGTGGTAGACAATAAGGCGATGTGTTCCGAGAAATATCACTGGATTCTTGTTAATCCGAGATTACAAAGTTCAATCAATCACTGAACACAATTAATCTGTTCATATCTCGTGAGATCCAATTCGATTTTCAACAAATTCCGCGTGCCAGACCAACCGACGACAAGGCGGCGTACGATTCAACAACATCCCGGGGTGTTTGGCAAATGGGGAATACACTTCAACAATTAGATAATTCGCGACCCAATTATCGGTCTCGACAGGCGAATCCAACAATATTTTACCAATTAATTAACTCAACAGCGGTTCCCATGACCGGCATTTTTTCCAAGCAAAAAGTCTATCTGTCAAGTCAAGAGAGGTTATGTCAAGTGCAACGTCAAAGACAATAGAATGTTGCCACACCAAAAAGAGCGTTCAAAATTACATTTGGGACGCAACATCTACCCCCCCCGGACGGGCCTACCCGTCCGCTAATCAATTGGAAGTCTTGACAAGGTTGCAAATTCAACACAGCTTCAATGCGGCCAAATACCGTAGCTAGTTCATTAAAGGTGAGAACGGTGTCTCCCAACAATCTCCGCCAGCGTCCCTTTGCCGCTTTCACCGCGGCCCCAAAAATACCCCCCCAATGGGGGGCAGGCTGGCGGGTCAAACAACCAAGTGACCCCTCGGCGGGCCAAACTATTACCAATGTCAACCTGGTTCTCATTAAGGAAGGCGTATACCTCCTTCAAATAGTTACTTGTACCCTTGTAATTCGTACCGCAATCAGACTTAATCAACGAAGGTAACCCACGGCGAGACACAAATCTTTCCAAGGTCGCCTCAAAGGCCTCTGTCGAGAGGGAGGTTACCAGCTCCAAATGTACTGCCTTGGTTGACAGGCAGACAAACACACAAATAAGCCCTAACAATCTTGCTATTACGAAGGGTGGACGTCTTCAACAAAGGGGGACCAACAAAATCCGTTACGACGCCAGCAAAGGGCCTCGCCTCATTGACGCGATCAGCCGACAAAATCCAAAATTCTCGCTGCAGAATGGCCAACAGCGCATTGCAACTGGCATGCGAGTTCTTAGTGTGACGATCAGTCACCAACAATTGTACCAAGTTCAGTTACAACAAGGGCAGGAGCACCAATTTTAGGGTAAGGACAACTCACAAGGGTGACCTCAAACCAGGTCCTTCCCTCAACAGTGGTGTCAGCCGGTTCGCCAATTCCCCAAATCTTGCCTGAAAGGTCGTTCACCTTCAGGCCAACCTGTCCCGCTAACCAAGAAGACAAAAGGCAACCCCGGACTCCCGTCTCCAAAATGGCACAGACCACAATCGAGTCACCCAAGGGTCCCCAGACCGTGACCGAGGCCGTTGGCAACAAAACCGTCTTGATCGGGGGGTTCCTTTAGCGGGGCAGGCGTCAATCTCTTAGTGATGTCTGGGCGGCGACCGATCGCCGCTTCCAGGCTGCCTTCGTTCACGACGAGGCCAACAATCAAACCATTCGTCCGCGCGGTGTCCCCAGCCGCTCGCCATCACTGGAGGGGCATATCCCACCGAATGCCCGAATGGCGGAGGCCGCGACTCCAGCGGGGGACGTTCCGCCAACGGAGGGGAAAGGCAGCGGCGCCGACCCGGCCACTGCTGCAGCCAATGCGCGTTCTCCCTGACGAGGGAAGACCAAATGGCGCTCGTGGGGCTCCCGTTCAACTTGCGCGGGGGGTGGAGAGCGGCGTACGGAATCGCGGGTCTCAGCCCGGTGCTCGTCTCCGGGGTACCCCCCCCTGCGCGAACCCCCCTCAGAAGCTGGTCTGCTGGAGCGGTTCGCGTTGGCGCACAAAATCTCCAAGTGGGACCCATCACAAATTCTACACGGGCGGGGGTCGGGGCAGTCCCGATGAAAGTGGGCCCCCAAGCACGAGAAGCACAAACGGCGTGCGTTGACAATGCGGCGGCGGGAACTTACGTGCAAATTCAAAAAGTCCCGGCAACGCGCCATGACATGCCCCGTTGCCTTACAAAAGTCACAATGATGAGGACTCCGGGCACCATCAAAACGGGGGGCGGGGCGAACATCAACAGGCCCCCTAGCCCGAGGACTCCGGGCGCCAGCCAAACGGGGGGCGGGGCGATCATCAACAGGCCCTCTAGCCCGAGGACTCCGGGCGCCAGCCAAACGGGGGGCGGGGCGATCATCAACAGGCCCTCTAGCCCGAGGACTCCGGGCGCCAGCCAAACGGGGGGCGGGGCGATCATCAACAGGCCCTCTAGCCCGAGGACTCCGGGCGCCAGCCAAACGGGGGGCGGGGCGATCATCAACAGGCCCCCTAGCCCGAGGACTCCGGGCGCCAGCAAAACGGGGGGCGGGGCGATCATCAACAGGCCCCCGGGCCCCAGTCCGTCCCTGGTCTCTGGGCCGAGAAGGTAGTGGGGGTGTCCCCGTGGCGCCACGAGTGTTATCCGCAAACCGACACTCGTCTTCCAAAAATTTGAGGAGGTCGTCAAAGGGGGGAAGATGGGTGGCACTATCCCCACCATACTTCTGCTCAAAACGTGACCTCAACTCCGCGGGGAGCAACTGCAGCACTATGTGCACCAACAAGTAGGACCAATGTTCTACCGGTAACTCCAAGCGTCTCAAAGCGTTGGTCGCTGAAACCAACGGGTTCAGCAAGTCAGTGCGCAACGTCGACGTGCTGACAATGGCCGGTAGCCCCAAAATCTGGTCGATGTGCACCTCAGCCAGGCAGCGCTTGTTCTGATACCGTCGGGAGAGAAGCTCCAGAGCGGTCGGGTAAGAGGAATCCGTCACCGGCAAGTGCTGCACCAAGGCTCTGGCTTCGCCCTCCAGGACAGACAACAAATAGGCCAGCTTCTGGGCAGGTCCGAGGTCCAAACGTGCATCGACAAGACTCTCAAAGAGATCTAGGAAGCCCAGCCAGTGGTCCAAGCGACCGTCAAAACGTGGCAGCTCCAGGGTGGGCAGCCTACTCAATAGTCCAGGGCCTGCAACAACAGGGGTCTGCGGCTTGGCCGCATCAGGCACCCGGCTCTTCAAAATTTCCCGCGCTCGCAGACATATGACATCCCCCAGGTGGATAATCTGGTCATAGTCACCCAAAATCCTATCGCGGGCCGTCTGATCCATCACCCCCAAATCCACGTCCATGATGTACTCGTTGAAGCGCGTGAGCGCAGCATCAGCTGACTTGATCCTCTCAATCACTTGCCCATACCGAGCAAGGGTGAGCTCTTCCAATTCCACACGCTCAACAGTTGCAGCTGCCGATGTGAACCATCTCAACTGTGAGGTCAATCCCGCAGCAGCCTCCCTGACTGCCCTTAATGAGGCCATTGCAACAATCAAATATTAATACAAAACAACAATCAACAACCAACAATCAAATATTAAACAAACAGCAATGACTTGTTAGCCGACCAAATAGTTTCAACAAAATAAAAATTCAAATTCAATTATTTCAAGTCCCAATCCGACCCTGTACTTATTCCAAGTATGAATCTAGCTTGCTAAGGATGGCTAGTTACAAATAAATAACAATTGAATGTATAATACAATGCTGGATCAACCTCAAATTAAACATCAATAAGCACAACAATTGTCTGTATAATATTGAGCCGGAGAATGTCTATCAACAATCCAATAATTACTATAAATGCAATAACCAATACACACAATTCAAGTCCTATTATGTTAGACTATGTGTAATTATTATTTAGATAACCTTTCAAATTCAGATCAATGACATTCAATTATTAATTGCCACCAATACCAAACAACTTTTACAACAATATACCAACTTATGTACCAAATTATGTACCAATTATACCAAATTATACCAATAATTCCTAATTTCACAAATAAATCCTACCTGTCAATGCAATGAAAGAGGCTACAATACAAATTACAAATACAACTTCAAATAGATAGCCCGGATGACATGGTAATATATTCAAAACTTATTAAGTTACAAGTTATGTTAAGTAATTAAACTCAAGTTTTAAGTTTTCAACAATATTCAAAACTTCCAATTAAACCAGTGGATCTTATTATTATAAGAGCCGCGCTTCTGCTACCAAATTTGTTCGACCCCAAGCCCAGCCAACGGTAACTGGTATGTCGAACTGTCCGCGATTACGCGGAGCCCTACGTTGTGGTAGGCTCTTAGGCCTTATTTCAATAAACAAAATGTACCACTAACCTGAGTGCTGGGGACGCCAAGTTCGACCTTCAAGGTCACGCTCCAAGTGTGGTTTGTATGTAATATGAGGGTGAGTAATTGAAAGGTGTGATGTAAGTCAAGTGTTGTAGAACGTTCACAAGGCGCCGGCAACTCCAGATGGCGCGGTTCCAACTCAGCATCACACCCAACTCGTTTCCAGCAAGCGCGCGCTACGCGTGGTAGACAATAAGGCGATGTGTTCCGAGAAATATCACTGGATTCTTGTTAATCCGAGATTACAAAGTTCAATCAATCACTGAACACAATTAATCTGTTCATATCTCGTGAGATCCAATTCGATTTTCAACAAATTCCGCGTGCCAGACCAACCGACGACAAGGCGGCGTACGATTCAACAACATCCCGGGGTGTTTGGCAAATGGGGAATACACTTCAACAATTAGATAATTCGCGACCCAATTATCGGTCTCGACAGGCGAATCCAACAATATTTTACCAATTAATTAACTCAACAGCGGTTCCCATGACCGGCATTTTTTCCAAGCAAAAAGTCTATCTGTCAAGTCAAGAGAGGTTATGTCAAGTGCAACGTCAAAGACAATAGAATGTTGCCACACCAAAAAGAGCGTTCAAAATTACATTTGGGACGCAACAGTTGATATGCTTGCGTTTGACCATAATCTCACCTGATGTTAAGCGATGATGTGGTAGAAGATGAAGCACGCTTGCCTAGAAGTAACCTATTCATTCTTGACTTAAAGACCCCAGGTTATAGTTATCAGGAAACACAGACTCCGGCAGAGAATTCCACTCCTTAGCTGTACGCACAATAAAACTGTTCCCAAAATGTTTTGTGCGTATGGGTGGGATGGGATGGGAAAATCTACTTACTTACAGAATAAATATTACATCTTTTAGAGTAACTGAACTCCTCGAAGATAATTACATGAATAGAAACTATGCTATAACAGATACCCACTCAATAATGAGTTAACTGCTACCAATGCAGTTAGGTATCGCTTCAGTGAACCAGGCGGTCAGTAACGGTGAGGATATGGAACCAAGTGTGCTCGAATGTGCAAGCTATGGATTAGGTTATATATAATACTGGCGCATTTTGTCATAGGGGTAAATGGGTAGTATTTAAACGCAAATAAAAAAATATCCTTTTTCTATGCAATAAGATTCCGAATTCCCATCAAAATTATTGCACAGCAAAATATTCAACTCAAAATATCACTAAACACACTACAATTTATTTTCGCAGCGTACAGCGATTTTTCCTAAAGCAAAAGCTTTTTCATCAATGCACAGCTAATAATCTTAATGCACATTATACATGTCTAACTCTTTTTCTTTTAAATATAGCTTCTATTTTTATATTATTTACAGCAGTTTTTCTAAATAAAACAGCATTTTATTAGTCACAGTCGTCTTATTATTTATTAATTACCACATAATGAGATCAGCAAAAATAATATAAAATAAGATACAAAATAAATTAATTACAACAAATATACAAAATTATGTACTAAAATACAAACTACAATAAAGCATCAAAAAATTCATCCTCAACGCTGTCGGCTGGCAACGTACCTAAGATACTGGCGGCATTGCCTCGTTGTATGGCAATGCTTAGCCGTTGACCAAAGAAATAGCCAGCCCTTGGGTCGCGGGAAGCGTCAACGAGCCTTTTCGATATTTCTTTAAAAAGGCTGTGAGCACACGGGCCCCATGGTCCGAGAGTTTCGACCCCAAACGGCTCAAAAATATAGTTATCACCGAGATGACTATATTTACGCCGCTTGAGGTTTTCCGCAGCCGCAGCGGGAGCGCCAGCACAACATGATGAACTGGGAAGATGGGATGGCGCGACAGTATCGACACAAGTTGCGTCCCACACTAAAGGCCTACCCATCTTCCAAGGAAACAATGACATGCCGTCCGGTCTCTTGCCATCGTCACGCGCCAGTCCAATGGGTTCCAATACGGCTGGAACGCCGACGGTGACAAGGGCTCATCGGATAATGTCATTTAAGTTGGCATGTCGTGCAAAACGACCCGCACTACGGCTGCAAGAGAGACCATGGTGCCCGAGGCTGTTGACCGCTTCCCCACAATTACAGCGATGAGGGGAACAACAAGGGGCTCCTAGGCGTAGTGAAACAGCGATGCGGAAAGTGGTGTCGTCGAACAAAGTGCCAAGATTTGAGGACGGTAGAGCATGTAACCAAAGACCTGATTCCCACTTTCCCACAGCCAGCAGACGAGCACACTCAGCAGAAGTAGCAGACGTGGTTAGTAAATTATTCAGAACTACTCAGCAGAGCGGCTCGTCCCACCGCCTCTGGGAAGATGGTATAACAGGTAGGTCAGTATTCGGACAAGCGAGATTCCAGGCATCAATAGCCTCAGTGAAGCACGGCACATTGAAATCAATCAGTGTGGAAGCCAGGATATTCCTGATTAATTTCTCAGTGCTGTGGACCGAGGAAATGAAAGCCGGTAAACTAATACTAGAAATTTTGCGGATTCCGAGCCCTCCCATGCGGATGGGAAGAGAGGCTTGGGCCCAAGCTCGGTCATCCAAAGCCACATTCAGAATTAAGGACAAAGTTCGTCTGATAATTTGATCCATTTGAACTAAAAGTTGATGGTGCTTCCACAAATGGGAAGCACGAAGAGAGTATGTTAATTTAGGGCCGAAACAGCAGAAACGAATTATAGTGATGGCCGAGTGCATATTGATTTGGAGCAATCTTTCCGAAACGTCATTGAATTTATTAATTTGTTCTGCAATAAAGTCGGGAAAGGAAGTATCAAAGATTGGAGAACCAAGGAGACGGAGAGAACTTTTCTCAATAATTTGAATTCCAGGAGCTATTTCGTTAAATTTAGAGAGAGTCAGTAGTCTGTCAGTGTTATCTGTTAAAAATAATTCACATTTTGAAAGGTTGAGGTCAAGGCCAATAGAATGTAGTTCATTTTTTAAGAAATTTAGGTCTGCTAAAATATTTTCTACATCACCTCCCAAGGTTCCGTCGTCAAGATACCAAACATTGAATTTAGAATTTAGCTTTCGAATTATTGGGTGAATAGCTAAACTGAAAATCACTGGCCCGAGAGGGTCACCTTGTTGACAGCCAACAGCTGATTCTAATAGATTGTCTCGAAACAATAATTTGGATGGATTTCTATAGCATTGCCAAAGGAAACTATAAATTTGGGGTAATTCTTTTTTAGTCTCAGCCAACAAAGTGTCCCTGTTAACTGAATTGAAGGCGTTCTTTATGTCAACCTTCAGAATGGCCTCGCTTTTCCCAGAATTTAGGTATGTCGACAAAGCGTGTACGGCAGCCTCACAGCCCCCTTTGGAACCGTAACCAAGTTGCAGGGGCTGAAATTTTTCCGAAACAGCCTCACCATAAAATTTACAGCAAATCTTGGCTGCCATACGGCGGTAGGTGGTTCCCACGGCAATGGGACGAATGCCGCCATCTTTCTTGCGTAGCGCACATAAATTGGCGCCATACAGAATATCGATGACAGATTCGTTTACCTTGCCGGAGAGCATAAGGTTAACTAGAGCCGTCAGCTCCCTCAAGAGCGACTCACCAGCTACCCCGGCGCCTGAACAAATGAGGTCCTTCAGGTGCTGCGGACTCAGGCCATCGAGACCGCCAGCGGAGCCGCTCCGGAACGAGCTAACGGCTGTGATTACCTCTCGACCTGAAATGGTGAGGGAGTGAATATCAGGATCAGGAGGGTCGGGAAAAGCAAGATCATACGCTGGGGCAGGGTGTTTGGTCTTCAGAGCTTCGAGAGTCTCTGAAGAACAAGGTGCCACCACATCGCTGCTGAAGAGAATCCTGGCAGCTCCGCTAATATCACCGTCCCCTAACTTCGTTTCTACCAAATGGGATATACCTCGTGAAGAGGTAATTCTAAGAGAGGGAGAATCGAAATCAAAACTTGGAGCCGAAACATTACAATTTTCTTTAATTTGAGCGGTTAAAGTCTTTTTTGTGGCCGGATTCTTTTTCACGTGAAGAACTTTGTAGGGGAAGGTAAGCAGTTGTTCCCAGGCGCTTTGTGAGTTCTCCCGGACAGCTTGGCGAACGCAACTAGCCAGGTGTTGAGCAACTAGAGGTTTGGCGCCGCGGGGAACTCGCTTCAGAACAGGAACGGATTTTTTTAAATTTGAAAGTGAGATACAAAATTGTAATTTATTGAATTATTAAAGCGGGTCTTGCTTTCGCGGGGCGAATTTTATGGTGTAGCAACTGAATCTATTGTTAGGCGACAACAGTTTTTACTATTTCTGGGTGGTTTAAAAAAAATAACCACGAAGGCTAAGGCTTCTAACCTAACCTATCCAAGTCGGGGTACTCTGAGTCGGGGTGTTAACCAATAGTTGCTAATAATACAATGTTTGATATCCGTCTGTTAATATTAGCTGCCAAGTCATTATTTTTCGTAACCAAGTAGTTAGTCGCCCAATAAGTTCTTAGTTGCCTCAAAAATAATTTGCCGAAAAAGCGCGCGAAGCCGCGAACCTTTTTTCAGTTAATTTGTTCTGCTTTTAGAAATAATGCAATGTAAAAGGATTTTTGTTATAATAATCATTAAATTTGCCGAGCATGGCTTCTTGAAAATTAAGACAAATATGATGAACAGGTTTTGTTGTACTTACTGGTTAATATGCGACTGGGATAGTTATTTTGCTATGAAATATGGAAATTTTGATGTGCAGTCAGTATTTATGCTATGTATGTAGTATTTTTGTACAAAAATAAATTTAACTGTATTGCATTATGAGGAAAAAAGTAATGTCATATTGATGTATAATTTCGAATTATCTGCAGTTTGAGTTTTGTTAAACATTTAGTTTATTTGTAGTGAAGTAAGTTATTTGATGTAAAAAAGAATATAAATGATGAGTATGTATTGATAGGCGATTATTTATTTGATATGAAATTTATAATATCCCGGGGTAAATTAACTACGATACTTTTTAAGTCAAGAGTGAATAGGTTGCTTCTAGGCAAGCGTTCTTCATCTTCGACCACATCATCGCTTAACATCATGTGAGATTGTGGACAAACGTAAGCCTATCAACAATTTAAAAAAAAAACTATCTAACTACTTATCTATCAGTTAAAGAATATCTGCCACTACGAAAGTGATATGACTCTTGTCTTAAGCCAACATTTGTCTGTACAACCATCAATATATTTTCTACGAGCACCAGTATACTTCCGAGGTAGTTGGAGCGTGACATCTTCACGTACCGTAACCGACTCGAACGAGACGATGCATCTCTGCTTGAGAAATATCTTGTTATATTGTAAGTGTAGATGGTAGGCAATAGATGAGAGGTTTTAAAAAGATGCTGTTAGTGTTGTAGATTTAGATTTTTTGGTCTTAAAACATAACATAACCACTTAACCATCCCTACATGTACCCTACCAACTACCTTTTAGGAATGCTAGGTTTTAATTCGTTGGAGATGAGGAGAGGCTTTGATCAGCTCACAGTAGGCCTGCAACACCCTGCGCGTATCAACTGTCCCGAGCTACATGGCCTTTTCTGCCGACTATTCGTGCCTGACAAGTACATCGGGCACCGTCAGAACCGCTTGCACAATTTGTTTGCTCCACCGACTTCTAAAACTGTTGCCAGAGCTAAATCCCCAGTATGTCGCACTCTAAGGATGCTCAATGCCCTCTTGACTACCTGTTACTATTATGTGATGTGGGTAGAATGTATTTGGTGGTGGTATATGAACGTATTAAAAGAGATTAGTCATTGCTGGAGCTTGTTGTATTACTCACGTATTACCTAACGTTACATGGCGCAGCCGGTAGGATTATAATTACAAGACGATAATATTAAGTGTGTGAAATAAAGTAAAAAGGACTCGGAAATAGTGTGTGTAAATAATAAAAATGGAAACAGTGTTATCACCACCGTCACCGTTTAAATTTGATGAGAACTCGGTTGATGTGGCTTCTGGCAAGTTGAGCGATAGTTGGGAAAGATGGAAGAAAGGTTTTTCGATATATTTCGACGCGTGTGAACTTTCGAAAAAAACTTCAGCGGTACAACTGAACATTTTTCTGCATATCATTGGTGAGCAATGCCGTGAAATATTGGAACAAAGTGAGGAAGTGACTTTAGACGGTGCGTGTAAAAAGTTGGATGAACATTTTAAAACGAAAAAAAATTTAACGGTCGAACGACACAAGTTTTTTATACGAGATCAGCAGCAAAATGAATCAATTGATAAATATGTATTTGATTTACGGAGATTGGCGAAAACGTGTGAGTTTGGAAACTTGAACGATGAACTTATAAAAGATCGACTGGTATGTGGAGTAACAAGCTCGGCGATAAGAGAACGGTTACTTCGGGAACCGGATCTTACTTTAAAGAAAGCTCTAGAAATTTGTCGAGTAGCGGTGGCATCCAGAATGTATTCTGAGAATATTAAGAGGGAGAATGACGCCATTGATGTAATTCAACAGGAGTGTACCATCAGCACCCCTGAAGAAAAAAAACAAATATGTGAATTAAGGCGTGGTAGTAGCATAGCATATGGAGTGTCGTCGTTTTCGAGAACATGCGACGGTTGCATGAATGGAGCGATGCGATCACGCGATGGACACGGGCCGGCGAGGGGCGCGGCCGGGCGCAGCGCGCGCGCCGGGTACAGCTCGCGCGCCGGGGACAGCTCGCGCGCCGGGGACAGCTCGCGCGCCGGCACCGCAGGCGCCGCGCGTCCTATGCAGCAGCAGATGTACAGATCGCGCACGGTGCCTCAGTGCGGCAGGTGTGGGACTATGCACGGAGGGAATGCTTGTCCAGCGTATGGTAAGCGGTGTCTACGGTGCTCAAAAATGAATCATTTTGCAAAAATGTGTGGTGTGTACTTCGTGGAAGCATCAGATGAAAAGGTAATTTTTTCATTAGATAAAGAAGTGAATGATTGGACTATAAATTTGACAATTAATCAACATCCCATAAACTTTAAACTAGATACGGGTGCAGACGTGAATGTGTTACCTATGCGATTTTTATCCAGATTAGGAATATCGACTGATAAGTTATTACAAACTAACACTAAATTGAGTGGTTATTCAGGTGATTTGATTACTGTTTTAGGCAAAACACACTTAAAAGTATATTATAAAAATAAGCTGTATTTATTGGAGTTTAAAATTGCAGATGTCAGTAGTATGCCAATATTAGGACGTTACGCATGTGTGGAAATGAATTTAATTCAGAGAGTTATGTCTGTGCAGAGATTTGATATCAAATCCAAGTTATGTAAGGAGTATAAAGATGTTTTCGAAGGTATAGGTTGTTTACCGGGAGAATACAACATACAAATTCGAGACGATGCCGTTCCCGTAGTGCACGCACCTCGCAAGTTGCCGTTTGCGATTAGTGAGGATGTTAAGAAAAAATTGTTGGAAATGGAGTCTCAGGGTATAATAGCGAAAGTTGAGGGTCCGTCTGACTGGGTCAGTAGTATTACAGTTGTAAAAAAATCTAACGGGGACTTAAGAATTTGCTTAGATCCGAAGGAATTAAATCAGGTTATTAGGAGAGAACATTTCAAGTTACCCACAATAGATGAAATAGTATCAAAGTTAGCAGGAGCTAGGTATTTTAGCACATTAGATGCTTCGGCAGGGTTTTGGAACGTAAAATTAGGTGAAAGTAGTAAATTTTGTACTTTTAACACACCCTTTGGTAGATTCAAATTTCTACGAATGCCATTTGGCATATGTTCGGCTTCGGAGGTTTTCCATAAGAAAATGTATGAACATTTCGATGATATAGAAGGTGTTTGTATGTATATTGATGATTTATTAATTTACGCTCCAGATCAAAACAAGCATGACGAGATTTTAAGGGCAGTGTTAGACAGATGTAGAAAAATTAATTTAAAATTAAACCTAAAGAAATGTAAATTTGGTTTGCAGGATATTAAATATTTAGGTCATCGCATTACAAAAGATGGATTGAGCCCTGATGATTCACACTTGTCAGCAATAAAAAACATGCAAGTACCGAAGAATAGGAAAGACGTAGAACGTTTTTTAGGATTGATTACGTACGTAGGGTCGTTTGTTCCTAATCTTTCGGATAAAACTTTGCCACTGAGAGAGTTACTTAAAAAGGAGATAGAATGGCATTGGGATGAGCGTCATGAGCAGTGTTTTGCTCATCTTAAAATGTGCTTAATTAAGAGGCCGGTTCTTCAATATTATAGTTTAGGAAAGCCAATAGTTATATCCGTGGATGCCAGTTCCACAGGACTTGGTGCGTGCTTAATGCAAAATGGGCTTCCCGTGTGCTATGCTTCTAAGGCTTTAACTATCACAGAGCAAAGGTATGCTCAGATTGAAAAAGAATTGTATGCATCCGTATTTGCCTGTGAGCGATTTTATGCATATATTTTTGGACGTTCGGATGTAACAATAGAAACCGATCACAAACCTTTAATAAGCATTATTAAAAAACCAATTGTTGACGCTCCGTCCCGCTTACAGAGGATGCTATTAAGATTACAGCGCTATACGTTTACATTAGTTTACAGACCGGGAAAACATTTGTATATAGCGGACACGTTATCTCGCGCTTACGAAACGTCCCAACAAGTGGGCAAAGGAACATCACAAACTGAGATAGGTAGCGGCAACGATGAAGTATGCATGTTGACCGATAATGTTAAAAATAAATGCGAATATCTCACGGACGCTCAATTCATAACCATTCAAAAACAGCTAGAATTGGATGAAGAGATGATTGAATTAAATAAATGTGTATTACAAGGTTGGCCTGAAAATAAAGATAAAATAAAAGCTAGTGTAAAACCATACTGGAAGTTTAAGGAAGATATAACTGTAGCTAATGGGTTGATCTGGAAATCAGATAAAATAATTATACCTAAAGTTATGAGAAGAGAGATGTTAAAAAAGATTCATATTGGACATATGGGAATCGAAAAATGTAAATTGCGTGCTAGAGAAATAATATTTTGGCCCGGTATTAGCAATGATATTGAAAATATGGTTAAAAGTTGTGATATTTGTTTAAAGCATAGGAATAATAATCAAAAAGAAGAGCTTAACTCTCATGAGGTTCCTGACAGACCATGGGCCAAGGTTGGAGTAGACTTATTTCAATATAAGGGTACGGACTACTTGTTGCTAGTAGATTATTTTAGTAAATATTTTGAATTAATTAAATTACATGGTACAACGTCAGGTAGTATAATTAATCATTTAAAAAATATATTTAGCCGTCAAGGAATACCTAATACTATAATGTCAGATTGTGGTCCGCAATTTACATCATTCGAATTTAGGAAATTTGCCCTAGATTGGAATTTTACTCATGTGACGTCATCACCTTATTATCCCCAATCAAATGGTCAAATTGAACGCACAGTGCAAACAGTGAAAAATATAATTAAAAAATCAACAGAGGCACACACCGATTATAGACTAGCATTATTGGAATGTTTGAATACACCGTTAGGTAGTGATCTAGCGTCTCCAGCAGAAATTTTACAAAGTAGAAAATTAAGAAGTATTGTTCCGACCCCGATAAGGTTATTGGTTCCAAATGTGCATCATAACATAAAGAATACACTAATTAGACGGCAATATAAACAAAAACAGTTTTATGATAAAAGTTGTAAGAACTTAACTCCATTACAAGTGAATCAATATGTAAGATATTTCGACACAATAAAAAAGTATTGGGTACCGGGTGTAGTTGATAGAATGCTAAGAAATAGGTCATATGCTATTCGTCTAAATAATGGAAAAATAGTTGTTCGAAATAGACGGCACATGATAACAGATCACTCGCACAGACGTAGCCCTACTCGAGATTATGAGTTTGATTATGATTGTGAAACCTCGAGTAATTTAAATTTACATTGTGAACCGCCACCTTCCAATAATAATTATGTTACTCGTTCTGGCAGGACGGTGCGACCGCCGAATAGATGGGGATACCCGTGAATTATTAATACCTACATCAAGTTCAAATCCTCGTCCGTATTATCAACGGCTACACAATATTGATATTCAGAAGGATTTAAATGTATAATAACTGATTGTGATGTAGAATTTAATAAATATTGTAAAAAAAAAAAAAAATGTTGTGTAATATTTAAAATGTGTATGATATAATGTGAGTATTATTTAGGGAAAACATACTAAATGTATAATGTACTAATGTTTAATATTCAACCAAATTAATTATGAAATTAACATTTATGGAATGAATTACTGAAGCTAAGAATAAGTAATATAAATGTTACTGCTCACAAAAAGCATGGAGACTAGTCATTAAGCTATTTTTGTATGATCAATTAAATTATTTATGTTTGTTTGTCAGGTGATTATTCTTGTTTAGATGTTGTGCATATTTGTATATATACCCCTGTATGTATATTTCTTTTCTTTGTTTTTCTTTACGGGAGATACAACTTGTGTTTTAAGTAATTGTGTAATTGTATACTACTTCGTTTATTTTTATGTTTTTTTTTTCTCTGTGAAAGGAGGATGTTACTATTATGTGATGTGGGTAGAATGTATTTGGTGGTGGTATATGAACGTATTAAAAGAGATTAGTCATTGCTGGAGCTTGTTGTATTACTCACGTATTACCTAACGTTACACTACCAACCCTGAATGTGATGAGTTTGCCGACGAATGGAGTAAAATTATGCGTGCATGTCTGGTGTTCTGTGAGAGGAAGTATGCAAGAGTGTCTACTGTTCCATTTTAATGTTAATTTTATTTTATATAATTTCAATTATCAATCACAATTATTACTATTCTTTTCTTATATATATATATTTTCTGTGTTAATTAATGTAATTGGTGTTTTACCGTTTTAATTAACTATAAATAATAAATAAATAACATTCCCATTGCTGGCACACAAGCCTCCTATAGTAAATACTCAATCTTTATCAACCGACGACAAAAAGAGGAGGTTATCAATTCGACGCGTAAATTTTTTTTTTTTAATGTATGGTCATCGATTACTCGAAGACGGCTGAACCGATTTAAAAAAATATTTTTTTGATTGAAAGGGTATACTTCGAAATTGGTCCCATTTTCATAAACGTCAGGATTTGATGATGGGATCCTGGAGAAATCGAGGGAACTCTTCAAATATTATAGGCACACCTATGACGTTTTGGGTATTTATTATAGTAACTTGTGCAGTTGCTCTCAAAAAGTACCATTCGAGGAAGTGGAACTGATGATGAAGACCACAGATGGCCGCCGAAACTACTCAATATTAAGCATTGAGTGGATTGCGATTCGATTACTTGAATATGGATGTTAAGCACTTTATGCTCGTCACAATGCATATGGTGATGTAGAGCCAGGAGAACTTCTCAACAATTAACGGCCCAGCATTGGGAAAAGCAATATTTTGTAAAAGGTTATAAGTAGTTGACATTTAGGCTCTTGTAACTAGGTAAATTAAAAATAGACCAACTAAAAAGAGTGAAATAAAAACGTTTTACCAAAAAATTAAACCGACTCCCAAAAAACACTGCAAAGTGAAAAATAACTTTAATTTCGGAAGTCGGTGCCAAAAACGAAAATACAAACTAAAGACACCGACTACCGAAGTTAAAGTTATTTTTCACTTTGCAGTGTTTTTTGGGAGTCGGTTTAATTTTTTTCACTTCTCCTTTCGCAGGTCTGCTGGAAGAAATTTCTTAAGAAATAAGCAGCACCTTTGTACTCAGATATTATAATTATGTTTATCTTAATGTATTTTACTGTGTGTACATAAATAATAAAATAAATAAATAAAAACTTATACTAACATTACAATGGCTAGCTAGGTATTTATTGCTTTAGTACTAACATAGCATTTCACATATTATAAGACGAATGAACAGTTAAATAATTAAAAAATATAACTTGATATAAGTGGAAAGCTAAAAATGCCCTATGTAAGACAGACTTGAATTTGTGTAAGATATATTTTTCATAAGAATGTAAATTTGCGATGCGATAAAATGTGATCAGTTGATCACTAAGGACCCTGTCAGGCACAGCAAAGAGAGAGGAAGCTTTAAATAGATAAAGTTATATCTAAAACTAGTACTCACGCGGGGCTTCGCTCCCGTGGATTCTATCACGGTAAAAACATAACTCTCCGTTTTTGCAGTCGGGTAAAAAATAGCCTATAACCTTCCTCAAGCTTCAAGCTACTTCCATACCAAATTGCATCCAAATCCACCCAGTACTTTCGAAGATTAGCGCGTTCAAGCAAACAAACAAACAAACTTTTCCGCTTTATAATATTAGTATAGATAAATCCAATAACCAAATTAGGGTCTCTTTATACCATTCTGCCGGGGATGCGGGAATGTTCTAACGAGTTACCCTAGCCCAGGAACGTAGGGGCAGTTGAAGGGACAATTTTGATGATTTTCCCACCCAGAAAATGGTAGTTGGTTATATATCTTCATAGACATCACATACGGATTTGTTGAATATATTTTTGGTCGAGAATATGGAATGTTTAAGCCAAGGGCGGACTGGCTGGCAATAACCAATGTTTGGTATTTAATTTAACCTAGTTTGAATCTATACTAATATTATAAAGCGGAAAGCTTTGTTTGTTTGTTTGTTTGCTTGAACGCGCTAATCTTCGAAAGTACTGGGTAGATTTGTATACAATTTGGTATGGAAGTAGCTTGAAGCTTGAGGAAGGTTATAGGCTACTCTTTACGCGACTAAAAAAAGGAGAGTTATGTTTTTACCGTGATAGAATCCACGGGAGCGAAGCCCCGCGTGAGTACTAATAAGGAAATAACTCTTCTTATGTATTTAACTTTTCCTTGTTTTAATAAATTAGTGTTGTTTGAAACCGTTTATTGTTTTAATACCAACCACCTTGCATCTGGGATTGAGTTCCATTACCTCTAGAGGGACAAAATCTTAAATGTAACAGTGGCGGTGGCAAAAGTCGGTGCCAAAAACGAAACTACAAAACTAAAGATACCGACTACCGAAATTAAGGTTATTTTTCACTTTGCAGTGTTTTTTGGAAGTCGGTTTAGTTTTTTGGTAAAAAGTTTTTATATCAATGGTCTTGATATAAATTACACTAAACGCTACAGAAAATAGTAGATTGATATGCCCTTAGATATTTTTTAATCCTTAAATGTCTTGGTAGCTGAGCTTTAATACTATTTTTTTTTTAAAGGCTGTCTTTACTTTGGTTTTGTTCGTCAAATCGTCCCAGCTCCTTAAGTTTCTAAGTTGAGCTACGCGATATTTGACAAATGCTTGCACTGTTTGGACGGGCCTGCTCAAATCTGTTTTATTCTGTCCTCTAAAGGGCGCCACAGACATTTACCTACATGGCTCTCATATGATTTGATCACTACAGATTGTCTGGACTTTAAAAGAGACGTTGACTTCTGAGTTTGTTTCAGTGTTTCTTCTCAGAGTAGTCAGTTAGGAAACACTGGCCTCATCTAGTTTACATTTACGAACAAAAAAAGACGTGTGAAAGCGTTATTTATAACCTATTTGCAAAATAAGAATCATTATTTCATTCAAATAATGTACAAGAACTAAGAAATCTCAAGAATAGAACATAAAACATTTTATTCATAACTTCAGAACTTTTTAACAAAAAATCATTATTTCATTAGAAAACGAATTTACAAAGCTCTAAAAATTAAACATATTATTTACATAAAGGCGAAAATAAAAAAAAATGACGGTGGAAAGAAAATAAATAATAATAACAAAAAATGGATCCTACTTCAAAACAAACAAAAACGCGACTGCTCTATAAAAAAAAAAGAATGAGATACTGCAGCCCCGGAACGTAAGGGCAGCTGAAGGAACAGGATGGGTTTTAGTCAGTAGAAGTCTGACACTCCCCTCCGCTCCACCCAGAGCGGGAGAAGTCATGCGATGATTTTTACTAGCGTATCCTCACTACTTTTTTCGCGTAAACAACCCCTGTTTGCTTATTGTATTGTTCTGTTCCAAAACACGTTTTATTTATCGTTGGCAAAATAAGAAAAGCACTCGAGAAGTGCCAAAATCCTAATAGTACTAATTTAAAGAGTCACTCCGTGCCATTGACTTGTGCAATGCATGACATAACAATAGTCCACACAATAGACGAACAGACTGACAGAACTTTCACTGCGAGACGAAGGGAAGCGTACCGTGAATTTATAACTAAGTATATACAGTGTCTTGTGAATTGCTATACTACTGTAGCCCGCTACTTCATTAACATGGAAATATTGCATGTATTGTAGGTATTGTTGTCAGATCGTTGAGCTCCTTAAGTTCTAAGTTGAGCTACACGATAACTGACAAATGCTTGCACTGTCTGGACAGGTCCGCTCAAATCTGTGTGTTTATTTCCTCAAAGAGCACCACAGACATGAAACTACATGTTTTTCATATGATTGGACCAACACAAATTGTATGGACTTTAAAAGAGACGTTGACCTCTGAGTTTGTTTCGGTGTTTCTTCTCAGAGTAGTCAGTTAGGAAACACCGGCCTCATCTAGCTAAACTTAACACGCAAAAAACATGACGTGTAAAAGTGTTATTTATAACCAATTTACAAAATAAATATTTCATTTCATTTCATTTTACCTTTCAGACTGTGATCTTCATCATCTGATTAACCTTTACCCAACTACTACTTTAACAGTTGAAAGGGTTAACAAGATTGCCAGTAATGTGAATTCTATGCACATCACTAATTCTCATTAAAATTTTGGTCAGCTTAACTGGATACACTTGAGTATGAGATTTTTGAATAGAGCCACTGCTTACCTGACCTCCACAACTCACAAGCAGGGTAACACGATATCCCTAACCAAGGCCAGATATTTTTACCTACCATACTGTGATGATTAAAAAATTTAAAACGTGATGTGCGATTTCAATCTCGTGGGAGGAATTTTCTGCGTATATTTTGAAAACAACAAAAGGCCTATGTCTTGTATTTTTTCGTTGTATATTTTACACAATGTATGTCTACTTTATTTTGTTCTTAAATCTTTTTTAATAGCACCGCATTAGATCACTCTCACTCTTAAACCTTCATATTCAGACAAGATATTTTTTTATTACATAGTCATCTTTTGTCAAAATGAAAACTTATTAATTTTTTCTCTTTTTTCAGGTTACGAAGAAACATTCACAATCTCCCAGTTATCACCAAAATCGGCGATTGCAGAGCAGTTCCCGCAAGATGCGGTGATGCAGACCAGCCTCCCAGACAACATAGGGCTAAGTATAGAACCTAGCGCGAAATATGAAGAAGAGGAACCTCCTGTTGTCACTCATGAAGACTTAGACGAGCATATAATAATCGCAAGATCTGCACATCCAGTCAGAGAATCAAGATCGATAAACGTAGATGAAATCCCAACATCGAACAACGAAATAGATAATCATTTAGAATTGCATAACAAAAGGAAATACTACGATATTCATCCGACGAAAACGATGGGGTATTTGAGGAGTGATGATGAAATTATCCTGTCTTCTGAAGGGTTTGGAGACAGACTTGAGTTTAAATTTCCGGGGGAAGGGAAGAGGGTTCCAAAAGCGCTTGCACTGGCGCCTATGGGACCCAGAATACGGCCTACTGCAGTGCAGCCGATATTTGCGACAGCTACCCCTAGAGAAGGACGACAGAACACTGAAATCCAGAATATAATCACAGGTCTTGTGAAATTATTGAACGGTAACGTCAATGTTCAGCAAGCGAATTCTCAGCTTCTAAGGCCAGGAAGGCCAATGGCATCTAGGATTAATAACAGAGGTCCTCCGAAGATATCTGATGTTCCACCACTACCTGATTTTGACAAGCCTATCACGCCTCCACCTCATCATTACCACCCTACTAAAATACCTCCGCCTTATCCATTTGACAGGCCACCAGTCTACGTGAACCTGCCGGAACAAATAGTTCCTCCATTGAACAGGCCAGGTTTCCATCGACCAATGCCGCCTTGGCAGAGGCCGAGACCCAGGCCTCCTAACAGGAAACCTAATCCAGGCCTACCGATGTATAAACCTAACCTCCCACCTCTTCCTAATATGCCAGACATACCAGATATAAAAGAGAAACCAGAGGAAACCGCAAGCGAGAATGAAACGACTCATTCAGAGAATAATCTCCATCACGATGAAGCTGAAGTTCCCGGAGCAACTGTAGATAATACAACTGAACCAGAAACAAATAAAGTAGAAGAGAAAGAAGAAACAACAACAGTTGCTGACACAACAACTTCATCGACAACAACTACTACTACCACAACAACAACGACAACTACGACAACAACAACAGAAAAACCTACAACAACAACAGAGAAGCCAACAACAACAACAGAAAGGCCAACAACGACCGAAAAACTAACCACAACGGAGAAAATAACAACGACAACTGAGAAAAAGATTGAAAAGCCGAAACAGGACAAGAAAAAAGACACAGTATTCGGTGAAAAAGAAAAACTTAAGGATCAGAAAATAAAAATTGATGATAAACCGTACAACAAGACAAATGTAACGAAAGACGATTTTCTTGATCAAGTTATTCAGATTATTGAGCCATCGTTGCTTGACATCAAGCCTGGTAGTCCGGCGTCTACTGATACTCCTACTCCTACTGAAGGACTGGTTTCTCAGGCGCCTACAATCAGTGCGACGTCACCGCCTACGTCATCATCTGCTTCTTCAGTGGAAGCTATTGAGACATCGTCTATAAATACTGCGCCGTTGCCAAGTAAGTTTTTGTTTGTTTGATATTTTATTTCTTCCTTGTGTTACGCCGTTATATTTAATGGTTTAGGGTGGTGATATCTGTTACTCATACTCAATACATAATCAGTCTATTGCGTTCCTATAGCTGGGGTCCTCTCATTCTCTCTCTATTATAAGAGGGAATGGGCCGCAGTCCACCACGCGGGCCCATTGTGTGTTGGATATAATTATGTATATCTACATAACGGGAGTGATATGAAAATTCGAATGACGTTATTGCGACGCACGCTATTTCGAAAAAAATTAGGTGTAGTACGCCAGTTCGAAAACACATTAAGTCGAAAACCGCTATATCGAATGACGTTGTCGCGAACACGCTGATTCGAAAAACTGTTTGAATGGTACGCTAGTACAAAAGTACTGATTAGTAGTCTTAATAAGTACTAATATTAATCATTTACACATTGGTAGAGAATGCCATGCTGCATTAAATTCGCCCATGTAACACTATTGTAATAAATTTGAAATAACTAAATACCCATTATATGCCGAGAACCCACTCCTGACACAAGTAGGCATATTAAGCTTAGTTCGAGGGTTTAAAAAGATTGCTTGTATTGTAAATACTACCCACATTGCTTCATTCTTTAACACGTTGAACACCAAAAAAGAAATATTCTCCCCATTCAGGCCGCGTCGGTCAGTGATGGCCGACAACTAGACTTGCCGTTCGGGCCTCGTCGGTCAGTGCTGCCCGGCGTTTAATATCTCCATAATTAAATAATTAATGACTAAAGTTGACTTTTGTTAATGAAAACATACATTTGGACATTAGATATAAGTAACAATTTTTTTTTTGAGGTTGGCTTCCCGTCAAACCAACAATTAAAAAAACATTTGGTCTAAATTTGGATAGAACTGTGATTTTTGCTTGGCTTGAACGGAAAGCTCACTGTCGGTCAGCACTGACCGCGTCGCACTGAGCGTGTTAAAACATGTGTGTTTACTTTCAAAAATTAATTATGTTAACGTCTAGCTATGTTATTCACCCAACATGATTAGATTTTATATATATTTGTTAGTTTTAAATATTGTCATGTAATTGAATCGTTGTATTCTTATAAGAATACATCTCAAAGCGAGTCATGAAGTCTAACATTTTATATTTGTCGTTCCAGCATCTCAAGGCACAATCCCATATCATCCGTACCGTCCACGGCCCGGAATTGTCCTAGACGATACGGACTTCAAACCGCACGGCTCTCGCTACCGCCCCGTTGCTGAGGCGTCCGTGATCACCGCCCCCGAGCCTCGGCCGCCGGGGTACGGGGAGATCTTTGACGTGACAGTCTCTGCTATACAGGGATTGGGGGAGAAGGGAGGTGCTGCTTCTGGTGAGTTATCTATCCTTACTAACATTATAATGCTTTTTTATAGGTTATAAGCTTGCGTTTGACCCCCATCTCACCTGATGTTAAGCGATGATGTGGTCGAAGATGAAGCACGCTTGCCTAGAAGTAACCTATTCACTCGAGACACGTCAAAAAAATGAAAATACAAAACAAATGACACCGACTATCGAAATTAAAGTTATTTAATTTAATTTATTTAATTAAAGCCTTTGTAGTGTTTTTATATGGAAGACGGTTCTATTTTTCGCAAAAAAATTTTTTTCGCGATTTTTAGCGTTTTTAGTTTGTAATTATTTATCTAGTTACAAAAGCCAAAATGTCAACTACGTATCACCTTTTACAAATATTGCTTTTCCCGGTGCAGAGCCGTTAATTTTTGAGGAGTTCTCCTGGTACATCACCATCAGCTCTACTTCACCATATGCATTGTGACGAGCATAAAGTGCTTAACATCTATATTCAAGTAATCTAATGGCAATCCACGAAATATTTATTATTGTGTAGTTTTGGTAGCCATCTGGGGTCTTCATTATCAGTTCCACTTCCTAAAATGGTGCTTTTCGAGAGCAACTGCACAAGGTACTATAAGAAATACCCAAAACGCTATAGGTGTGCCTATAATATTTGAAGAGTTCCCTCGATTTCTTCATGATTCCATTATCAGATCCAAACTTGACGACAGTGGGACCAACTAGAAAGTATACCCTATCAAATAAAAAAATAATTTTCGAAATCGGTCCAGCCATCTGCGAGTAATGAGGTAACATACATAAAAAAAAAACTTTAATTTCGGAAGGCGGTGTCAAAAAAAAAAGAAAATACAAAACAAATGACACCGACTACCGTAATTAAAGTTATTTTTGCCTTTGTAGTGTTTTTATATAGAAGTCGGTTCTATTTTTTGCTAAAATTTCCCTACGATAATCTATCCAATTTGACAGACTTTCTTTAGTTTAATTTTTATTATTAATTTTTCCTTAATTAATATATTCTAAAACTTTTTTATTAATGGGAGAACACTGTAGACTCTTAGATTTGTTTTACATTTTCTTATTTGTAATTCCATTGTGCTGTATTAATTGGTCTATACTGTCTTCTCATACAACTCTCATATAAAAATAAAACAAACAAACATACTTAACCTGTATTAGGGATACATTATTACATTGTAAAATAATATTTTTAAAAGAGTAACGGTGGACTTTCATTCCGGTTTTTCTCCATAGAAAACGACCAATTTCGGACCGTGCACTAACTTCTGTTGTTTTGTATGTGCCCATGTAGATGTAGGCTTATCTAAAATAAAATATTTTGAGTTTGAGTTTTTTTTTGTGTCACTTTTGTCCATATTAATTCTAAGTTCCGTCCCGTTTCAGTGCACATAGAGAACGTGAATCTCTCTGGTCACGAACACGATGACATTATTGTCTCTCCCTCGGGGGAGCAAGGTTTCGTCTCCATCGATGGGAAGAGGACTTATCTGAACCTCTTCGATACCTCCACTCCTGGACCCAGCATCAGACCTACCCGGGTGCAGAGTTTGCCGCAATCTGGTATGATTTTTTAAACTTAGTTAGATGTATTTTATACATCTTGTTTAGCCTTTTTCCATTTGGTATATGGCACCGACTGGAAAAAGGCTAAACAAAATGCTGAGAAGTCAATGAAGGTAGTAATGGCTTGGCTCTCTGCCAACTTGCTCACCCTAAACCTGTCCAAAACCAAAGCTGTTGCGTTCCATACTACCCCAAGATCAGCGCCTCCACCCGGAGCATCAGTCATTAAGGCACATATCTGTTCAGACGCTTATCATCCCTGTAACTGTCCACGTCTTACCATTGTCCCAAACACAAAATATTTGGGTGTCTACGTGGATGAGAAATTAAACTGGCATACACACTTAGAATCTTTAAAAACCCGAGTTAGACGTCTTCTTTATATCTTTATAAACCTCCGCGAATCGGCAGATCAAAGCACCTTGAGAAACGTCTACCTCGCTTTATGCCAGTCCATCCTCTCATACTGTATCCCAGTGTGGGGTGGGACTCACAAGACGGCAATGCTGGGTATTGAACGAGCCCAAAGGGCTGTTTTAAAGGTAATGATGCGTAAACCGCGTCGATATCCAACATCTACCTTATTTTCGGAATGCAATGTTCTATCTGTGAGAAAGCTTTTCATATTGCGAACAACTCTTAGAAAACACGGCTCCGTTCCATATGACAGAAATATGACTCTTCGCACGGGGAAACCAATATGTAGAACAGAGCCAACAAAAACAAGCTTCGCGAAACGGCAATTTTCCTTTCTCGCTTCGGAATTATATAACAAACTAAATAAATTACTATCCATTCATTCCCTTAATAATTTCGAATTAAAAAACAAAGTAACAGATTACCTACTGCATTTGACGTATGATGAGACAGAAAATCTATTTACACGTTTATCTTAAATACTGCTTGTTCAAAGAATTCATTCAAATTCCCCATCCCACAAACATGTTTCCACTTTCAAACTCTCACTCACTCTATCACAATACTCACCACACACGCACACACACCATAGAATACTCTCACACACACCATAGAATACTCTCACACCCACCACATTTTTCTATTGTTAAAAGTTATATACTAATACTCGTCACATCTGTTCCGTGTAAATTCAGGCTGAATTTGTATTATCTAAGAGGAACCACTGACTCGGAAGATACAGGCATTGCCTAGTTTCTGAGCCAGAGTTTCAATCCCTGTAATTGCTAAATTACTGCTAACCTAAGATCAGTGTATACCTATCATAATGTGACCAATATATCCAATGTATATGTACTTAATTGAAACTTAATACTTAAAATGTAATGTAACAAAGCTGTTAGTGTGTAAAAGGTTTTTTTTGAATAAATTATATTATATTATATTAATCTATGTCTATGTGTTTACAAATTGACATTGTTAATACTTTTTTATTCTTTTTGACATAAATATATTTACTTTACAAAGCTTTTTTTTTTAAATTGAATGTGTGTGTGTGTGTAATTATTGTGAATATGTGAACTGTGCAGGTTGAATAAACATCGGGATAAACATGATTGACTGGCAATTTTGAGTACTTTTTGCGGCCCATCCAAACGTTCATACCTTGTAATGTTCGTCAAATCTTTGAGCTCCTTAAAGTTCCAAGTTGAGCTATGCGTTATCTGACAAATGCTTGCACTGTCCGGACAGGCTCACTACAATATGTGAGCATCTTTCCTCAAAATATCGTCTGAGACATTAACCTACAAGGTTCTCAAATGATTTCACCAGTACGGTGTGTATGAACTTCAAAAGAGACGTTGACCTCTGAGTTTGTTTTGATGTTCTTCTTCCTCTCAGGGTAGTCAGTTGGGAAACACCAGCCTCCTAACACTTTTATACGTCATTTTTTTATAAATTAAAACTAAATAAGGCCGGAGTTTCCTAACGGACTATCTTGAGAAGTAACACCGAAACAAACTCAGAGGTCAACGTCTCTTTTGAAGTCTACACAATCTGTACCGTTCAAATTCAAATGTTTAGGCTATGTGCATGAAGTTTCAATAAATACCCACCATTTTTTCTTACAGTACCACCCCTTGCTCCGCCGCCTCTCGCCCCGACCCTCGGCACAGGGGAGGCTATACCAGCGGATGACATCCCCCTACCACAACCCCCGAGGAGACCAGTACATCATCCTCAGCTTCCAACACATCCTGGACACGGAACACATCCACAGTTGCATCGACCGCAGCAGGGCTTTAGAAGGCCGCAGCCTACTGTCAGGTATGTAGATAAAACTATTCAAGATTAAGACCAGGCAGTCCAAAATAATTTTCACGCAAGCTCCGCCCCCATCCGCCCCGGTTAGGCCGTTGTATACTAAACGCTAACGCCGCAGTAATAAAGTTGAATATCGCGTGCGCTCTTTCACCATGTTCGGTTTCGAAACTGCCGTTGTGTGCTAAACGCTAACTATATTTTCTCACTGTCAATACTAATTTTAGACATAAGAACCGAGTAATCTTGATTAAATTTTGAATAATCTTTAAAAAAGACATGATTTTCGATTAAAAAATGAATCGAGCGAAAATGTTTCAATTACGAAACTGGTCTAGACATGGAAAGAAAAAGATCCAATAAATCATATCGTCGCTGCGCCTGCCAAATTCCATTTGTGCATTTTTTCATTGTTATTTGCAATTTTTTGCTTAAAAAAATTCTAGCCCCTTAAATGACTGATAGTTTTGGCAACTTTTGTATTTATATAATATAGCTTCTGCCCGCGACTTCGTCCGCGTAGAAGTCGAAAATATTCCACGGGATCCCGTCCCCGACTTGCTTGACAAAGATTATAATAGCTCGGCTAATATGCATGATATAAAGATAGTTTATAGCCTATAGCACTCAGGGATAATGCAACTACATGTAAGCGAAAGAATTTTCAAAATCGGTTCAGTAGTTTCAGAGATTACCCCATACATACAAACTTACAAATGTTACCTCTTTATAATATTAGTATAGATTAAATAAACGTCTGTGCTGTGGTATCAATAATTTTGTCGAGTTTTTTATTTTCAATTCAATAACATGTTTTTTGTTGTTTCCCAAAACCTTACAAAAATCACTTAGAGCCGGGGCACACGATGCGTTGCGGCGGCGGTGCGGCGCCGGAGCGGTGTCGCTGCGTCGTCTTACATAGAAATATCTGTGGCATGCACACGATGCGCTCCGGCGCCGCACCGGACTTGCAACCACCAAGACGAGGCGGGGAGGGGTGAATGCGTTGCGACGTCGGAGCGGCACCGCTCACTTGTTTAGCGTCACAAGGAAGGACACACGCTCGCTCGTTTCGATTGTCTGTCAACAGACTGTCCAACGCTGCTACGGCGCCACTGCGACATAACAACGTTACGGCGCCGCACCGCTCGTGTGCCCACTGACACGGTGAAATCTTTGCGGAGCGGCGCCGCAACGCATCGTGTGCCCCCGCCCTTATGGAACTTGGCAGGCGCAACGACAATATACTAAAGTTCCATTTTGATTGTATGCGTGATTGTTTCGGAATATTAATACAAAATTACATACAATTTAGGGAGCCTCCTCTTAAGCAACTCTTGATTGGTTTGTCTGTGAAAAGGATGACCAACTAGCTGCATAGATCAAGTTTTAAGGGTTAAGCAACGGTTGCTGAGATTCCTCTGTGCTTAGGAATGCACGTAAAACCGTTGGTCCCGTCCCGGCTGTCATTTGTACATTTTTGACAGTCGTTACGATTAGTCAGAAGCAATAAAATCTTGCAGAGGCAAGCTTTGTTTTCCTAGGACAGCGGTGCCGTTATATAGCGGCCGTAATACAGCGGTGAATGACGTCACTAGAACGTTGTCTATGTAAACAAAATGGCGCGGTTTCCTAGAGAGCGGTAACTGACACCGTAACGTCAAAAAGCGGTGCCGCCATTTGCATGACGGCCGTCTTGTCGGTGACAGATGGTTTCGTGAACGTTTAATTGATAGCGATGAAGCAGACTGTGTTAAAACGGCCGTGGAACTTTCCACATGTCGTCACCGTAAAGACGGCCGCCTTTTTGCGTCCGTAATATTACGGCCGCTATATGACGGCACCGTTTTCCTAGGAAACCAAAGCTTAATCATGCACCATTAACGTTTTAAGTTCCTTCATGACACAAATGTTAGAAATTTGAGATCATCGGAGAATTTGAGACTTTCAATGCCTACACATTCCACTAAATTATATAGCTCATCGTTTACGGTGCAAGCTGTTCGTTTGTGGAATGAATTGCCGGTGTCAGCAAGACAAGCTCAGTCACTCGCTACTTTTAATAGCTCGGTTATTAATTATTTTCTTTCCAATTTATGATTATTATTTTGTTTTTTCTCCACATGATGTTAAAGAATACATTATATTTATTGTATTTATATACATATATTTATTTTAATATTTTTTTCTCTGTTTTTATGAGTAATGTAGTAAGTACACTAATTTAGCCCTCCCCACTTTAATTACAGTTGTTAAAGTCCTTCCAAAGGTTGTCTGGAAGATATCGCTTTCAGCGATAAGACCGCCATTGTAACCATAGAATAAGCAATATTGAGGTGTGTTTAAATTTTGGTGTACAATAGAGTATATTATCTATCTATCTCCATGATATCGTTGGCAAAAGGCTAAATTCTTTATAATATATTTGCACGCCATATTATGTGGCAAACTTGATTGTACTTTATTTTTGTTATGTTACCTTGCATGCATAATTTTTATTCTTGTATGTAGGTATACACATGCTTACGCAAATAAATAAATCTAATCTAATCTGATGATGATTCAATAAAAAATAATATAAATGTTTTGTTTGTTTTAGAATCGACACCTGCATTGTAGGCGACGATTCGACCTGTGATCAAGCGCAGAATGAAAAATGCAGGACTGAAGCCGGTAAGTTTCATATAATTATCAATAACATAAAGAAACTTTTAAACATCAATAACCTAATGGCTAAGGAGTCGGACCGAGATCGAGAGGTCGCAGGTTCGAAGCCCACCTATGTAAAACCCTATTTGTTAATTATAATTTTGTTAATTTTACTCTATATATACACCTGCTCTACCTGCAATTATTGAATAATATTATTTTTATTTATGGGCTTGTACTACTGCCCTTCATACAAGTTATTCTATAACTTAGTAAGGGCGCTGGTTGCAACTCCTACTTGCTAGCTTTGTTAACTTTAATCTATACTAATATTATAAAGCGGAAAAGTTTGTTTGTTTGTTTGTTTGTTTGAACGCGCTAATCTTCGAAAGTACTGGGTGGATTTGGATGAAATTTGGTATGGAAGTAGCTTGAAGCTTGAGAAAGGTTATAGGCTACTTTTTACGCGACTGCAAAAAAGGAGAGTTATGTTTTTACCGTGATAGTATTCACGGGAGCGAAGCCCCGCGTGAGTACTAGTAGGCTATAAAATTGTTTCTTTTTCAACCGACGACCAAAAGAGGAGGTTATTAATTTAATGTTAACATTGTATGTATATTGGTTGAATAAATTTAATAATTAATAATAATAATATCCATACAAAGGTTGTCTGTAAAAGATCGCTTTTAGCGATAAGACCGCCCATTGTAACACCCTTTGTAGATTTAAGTCCTCATTTAATTCTATTATGGTGTACAATAAATAGTATATATATCTATCTATTGTCGTGAACTCACACCCAACACAACCATATCTAGCGTATTTGGAGTTGGAGAGACCCTAATGTAGTTGAAAAAGGTTAAACAGATGCGCAGCAGAGCGATAAGAGCTTATTTTTAAGGTTCCGTAATCGACAAAGAAATCTTTTAGTTTCGCCTTGTCTGATCATAAAGTCGCTGAAAATATTCTACTAGCTTACGGACAAATTCCATTGAAAAGTATTTAGATCAAGTTCTTATTTGTGTAAAACAGAGTAGTTTGTTGTTGTTAGAGCATCGTACGAAACTCTAGGTCAGCTAATCCGACTCGCACTGAGCCGGTATTTTTTTTGCACAGATTACACTAATCTGTTACTCTTTTTTTTTTAAACTACAAGTGAATTAGATGTTTTCGGAATATACCGGTATGATATAATAGGGTAGTTTCCTGTGTTACAAAATAATTATTTTATTTGGTCCATTAGGTAGATTTTCAAAAAATATTGGTCACGTATTTTTTGCTTTTTCGAATCAAGAAAAATTCACAAAGATTAAAAGCTTTAAAGTACAGGAGTGGGGGCTGCTGACGTAACACATTGCTAAGAATTATACCGAGGAGTGACGTCACGCGAAATTTCAATTCACTGTATCGTCTTAATTTTTCAATTACGTGAAAAAAATAAAAATACGTGTCCAATGTTTTTTGTTAAACTACGTGACAGACTAAATAAAATATTTTAGGCAACTAGCCTATTGTAATATTTATTCTCTCGCCACAATATATAGTGGATTCCGGGTATAACGACGATGAAGGGGCCACTGTAATTTCAACGTTATATCCGGAAGTTGTATGTACATTTTTACAATTATTAGGGACACATTTTATATAACATCACAGACATTGTGACAGTCGCTATGCATTTAAAAAGAAATTGCGGATCTATTTTCTACACCAATAAACAGAATTTCCACATTTAGTTTTCATTTGATTCTTAAGTATATATTTGTGTGTATTTATATAAGTGTTTATTCATATATGTTATTTATGTAGATTTCTATTTTTTATGATTTTAGGTTTTTTGTGTTATTACTAATTTTTTTTTTCAAATTTTACGTTTCACCTCCCACACTCTTCACCACTTATGGTTGACTGGTATTGTTACAGTTAGATCACGTTAAGAAAATAGTGGCGTCATCGTTGTCCGCCGCCTCTCGACCAATCAGGTCGCAATAAATTAGAAAGCTAAGTTCACAGTGACTAGTTGACTGGAGATCTTTTGGCGAAACGGTTGTCTTAATGCGTTACCTACTTACATTAAATGATTTAATTAAATTCAATACTATTGAATTGGTGTGGGCCCACTTAAAAATATATATGTTAGTGCCAATAACTCAACATTCAAGATGAGTGTTACAAAAAATATATTTTGTGTCGCAATAAGAAAATTTTAAAAAAGAAAAAGAAGAAAATTTTATGTAAAATTTGGATAACGTCATAGAGAACGCAGAACAAAATCCTTTCATAATAAATTTAAATGAAGATTATAGTGACACTGTTTAAAAAATGTTACTAATTTAAAACAATTCACTTTTTCAATCTTTTGAAATATTAATTTAATTTTGAATTTTTACTCCATTGTGAAAACACCTTTACCCTGCAGTTGCATTGATGACGTCACTATTTTCTTAACGCGAACCAACTATAGTGAAATAATTATTAAGTGGGGATGTAGGTGCGTGTATAGTGAGTTCGTGTGTGGAGTCAGTGGGTATGCATTTGCAAAATTTTTTTTTTAAATTTCCCAGGTATCTCTAGCTGTCAATGTCGTCCTGGCTACGCTCGTCGCGTCCACCGCGATCCTTGTAGGAGAGTGGTGTCCCTACTCCTCAATCTGAGGGTCGACAGGCTCTATGAGCGGAAGGTAAGCACATCATAGCATAAGTTGGGCTACACGATAACTGACAAATGCTTGCACTGTCTGGACAGGTCCGCTCAAATTTGCTTGGTTATTTCCTCAAAAGAATACCACAGACATGACTACATGCTTCTCAAATACAAATTGTCTTGACTTTAAAAGAGCCTTTGACCTCTGAGTTTGTTTCGGTGTTTCTTCTCAGAGTAGTCAGTTAGGAAATACCGGCCTTATCTAGCTAAACTAAACTTAACACGCAAAAAAAACATGACGTGTAAAAGTGTTATTTATAACCAATTTACAAGATAAATATTTCATTTCATTTTATGAAGGTTCATAGCCAAGTATCATAGGTTTGCTTATGTATACTATGCACTACTGAATGCACTCTCATGATGTTTGTAAAGTTTTCTTCTGATTATTTTCTTTTTTACAGGTGGCTTGGGACGCAAAACTGGCAGATAAAGAATCGGATCCTTACCAGCAACTTAGCTATGAAGCGGTTCGAGCTGTAAGTATTGTTTTTTGACGTGACAACGTCTTATAATTCGATGAAGCTGGCTGCACGCACGAAAATACATGACTCATGCGGCGTTACCTCGCTCTGAGGCGTTCCATCGCTCTGAGGCGTTCCAAAGCAAAACAAATTGGATCTACAAGTTGACATTTATGTATGACTCAACGAGTCAAGTACTAGGCTATCATAAAACGGTAAGAGATGACGTCACTGTGTAGGCATTCTTTGCCATTTATGTATGACTCAACGAGTCAAGTACTAGGCTATCATAAAACGGTAAGAGATGACGTCACTGTGTAGGGATTCTTCCATTGTCATGAGAAGTGCAGTAATAGTGATGTAAAATTAAAATTTTCTTTTGAAAAATGCAACCATTCCATCAGTATTTTCTTATGACGTTGTCACGTTCAACTATCGTCAGTAAACCGACTTTACAGACAACCGATTTTTTGTTGATAATTGGTTCGCGTTTGACCACCATCTCACCTGATGGTAAGTGATGATGTGGTCGAAGATGAAGTCTAATCCCCCAATATTAGCTTCGTCAGGCAATCATTATTTTACATTGGAATAACAAGAGTCGGTATAAGTCAGCACAAGCTATCTAGGACATGCGTCACTAGCAGATATAATTTTTTTAGGGTTCCGTAGCCGAATAAAAAACGGAACCCTTATAGTTTCGTCATGTCTGTCTGCCTGTCTGTCCGTCCGTCTGTCCGTATGTCACAGCCATTGTATTCCGAAACTATTAGGACTATACAACGTGTAATGGAAACCCCATATCTATCCAAAAGGACTGAAGACAACATCTGGTATGGAGTCTCTATGCAAAGTTTCAGCTCAAAATAAGTGACTCACAGAATTGAACCCAAATTATTGGTTTCATATATTTCTTGAATACCAATCATAACAAACATATCACAGCACTATGAGGGTCATCACTGTCCACGTCACTTGCCAATAAATCGACAATTCTCTTCGTTCTTCTTAATTTGAAAAATTCGGTCTCTGGTATCAATGTATTGAAATTTCTAATAAGTTCCACACATGTAGACATAGGATTACAATACCCTTGCCATATCGTTTGTTATCATCCAAAGAAGCCGTGCACTTGGTATGTATATAGGTACCCTTTAAATTACACGTTGTACATGTGAAACTTGGTAGGTAGATGTATTCTGTGAACCACTTTCCGATTATAAGAAAAAAAATAAAAAATATTTAATATAAAGGGGGCCCCCCATACATGAAACTGAAACTGAAAATATTATTTTTTTCATGAAATCTATACGTGTGTGGTATCTATAGACAGGTCTTTAAAAATAGCATTGGAGTTTTTAAAACCACTTTTCCATAAAGTTAATCGTTTAAAAGATTTACGCTTCCAAAGTGATAAAATGTCCCCCCCTCTAACTTCTATAATATGGAGTAAAAAATCTTACAAAAATATATGCTGTAGATCTTAATGTAAACTTTCAACGAAAATTGGTTTGAAACGAGATCGAGTCAGCAGTTTTTGAGATACAGCATATTTTCTAAAACCGCATATATAACTTTGTTATTTATACAAATACTAAGTCTTTGGCGTAGTTGTAAAAATTGTAAATAAGTTAGTTTTAAGAAATTTGTAAGGTTTTTTTTTGTCAAATAAATATTAGAAATATTTCATTTCATTACATTTCAATGCGGGTAGAAATCACATTAGTAGCAATCCAACTAAGCTAAATATGCTTGTGTTTAGAGTGTGTTCACGTCAATAGTGTAATGTGTGGGGTTCGAACTTGCGACCTCTCGATTACAAGTCCGACACCTTACCCATTGAGCTATTGATTGGTTAGCAATAAAATTAGTATATAAGATCAATATGTCTGTATAATCAAGTTAATTATCTAGACTAATATTATAAAGCGGAAAAGTTTGTTTGTTTGTTTGTTTGCTTGAACGCGCTAATCTTCGAATGTACTGGGTGGATTTGGATGCAATTTGGTATGGAAGTAGCTTGAAACTTAAGGAAGGTTATAGGCTACGCGACTGCAAAAAAGGAGAGTTATGTTTTTACCGTGATAGAATCCACGGGAGCGAAGCCCCGCGTGAGTACTAGTAAGTTAATAAAGTTTATTTTTAAACTCCTCCGTTTTCGCTTACTTAATTCACGCTTGCCTAGAAGTAACCTATTCACTCTTGACTTAAAGACTCCCAGGTTATAGCTATCAGGAAACAGACTCAGGCAGAGAACTCCTTAGCTATACGCACAAAGAAAGTATGACAAATAGGGGAACAAAAATACAGTGTATCTTTTACGGTTTTATGTACGGAAACTTTCAGTCTTGTCTTTTAACTAACTTTTGTGTCAATATTTTCAGATCGACTCAGCATTTTCTATGACGCCGTTCTCCGATGATTTCGTGAGTGGTTCAGTGAACTCGGTACACAACGGAGATGAAAACAATAAAGGGGTGTTTGTTAACCTCACAGTATTGGTAAGTTTTTTTCTAATTGAATATTTTTCCTTACAGCATTATTATAAAACAAAGTCAAAGTCTGTTTGTATGTTCACGATAAACTCAAAAACTATTGAATAGATTTTCATGCGGTTTTCACGAATGGATAGAGTAGCTTTTAGTCGTAGGTTTTAGTGTGTATAAAATTCTAATAAAAATTTGGTTTTTGTGTGAATTAGCAGAATGAGACCGTGGAAAGCAAAAAATAAAGATATATATTTTTTTAATCTAAATTTATGTCATACTCTACAATGTTTTTGTTAAAACCTGATGATTATGAAGCAAACTAAATAAACTAGTGATAAGACCGCCATTGTAGTCATAAAATAAGCAATATTGTTAAATAGGTGTGTTTAAATTTTGGTGTACAATAAAGTATATTCTACAGTATGTTAACTAATAGAGGGCGTTCCCGTTAACCCGCAATAGTATAGCATCCATACTGGATGGACCATCGCTAGTTGATATAAAACCCACAATTTCCTTCTATTCCAGATGCAAGAAACAGCGGAGACTCTCCGCCCACAAGTGGGCACGGACATACAGAAGCACTTGCTGGGCGTTATCCGGAGACGTTCCAACAACGTGGGCGCTTCCGCACTCTTCGTCGACACTCCTGCTGGAAGCGTATTACCTTTACACGGTAAGAAATAGTATCTATCTTAGGCAGTTGTCCCACCCACGGAATAAATGAATAAGGTTGGAATGATAATGTGGGCGTGGCGAGCGCGCCACATTTATGATACGACAATCATAGCTCGACCGATTAAATCATTCACCGCGTTTAGTGCGCTTCGGATTACTTCGGAACACAGAGCTCTGCTTTAAAATGTCGTGTTGTGCAATTATAACCTGTAAAACAAAAAATTAGACCGCAAGTATAGAGCGAGGACTCCTCGCTCTATACTTGCGGTCTAACTTTTCCTCCTCCCCGAGGAGGTATATCTTATACATTCGGATGTGAACAGATATAAAGAGTGGTTGATGGAAACGGATTGATTCGTATCTTTTTTATCTATCTCTCCTGAGTTACCCATCTCTAGGTCTAACTAGCGAGTGATCGTTGTCACACTCGCTTATAGCCCAGCGCCATAACTATCGGAACTACACGCTCGCTGCTCATCAACTCGTTTTCAGAAGCTAGCTCTACTCGCTACTCGTTCATCGTCGGCGGTGGGACCACAGAACAGATAAAAGAGGTTAGAAAGGAAATAGTTCCTGATTTGTATGAGAACGCGTGTCGCCGCTTGTCTCCTACTATTTAGCTCCACTACAAGCAAGAGGCCCGTTACGTATGCGAATTACGCACACAAATAAATATCACACACTTAAATCGAGAGCTTGCTACTGATTGTAACTCACTGTCGATAAAAATGTGCCATGCATCACGGCCAATCAGGGCAAAGGACGAAACGTCAATGGTTGAAGTGCGGAGGACGCAAAGCATGCAGTACATTGTAAGCGGACTTGGTCATTGCGTTGATTAAGCGAGTACTCATCGGGCAATGTATATTTTTTGTAACTTGTTGCAATAATATTGTTAATGTTCGGAATTTCATAGTAGTCAGAATATTTTTTTGTTTTTTACAAATAAAATTGTAATTAAATGTTATTTTCGACTTACTGATGGAAAGATATACCTCCTCGTTATATATTAGCGGTCTGACTTTTTGTTTTCAACCGACGACCAAAAGAGGAGGTTATCAATTCGACGCGTATATTTTTTTTTTCTCTTTTTTTTATGTATGATCACCGATTACTCGAAGACGGCTAAACCGATTTGGAAAATTCTTTTTTTGTTTGAAAGGGTATACTTCGAAATTGGTACCATTTATCACCAAGTCAGGATCTGATGATGGGATCCTGGAGAAATCGAGGGAACTCTTCAAATATTATAGGCACACCTATGGCGTTTTGGGTATTTCTTATAGTAACTTGTGCAGTTGCTCTCAAAAAATACCATTTGGGGAAGTGGAACTGATGATGAAGACCACAGATGGCCGCCGAACCTACTCAATAATAAGTATTTCGTGGATTGCGATTCGAATACTTGAATATGGATGTTAAGCACTTTATGTTCGTCACAATGCATATTGCATATATGTAGAGCTGATGGTGAAGTACCAGGAGAACTCCTCAAAAATTAACGGCCCAGCATTGGGAAAAGCAATATTTTGTAATAGGTTATAAGTAGTTGACATTTAGGCTCTTTTAACTAGGTAAATTAAAAATCGACCAACTAAAAAGAGTAAAATAAAAACTTTTCGGTTTAATTTTTTGGTAAAAAGTTTTTATATAGGTTATAATTGCACAACACGGCATTTTAAAGCAGAGATTTGTGTTCCGAAGTTGTCCGAAGCGCACTAAACGCGGTGAATGAATTAAGACGCAATATAATCCCGTTGACCTTGCTCAAACGGGCGCACACAGACACATCACAGAGAATGCCCCGCGCACCCCCTCATTTGAGGGGGTGAAGCAGATGAAGTGGGACACGAGTAGTCCCGCCTACTGCGGGGTGCACCGCGCGAATTTCGTCGATGCGTGTTTTTCATTACATTTAACATCGTAATTTCGCGGCTAGTTTACAGAGCTCGAGCGGTCCAGTGTGTCCCCGTTCGGATTTCGCGCCGCGTTTCCGCGGCGATCACCAAGATCGAATCTCATTCGCGGTATAGCTTTTTGTTGTCTTATTTATTAAATATTATGTATTTATAGATATTTACATATTTTCGTGTTGTTATTATTTTAAAATTTGTGCATAGTTTTGTTCTCTTATTTTTTATTTAATACATTAGGTTATCAAAAAAAATTTTAGCAAAAAAATAGAACCGACTTCCATATAAAACACTACAAAGGCAAAAATAACTTTAATTTCGGTAGTCGGTATCATTTGTTTTGTAGTTTCTTTTATATTTTTGACACCGCCTTCCGAAATTAAAGTTATTTTTGCCTTTGTAGTGTTTTTATATGGAAGTCGGTTCTATTTTTTTGCAAAAAAATTTTTTTCACTCTTTTTAGTGGGACTGTTTGTAATTTATCTAGTTACAAAAGCCAAAATGTCAACTACTTATCACCTTTTACAAAATATTGCTTTTCCTGGTGCAGAGCTGTTAATTTTTGAGGAGTTCTCCTGGTACATCACCATGAGCTCTACATCACCATATGCATTGTGATGAGCATAAAGTGCTTAACATCCGTACTCAAGTAATCGAATCGCAATCCACGAAATACTTATTATTGAGTAGTTTCAGTGGCCATCTGTGGTCTTCATCATTAGTTCAACTTCCCCAAATGGTAATTTTCAAAAGCAACTGCTCAAGGTACTATAAGAAGAAAAAAATTTGAAGAGTTCCCTCGATTTCTCCAGGATCTCAACATCAGATCATGATTTCGTAACAATGGGACCAACTAGAACGTATACCCTTTCAAACGCAAAAAGAATTTTTCAAACCGGTCCAGCCGTCTCCGAGTTATGAGGTAACATACATAAAAAAAAGTTCAAGACGAATTGAGAACCTCCTCCTTTTTTTTTTTGAAGTCGGTTAAAAACAATAATTTTTATTCCTATAGATATTTTATTTCAGAATCAAGAATAATATAATGAAAAAGAAAACATCCAAAAAGTTTGATGGTGGATTCTGAAGAAAAATAATATACAGGGTGTTACAAAAGAGTTTAAGTAATACCAAAGGAGGTTATTGTACTCATAATTATGAACAAGTTTTACTATGGCACCAGCTCTGAAATCGCAATTAAAACAGCTGTTTCAATTATTTTTTTCCAAGGGAATAAACTTTTTGTATAAAATAGCAGTTTATTTTCGTTATTTTTATTTTCGCAATATACGGTTTATAAGAATACAGCGTGTGAAGTGAACATACCTACGGATGCGAGGAGAGACGAATGAAAGGGTGGGATACGGACTGGGTGGATGGATGGACAGGTGAACGAACAGGAAGGATACATAAAAATTAAACAAGCTAATTATTATAATTTTATTTTGTGATTTTTTGACGTATTTACGCATACGGAGCGCAATGTTAATACACAAATTTTGGAAAAAAATTACTCATTTCACAAATCTTCAAAATTTAGTTTTCTACTACAACAAGTTTTGTTTTTAGGCATCCAAAACAAATACTGCCTTGTATGTGCTCGTGCAGAGAAAAAACAAACTGCTGCACCGGAACAGTTTGCTTTCATTCCATTTCGCTTTTGTCTTTTTTGTCACTTTTATCTCTATCTGTATTTTCATCTCTATTTTTTACGTATGGTTCACGAATTTTCATATTTCTTGAAATTCGGAGATCAAGTATCTCAGGTAAAATACAGTCTAAATAGAACTTTTTCAATTTTTCTTTCATTTCTCTTTCCCAAAATGTATCATCTCTTTGAATGATTTCCGTCTTCAGCTTTTCTTTTTCATTCTCCCATACGGCAAACAAACAATATTTTTTTTGGGTTACGTGTAGCTGTCCTTGAACTTGGTAATACCAAGCATGTTTTTTGTTGATGGCTAGTTCACTAGTTTTTATTTTTTGCCCGAAGTTTACTTTTTTATTTTCAATTGCTGCTGCTAGGCCCATTTTGTGGGCTGTCAAAGGACACTTTACTTCAACAACAGTATTTTCTCCAATTAATCCATCAGGCGTTGCACCCAAGAAACATAGTTCTTGGTCTATAAATAAACCACAGGGTCTAATCGTTTTGCGCTCTTGTACAGCCAATTGTGCAAGTGCGATTTTTTCATTCAATTGGCCATGTCTAATAGATTCCACGTGGTCAATTTTGTTTCGATAAAGAATATCTTTGACTAAATTAGCACATGGTGTATTAATACGCCTTTTTATAACTCTGCCAAAATTGGATGCAGTCAATAACGATCTTCTCATCTCTAGCCATTCTCCACTATCACTTTGTAAAACAGTTTTTCTTTCAATTGTTGCTCGTTCCAAATCAGACTTTTTAATTTTTTTCATAAACTCGTTTTTCAGTTTATCCAGTATTTCTACCAGCATATCGGGCTTTTCACAGGACTGGCCATAATCCTTATCGTCTTGTTTTTTACTGAAAACAAGCCTTCTTTTTCTTTTTATATATCTTTTACTAGGGAGTTTTTGTTTCTTCTTTCTTTCTTCCCACAGTTTCAAATTCAAATTCAAATTCAAATTCATTTATTCAGTTTGCCTCTTGGGCTCTTATTGGTAATTTTTTTATAAAGCTTCGAAAGTGCATTTTCTTCATTGAACGACACTGCTGACGCAATGCATCGCGTCTGATATGAGTTTTTGAGGGAAAAATTAACTCTTTTTCCTCCTACATATTTTGCTATTATGCTATGTATGATAGCGTTCTACAACGTTACTGTCCACGTCATGAAGTAAACTTCGAGCATGGCCAGCAATACTTTGTATCATTATACTAATTCTCTGCCACAAAGAACTTAGCTGAAAGTCACTTGGAACATCATTTTGCTCCAAATCTCCCGTTTTTTTGCAGAAATGTGTTTTGCATTCAAGATGGTTTCCAAAAGCGTGATGATGTGCTTGTAAAATGTCCTCAAATAATTTTTGCTCTTCTGGGCAGGGATCATTTTTATTTTTTTGTATTGCTTTGGTTATGCAGGATCTCATGCTCAAAACTCGCGATATGGTCAATAATTTTCTGTGACTTTTTAAATATTTGGTTTCAGTTTGCAATGTCATCATTTTGTTACAAAAATTCCTCAGTAAATGATTTCTGCATTCTACTTTTTCGACGGTAATATCAAGGTAAGGTCTTGCCTGCAAAATTTTGGAATAAGTACTTGAGTCACCATCAGATATTAGTCGTCCGTAAATCAAACCGTGGGTAGCTAATGACTGCTTAATACCTTCCACTATAATTTCGCTCTCCATTCCTGTGGACGGACCGGAATAGTTTTTCGAACATAAATGTTCAGGCACTGTTGTTTTTTTTTCTTTTCGACACGATCACAATGGTAGCAATATTTATTTCGGACTCCCAAATATAAAAGTTTGCCTGTTTTTCTACCTATGATTGCAGCAGCGCCGGATAAAGCTGAATATTTTTTTTGTACGACCTTTTACCGTACACACCATCTGCTATCACATCTATGATAGGCGTACCATTCTTTGTGACCCTGCCTTCTGCTATAGCCATAATTTTCTCTTCCTCAGCTGCTTGATCCATGGACTGTTGTGTCAGTTGCTGCCAGTTTTCCGACAGTAATTTGTGGTTCTTTTGGTATGTTTTTTGGGAAATCATTGGCAAATTCATGGCTGATGAAAATTCTTGTAGCTGAGAATGACCACAACCAATAGAAATTGCACCAGCTACAGCACATGTATTTATTGATAAACAATTATCATTGTCGTTAATGATAACAAATTGTTGTTTACACATTTTACATAAAAAAGTAAATTTGGAAGATAAGCCGTGAAGCTTTTCACCAACTAACTCAAGAGAAGATAGCCCGCAGTCTAATGGTCCGTGATTTGAGATCTCACACAACTTTAAAAAAAAATAGGAAACATTAATAATCCTGCGTCCAATTTGTATGTTCTTTTTAGGAGTATAGTTTTCCGTCTGTAAAAATAAATGAATATTTTTTTTTATACCATAAAACATTGTTTTAACTTAAAATAATTTTAAATAAGTATGTTTTCACGGAATAACTTACTTCTGCACTATAATTTAACCCATCAGTTTCTTGGTTTTCAGGTTGGACATCACAATGACTTTCTTCAGTAGCACTAGCCACCTAAAATTGAATTATACCATTTTTATTTATAAAACTAATTCTACACAACTCGCAAAATTATGTTACTGTAACGTGCGGTTGAAGTTACCTGTGTATTAAAGGTTTCTTTTAGTACTTGCTCAGATGAATATGTACTTTTATCAATAACTTCACGACCGTGATCATTCTGTGATGCCACAGTTTCCAATCTAAAAATACAAAAAGTTTGTGGTAATGAAATTCATTACAAAATAAAGCGGGACATTATTTACCATGTTTGTTATTTGTTTCGAGTTTCGATTGTGAAACAACTGAAAAAAATTGGCCAAGTGCATGTCAGACTCACCCATGAAGGGTTCCGTAGTAACTATAATAATATAATATAACATGTATATTAATTTGACAAAAAAAAAGACCTTACAAATTCCTTAAAACTAGCTTATTTACACTTTTACAACTACGCCAAATAACTTTGTTTTTCATAGTGTTTGTATGAATCACAAAGTTCTATTTGCGGTTTTAGAAAATATGCTGTAATACAAAAACTGCTTACCCGATCTCGTTCAAACCGATTTTGGTTGAAAGTGTATATCTACAGACATATATTTTTTTAGATTTTTCACTCCATTGTTATAGAAGTTAGAGGGGGGGGGGGGGGGGGGAGGGAGAGACAAATTTTACCACTTTGGAAACGATTTACTTTATGAAAAAATGGTTTTAGAAACTTCAATCTCATTTTTTAAAGACCTGTCTATAGATATCACACACGCATAGGTTTCATGTAAAGAAATATTTTCAGTTTTTAGTTCCATATATGGGGAGCCTTCCATGTATGGGGAGGTTCCATGTATTTTAATTTTTTTTTTTTTTTTCTCAAAGTCGGAAAGCGGTTTATCGGAAGACGGACGGACGGACAGACAGAAACAGATAGACAGACAGACAGACATGATGAAACTATAAACAACAAATACAGGGTGGCAGGGACATCTACGTGCAACCGCTTACCATGGATTCAGTACATGATTCTGGACCCCCTGCGTGGATAGTTTTCGTCGGCTTTTTCTTAATTTCATAAAATTACGAAAAATCCGACGCAATAAAAAAACAGTAAATTCACTTATTTCAAACAGTAATGTAAACAAAACTCGAAAAGGCTACCTGATTAGTTATGTTGATCTCGCAAATTAACCCTAGCAAAACAGCTGATCAGGTAGCTCTTTCGAATTTTATTTACATTGCTGTTTCAAGTGAAACAAGTGAATTTTATATTTTAATTAACAATGATTTTATACAGTTTTCAGTAAAAAATACTGAAAAATCCTGAAAAATTAAAAAAAAACGACGAAAGATTCCAACGCAGGGGGTCCAGAATCATGTACCAAATCCCTGGTAAGCGTTTGTGCGTCGATGTCCCTGCCACCCTGTATATTACTTGTGCCAAAATATAGTAGTAAATATCCCGTTTTAAGACAGATTTAGTGACCATGTCAATTTTAAAACTGCGTGAAAATATCAATTCTAAATTTTCTAGTTCTGTGGTTCAGAAGTTGGTACATTTTAGATTTCATTTTTTAGGGTTCCGTAGCTGAATGGCAAAAAACGGAACCCTTATAGTTTCGATATGTCTGTCCGTCTGTCTGTCTGTCTGTCTGTCTGTCCGTCCGTCCGTATGTCACAGCCATTTTATTCCGAAACTATTAAGACTATACATGTGAAACTTAGTAGGTAGATGTATTCTGTAAACCGCTTTCCGATATTAAGAAAAAAACTAAATAAAATACCCCATACATGGAACTAGAAATTAAAATATTTTTTTTTATGAAACCTATGTGTGTGTGGTATCTATGGACAGGTCTTTAAAAATGATATGAGGGTTTCTAAGACCGCTTTTTCATAAATTCAATCGTTTAAAAGATATAAGCTTCCAAAGTGGTAAAATGTGTGTCTCCCCCTCTAACTTCTATAATAATGGAGTGAAAAATTAAAAAAAAAATATGTCTATAGATCTTAATGTAAACTTTCAACCAAAATTGGTTTGAACGAAATCGGTTCAGCAGTTTTTGAGATACAGCATATTTTCTAAAACCGCAAATATAACTTTGTAATTCATACAAACACTATGAAAAACAAAGTTATTTAGCGTAGTTATAAAAATGTAAATAAGCTAGTTTTAAGAAATTTTTAAGGTTTTTTTCATTCTTCAAATAAATATACATATTATATTATATTATATTATATTATTATAGTTACTACGGAACCCTTCATGGGCGAGTCTGACTCGCACTTGGCCAATTTTTTGTATTCATTTCGTAAAATTGTTGAGCTACAAATAAAAGATTAGGCAACTAACATTCATAGTTAGGTACATACCTATTCTCTTACTTAGTTATGTATGAGAATAAGCAACATCTGAATTTTCAGATCAATCAGATATTTTGTCATGCACATTACTGCCCATATCAATAAACCGCGGTCTTGAAACAAAATGTTTCTTACTTTGTTTTATTCTTTATTATAGCCTAGATAATGTGTCGATACTTACTCATTGAAAATAACTTCGGCGTTGACATTTTCGACTTTCTTTCTCCTATAAAAAAAAATGAAAACATTTATTTTTTTATTCAACAAAATATTTACAAAAATATCTAAATATAATATAAAAGTACTTTCAATAAAATAGAAGTGACAAAAAGACAAAATAAGACCCTAGGTTTGATCCAGGACACTGGCGGTTGCCAATCCGATTCACTACTATACACGCTAATAGAACTTAGGAATTGTGATGAAATAACTGACCGTATTCGAGTAAAATAAAGTGCTCAATACTGAGATGGTTCCAATAATGTGTCATAATATTTTAGAAATAATTTAGTAATCTAAAATATTCTTACCTTTTAACATCGTTCATATGTACGGCGTTTGATTTATATGAACGTTTTTTAGTCCTTTTAACTGGCTTCACTTTATTTCCCATATTTATAAAATAAAATTGAAATCAAGTTACGCTATTTTAACCTGAAGTATTTTATATTTACAAGAAAGAAGATTATTTATAGAAAATTGATATAAAAAATGAATTTTATAAATAAAATAATGAATTTACAGACGAAACTTTACAATAACTACAAACAATTCCGAGTCGAAATAAATCGGCGAGAAAAGCGACACGTCCATATAGCAACAGGCGTTGGCCGGCACTGTCGGTACACAGGCGTTTACGCACACATGCGTACGTATTATATTGCGAAATAATAATACGCGATTTACAGAAAATGTATTGATTGGATTAAAAAAATAAAACACTATTTCGTTAGTATGTTTCTTGTTGAATAATTTGTCAAAAAATCAGAATGATCGTATGTATTTTAATATGGTTTTTATACGTTAAAAGATTTTTTTAGAGGTATCTTTGTGATTTTTTTCTATGAATTAAAATTTGTTGTATTATGTTTTCAACACACTACTTAACTAGATTATATCCTGAAGAATATCATATATTTTTCTGATTGTGTTAACTGCAGTGAATCATATACTTTAACGCATTATAAAACTCGCGTTTAAACCTATTTTCGCGTCTGGAGCGCCTTAATCGGTCGAGCTATGAGTTTCGAATCATAGTAGTGGCGCGCGCGCCACGCCCACATTACCATTCCAACCTTATTCATCTATTCCGTGGTTAGAACCATGACCATTAGCGCCAGATCCCTTCTATTGTTGGTGAATCATTTGGGTTTATAGAATTGCTTAGAATGAGATTTCTTACCGACAAATTCCGATTTATTACTGCCCACACGTGGCTCGTTCAATAATTTTTACCGCCCATTTAATTAGTTTCCTGCTCAATTACCTATATATTCACTGATCCATTTCATTACAGGCCCGTTGGTATAGTGGTCAGTGGTCCTGACTGCAAGGTCGTGGGTTCGATTCCCACCTAGGACAAATGTTTGTGTTATAAGCACGGTCATTTGTTCTTTGTCTGGCTGTAATTTATCTATAATATGTATGTATTTAGTATATATGTATCTCATATTCCAAGTACGGCGAGCTATGCTGGTGCAGCAGCCGCGACTGCTGAGGCCCTCAAACGGCGCAAATACTGTAACCTTTCTAGTAATTACAGTTTCGTGCCGTTTGGGGTCGAAACGCTTGGGTCATGGGGCCCGAGTGCGCGTCTCCTTTATAAGGAATTATCTCACCGGCTGATCGATTCCTTGCGTGACCGGAGGGCCGGCTCATTCTTTGCCCAACGAATAAGCATTGCCATACAACGTGGCAATGCTGCCAGTCTTCTGGGTACGTTTCCGGACGACAGCGATGAGGAGGAGTACTTTGACGCCTAAGCCTGTTTCTTTTTTATTTTAATTTTTTATGTACATAGTTAGGTTTAGTATATATGTATATATATGGCGGGATTGTTACTAGTTTAATTAAATAATACATTGTGTAATAAAAAATACATAAATGTATGTAAAAAAAAAATGTATTTAGAAATATATATGTATGTTTATCAGTTGTCTAGTATCCATATCACAAGCTCTGCTTAGTTTGGGACTAGATGGCGTTGTGTGAAAAAGTTGTGGAATATTATATTATATTATTATTTTTTATTACTCATTTTTGTTTACTTTACTGCTTAGTTTTAACTGCTGAACTAGTTATTAAACGTGCCATTTATAATTTTTAACTTACCAAAACCACTATTTACAACTGCCTCTTTAAATCAGTGCCATTGTACAACATACAAACGACAGTAACTAGGGGAATTCTCGAGAATGCGCGAGGATTCCGCGGAAGACGCGCGATCATTTTTTGGCTCCTATTTAGTTTGTATGTTATACAATTGACATAAAGTTCATTATGCTATGTACAACTTCGTTGCAAAAAGTCGCTTCCATTTCATTCCACGGCGGTGTAAATTGAGCCTAAATAAAGCGTCAATAACTTGATGGTTAAGGTTTCAGACTTGTGATTGAGAGGTCACGGGTTCTAACCCCACCCATTATACTATAGCCGTGAACCCACTCCAGACACAAGCATACTTAGCTTAGTCGGGGGGCTTAACAAGATTGCTAGTAATGTGAATTCTACCCACATTACACAAAACCCGTCCTTCTTTAAAAACATGGTAAAACATCTCTATCTCTCTCTTTAATTTGTTACTATTTTTTATATAACTCAGCTTTGTTCTTTTTATGTATATATATGTATATGTGTATTGAGTATGTAGGTTATTACTTCTTTATTGTATATATGTAAGTGAATAGTACACCATGGACTACCCGCGTATTTATTTTCTCCTGTGTCAAATCCACCTAAAGGTTGTCTATAAAAGATCGCCCATTGTAACACCCTTTGTAGTTTTTTAAGTCCTCATTTAACTCTGTTATGGTGTACAATAAAGAGTATATCTATCTATTGCTAGAATCTATTAAAAAAAAAAACACATTTACTTTGTACTATCAGTTTTTTTAAGGCAAAATCTTGTATCCTTTCCAGATGTGGACGAGTGTTCGACACCAGATCTCAATGATTGTCACCAGCTTGCATCATGCATCAATACATGGGGTGGATTCAGGTTTGTACATCTTCAGTAAAATACCTTTATACTACACCTGCTTGGAAAGTACCTTGATACTTTATCAAATTTACGGTAGAAAGTACGTCATTGCATATCGAACAAATATGCGGGGAGAAAACGCATCTGAGCGGGAGAGAAAAGTGTATGAAAATCCATTTCTTACGTGGTTTTTCTTTTTTAATTTTGAGTAAGACTATGCGCCGGTAACCTAAATATCAAAAGCCAAAAAGTTTTTACAGTGAGTTTTTATCTCCAAGTTCGCAAAATGACACTGGCCCCTAGCTGTGTGTTGGATGGTGTCGGGCTGGCAGTGCGACCCTGCGGCGGCAGGATAAACTATTTGAAGAAAGAACATGTGAAAATTGCAGACGCCATTGGCGCCATTTTCAATTTGTGTGTTGTTTGAGGATTCAGTTTTCGTAGAAAGTAAAATAAAACTATCAAAATGATAGGTAGTGATAGTGATGATGAAGATTTTTTAACTCCGCCGCAGTTGAAGGAAACAGCAAAAATACTGATTGATAACCTTTTACCACAGAAATCAATTAAAAAATATAATAAAACTTATGACGAATTTTTGCAATGGAAAAGTGAAATAAATGCGGCATCTTTTTCTGAAACTGTTTAGCTATCTTTTTTCAGTGAAAGCTCTTATTTCAGTGAAAAAGCGAAAAATACAAACCAAGTACGTTATGGTCTATGTACTCAATGTTGAAAAGTACTATTTATTTTCCTCGTAGGTGTAGTATAAAGCACTATGTACCACTCGAGAGAAAGTGCGATTCCCGATCTCGGGTGTTTTAAAGCCCTCGCCTACTTTGCCGTTAGTGCCGGCTGTCCTTTATTCAGACGCCAGCACAAAAAGCTACCCGAAACTGTCAAATTTTCCCAATCAACCTTGAACCTAATTTCTTTAAAAATTAAGTTAAAAATCTATTAAAGAAATTTGACAGATTGTTGTAGCTTGATGTGCTGGCTCTGTACATCTTTGACAGTCGGTAAAAGTAGTTAGAAGCCAGAAAATTCGACACTGATCTTGCTAAAGGATATCGTGTTATTTTTTTTTTAATTGATAATAGGTTCGCGTTTGACCACCATCTCACCTGATGTTAAGCGATGATGTGGTCGAAGATGAAGCACGCTTGCCTAGAAGTAACCTATTCACTCTTGACTTAAAGAACCTTAGGTTATAGCTATCAGGAAACAGTCTTCGGCAGGCAATTCCACTCCTTAGCCGTACGCACAATGAAAGTATTCCCAAAACGTTTCGTGCGTATGTGTGGGATGTCCACCATGTAACGATGGCGCATCGCCGTTTGTCTTGTAGTCCGATGATGGAACGGGCTTGACGGATAAATTGAAACCAAACCTCGACATTTTTTATAAAATAGTTATCCTTACTAAACGCAAAAAGTAAGTGTGTCATACAATATCCTAACGCAAACGCATACACTCATGCAATATTAGCGGCCGACACGCACACGAGCGCATTTTAAGTTAAATGAAAGTTTTTCCTTCAAAATTTAACACCTATTTATTATGACGGAAATCGATTCAGAAGCCGATTCTGTACCAACTACTTTCAGGAATTACGTTTATTCTGTTGTAAAATGATTTACCAAACACCATCAAACATTATCAATCGATTACATTGTTGAAGAAATATGTTTATGATAAAATTTATTGATACTGTTCGATCTCTGTACATAATATGTATAAATATTATAATAGCTATAAGTAGTTATAATTAGTAAGTTGAGCTCATTGTAAGTGAACGAAGTTCTTAATGAGTAATAATAAGTAATCGTTAAACCTATATCGAGGGCAGGGTCCAAGCTAACGGTTGAGGCTCCACGATAGGCATCGTCATTATTATAATTATATATTTAAAATAATTAGTTTAATTTATGGACGATAACAAATTACAAATTACAATCATATTGCTTATATATCTAGTGAGCTATATGTAAAACAATACAACGTAGAAGCATCTGCTGTCAAACTAGGAGAAAACCTGTATCTCGGCAAACAACGCCAATCCTCTCAGTCTATGTAACAAACAGAGAAATAAAAAACCAAAACAAACTATTGTGTGAAAGTGAAATATATTTAACTAAACTTAAACCTAAATGAGTTTGCATGTCTTGTGTTTTTTTATTTATTACTAGCTTTTGCCCGCGACTTCGTTCGCGTGGGAGTAGACTAGAGTTTTTCCCACGTAAGTCCTGATCCTGTGGGAAGTTTGGGATAAAAATTATCCTATTTCCTTCCCATGGTCCTAAACTATTCCCAAATCCCGATCCCGTGAGAAGGTCGGTATAAAAACTATCCTATGTCCTTCCCAGGGTCCTAAACTATTCCCAAATCCCCAGCCCGTGGGAAGGTCGGGATAAAAACTATCCTATCTCCTTCCCAGGGTCCTAAACTATTCCCAAATCCCGATCCCGTGGGAAGGTCAGGATAAAAACTATCCTATGTCCTTCTCAGGTTCATAAACTATTCCCAAATCCCGACCCGTGGGAAGTCCAGGATAAAAACTAACCTATGTCCTTCCCAGGTTCCTAAACTATTCCCAAATCCCGACCCGTGGGAAGTCCAGGATAAAAACTATCCTATGTCCTTCCCAGGGTCCTAAACTATTCCCATGCCAAATTTCATCTAAATCGGTTCAGCAGCTTAAGCGTGAAAAGGTAACAGACGGACTGACAGACAGAGCTACTTTCGCATTTATAATATTAGTATGGAGTATGGATAGTGTACAATGGGTGGTCTTATCGCACAGGGCGATCACTTACAGGCAACCTTTGGGTGGACAAAAGTTAAAGGAGACAAATTTTGATTTTGTGGATGTGTAAGGGTGATTAACCATGTAAGTGTTCCCTGATTACAGATGCCAGTGCCCAGATTCAACTCTGGACTCATCAACCTCTCCGCTCAAATCGGGCCGCGATTGCAAATCCTGTGCAGCATCACACTGCAACGAAAGGGGAGCTTGCAAGTACACCAATGGACAGCCGTATTGCAGGTACGTGGAAATTGCTACCATTAACAGTGAGGCTATAACTGTATATATGTTAATAATACACCATGGACTACCCGCGTATTTATTTTCTCCTGCTTTGTCAAATCCATCCAAAGGTTGTCTGTAAAAGATCGCTTGTAGCGATTCGCATTGCAACACCCTTTAGTTTTTAAGTCCTCATTTAATTCTGTTATGGTGTACAATAAAGAGTATATCCATCTATCTATCTCAGAGCCCTTTTACAATCTCTTCAAATGGTTGATCAGCCAGTGTGATTGATTGATCACCTCCCATCCGCTGGAGTGTTCCAAGCGCCCAAAAACGGACGGTTTTGCGGCCATCATGCGCAAGAGATGTACCTCTCTACAACGCCGCGTACGCGCCAGCCCCAACACCATTCTGAGAACGCTGGCGGATAGGTGGGACTCTCCGATCTTGGGGCGATGGATACGACTGCATGCAGTCAAGTAAACATACCCCAGGGTCGGCGTGTCCCACACAGCTTAGATTTATAATTCAATTTAGTTATAAGTTGTTATTAGGCTAATACTAACACTAGGTTATAAGCTCACATGTTACTAACAAACAAATATGGAATCTGAATGATGATGAATCTGAAATAAATATATTGAATTGAATTGAATTGAAAAATACGGGCACCTTCAATGATTACAATCGATTCGAATTGGCTGCCTCTTTGGTCGATTGGTTGCGTCTGCTGAGCTCGAGGTCTCGGGTTCGATTCCCGGGTCGATGGAATGATGGAAGGTATACCAGGAAATTCGAGAGAAACCCATGTGAAACCTATGTAATGTAAGACGTTTAATTTTCTCAACACAAAGTAACTTAAAGCTAAAAATTACAGTAAACAAAGTAGGGGTTTGACTTTGTGAGAGACTGGTTCCTGAAGTGGGTTTCAACGAGAACCTGTATTACAGGTCACCAGTTCTATGCGTGTGTGGTATCTATAGAAAGGTATTCAAAAATGACTTTAAGGTTTCTAAAACCACTTTTTCATAAAGTTAATCCTTTAAAAGATATACGCTTCCAAAGTGGTAAAATGTGTCCACCCCCTCTAACTTCTATAATAATGGAGTGAAAATGTAAAAAAAATATGTATCTATTGATTTTAATATAAACTTTCAACCAAAATTGGTTCGAACGAGAGCGGGTCAGAGGTTTTTGAGATACAGCATATTTTCTAAAACCGCAAATATAACTTTGTAATTCATACAAACACTATGAAAAACAAAGTTATTGGGCATAGTTGTAAAAAATGTAAATAAGCTAGTTTTGAGAAATTTGTAAGGTTTTTTTTTAAATAAATATACATATTATATTGTATTATATTATTATAGTTACTTCGGAACCCTTCATTGGCGAGTCTGATTCGCACTTGGCCAATTTTTTGTTTTTTTATCGGCCTACGTGCTCAAAATAAAGGATACATTATTATTATTAAAGTAATAGTATTTTATAATCTTAATTACTTTGTAATAAATACATTTTTGTCTCTCCAGCTGTTCGTCAGGTTACTACGGGTCAACGTGTGAAGTGGACGGTGAAGTTGTCGGGGTAGCCGTAGGAGCTTCCCTCTTAGCTGCCTTAGTCATAGCTGTCACACTGGCCGCTCTTCTGTCTTGGAGGTAAGGACTAGTTTAGCTTGGCAGATTAAAGTCTTTAGTCATAGCTGTCACACTGGCCGCTCTTCTGTCTTGGAGGTAAGGACTAGTTTAGCTTGGCAGATTAAAGTCTTTAGTCATAGCTGTCACACTGGCCGCTCTTCTGTCTTGGAGGTAAGGACTAGTTTAGCTTGGCAGATTAAAGTCTTTAGTCATAGCTGTCACACTGGCCGCTCTTCTGTCTTGGAGGTAAGGACTAGTTTAGCTTGGCAGATTAAAGTCTTTAGTCATAGCTGTCACACTGGCCGCTCTTCTGTCTTGGAGGTAAGGACTAGTTTAGCTTGGCAGATTAAAGTCTTTAGTCATAGCTGTCACACTGGCCGCTCTTCTGTCTTGGAGGTAAGGACTAGTTTAGCTTGGCAGATTAAAGTCTTTAGTCATAGCTGTCACACTGGCCGCTCTTCTGTCTTGGAGGTAAGGACTAGTTTAGCTTGGCAGATTAAAGTCTTTAGTCATAGCTGTCACACTGGCCGCTCTTCTGTCTTGGAGGTAAGGACTAGTTTAGCTTGACAGATTAAAGTCTTTAGTCATAGCTGTCACACTGGCCGCTCTTCTGTCTTGGAGGTAAGGACTAGTTTAGCTTGGCAGATTAAAGTCTTTAGTCATAGCTGTCACACTGGCCGCTCTTCTGTCTTGGAGGTAAGGACTAGTTTAGCTTGGCAAATTAAAGTCTTTAGTCATAGATGTCACACTGGCCGCTCTTCTGTCTTGGAGGTAAGGACTAGTTTAGCTTGGCAGATTAAAGTCTTTAGTCATAGCTGTCACACTGGCCGCTCTTATGTCTTGGAGGTAAGGACTAGTTTAGCTTGGCAGATTAAAGTCTTTAGTCGTAGCTGACACACTGGCCGCTCTTATGTCTTGGAGGTAAGGACTAGTTTAGCTTGGCAGATTAAAGTCTTTAGTCATAGCTGTCACACTGGCCGCTCTTCTGTCTTGGAGGTAAGGACTAGTTTAGCTTGGCAGATTAAAGTCTTTAGTCATAGCTGTCACACTGGCCGCTCTTATGTCTTGGAGGTAAGGACTAGTTTAGCTTGGCAGATTAAAGTCTTTAGTCGTAGCTGACACACTGGCCGCTCTTATGTCTTGGAGGTAAGGACTAGTTTAGCTTGGCAGATTCAAGTGGAGTCAAAGCTTCAGAGCCTTGAACGTAACTTACGTTTTGGACATTTTGATTCCCAAATAGAATAACTTTTGTGATTTATTTTGGCTTGGTTATATAATTTCATAACAGCTACCAGTAGCCAAACAATATTTTTTCTGTTCCAATAATAATACCTGTCTTGTTATTTAGTTAGTTCGTCGATGGAGTAGGAATATTTAATTTTACTTTTTTATTGCTATTGCTGTCATTCATTCACTTTTTAATAAATACCGACACGTAGACCTTTTTACTAAACTGTGTATCCATTCTTTATTTCGATAGTAATTGTTTAAATTTTTATGTTTCAAGTAAGTATAATTATAATTTGATTTCATGGAGAGTATATCTCGATCTACAATAGTAAATTTATATATATGTATGTAATAAGCAAGTAGAAGTGTATTTCTATTTCACTGAAATTTTTATAATGCTTATTCTGAAATCAAGTTATTTCCAGAATTTCAACTTCAAATGTCTGATAAAAAATTTGTGACGGTTTTTGAATATTTTTTTCTATTTTTACTATCAATTGACTACTCTAGATACCGAATGTAGTTCTAACTCAACACTCCACTCTAGGACCCTTTTTACTAGGACTAGTTCATCCTAGCTAAACATCTTTGTACCATTCTAATTATATTCTACACCACTTTATACCATGTTTTATGCAAATAAATAATTATGATTAGGTTTAAATTATGAATAAGATACGTGAAAGTCCATTTAGAACGCTTATTACTTCTCCTCAGCCGCAAGTGGTCTCGTGAACAGAAAGCAGCCGGTATGGGATCTCCTATCTTCAACTACATGGCAGCAAACACCATCAAAACTCCTCCCGTCGGACAACCGCCATACCAGGTAATGCTACATTTATTTAATGTAACCTTAAGTACAGTAATACCCCGGACTTACGATAGCCATGTAAGTCGAATTCGCGTAAGTCGGGGTTCAACCTTGTCTTATAAATACGTATAAGGTATGTGTAGTTTACACTTTAGACATTGTTTTTCGTCTTGTTGAGTTCAAATGAATCTTTTTTTGGTCTTTTGAATGACATAATTAAAGATAAATCAATAATGTGCACTGCGTACGTAAAATAATGCTACACGCCGATTAGCTCGGTGATAAAAAAAAATCGGTTGTCTGTAAAGTCGGTTTACTGACGATAGTTGAACGTGACAACGTCATAAGAAAATACTGATGGAATGGTTGCATTTTTCAAAAGAAAATTTTAATTTTACATCACTATTACTGCACTTCTCATGACAATGGAAGAATCCCTACACAGTGACGTCATCTCTTAGCGTTTTATGATAGCCTAGTACTTGACTCGTTGAGTCATACATAAATGGTAAAGAATCCCTACACAGTGACGTTATCTCTTAGCGTTTTATGATAGCCTAGTATTTGACTCGTTGAGTCATACATAAATGTCAAAGAATCCCTACACAGTGACGTCATCTATTACCGTTTTATGATAGCCTAGTACTTGACTCGTTGAGTCATACATAAATGTCAACTTGTAGATCCAATTTGATTTGCTTTGGAACGCCTCAGAGCGATGGAACGCCTCAGAGCGAGGTAACGCCGCATGAGTCATGTATTTTCGTGCGTGCAGCCAGCTTCATCGAATTATAAGACGTTGTCACGTCAAAAGAAAAACCGCGTATCTCCGAATTCACGTAAAACGGGGTAGCGTAAGTCGGGGTGTTACTGTATACCCACGACAAACGAGATACCACAGCCCGGAATGCAAGGGCAACTAAAGAAGCAGAGTGTGATTTTAGTCAGTAGAAGCCTGACATACCCTTTCGCCTCCACCTACAACGGGAGAAGTCATTCGACGATTTTCCCACCCAGAAAAAAAAGTATAGCCACGAAGACTACCTCCCTTGTCGAGTAATCGAAAGCATGACTAGTGAGTACGAGGCTCACGGGTTCAATAGGGTAGTTTTCTGTGTTACAAAATGATTATTGTATTTGGTTGGTTAGTTAGATTTTCATAAAATGTTGTTCACGTATTTTTTGCCTTTTCAAATCAAAGAGAGCCTGCTGACGTCATAGAGTGCTATAAAGTATACCACAGCGTGACGACACACGAAATTTCAACTCGCTGTATCGTCTTCATTTTTCAATTATGAGAATAAAGAGAGGTTTTTATTTACATTAAAGCTTCAAAAAGTCCTTCCAAAGGTTGACTGGAAGATATCATCTCCGCCATTGTAACCAATGTTTTCGCAATATTGTTATTTAATTATTTTTCAAGTTATGGTGTACAATAAAGTATATTCTATACAGTATGTTAACTAACAGAGGGCGTTCCCGTTAACCCGCAATAGTATAGCATCCATAACAAAATGTTTTTACTTTTTTTAATATTAAAATATTCACTAAAAATGTTAAATTGATACGTAAAAGAAACACTCTGTACACGCGTACTTGAAGGACGGCAACGTCGCAATTTATTTATGAATGACGGGCCGCGTGTGCGGCGATCTAATTGATGTGCTTATACTATTGCAGGTTAACAGGAACGCCCTCTGTTAGTTAACATACTGTATATCTATCGATCTAGTCAAATGTGAATAAGTGCGTGTGTTATGTTTTTATTTGATTGTTTTGTTTAAAGGTGACGCTAGAAGAAAGAATGCGCTGGGCGCAGATAGCTGAGGCAATGGCACAAGCGAGTCATTACGCGGTAAGTTTAAAATTTAGTAACTTCATAGTAACTAAACCTAACCGTCACTAATGAAGTATAATTAGACATTGAACGCTGTGTACAGTAATAATTGAACTTCAGATTTATGTATTGTATAGTCTGTCTCTGTACTTATTAAAATAAAAAAAAGGAGTGGAATTCTCTGCCGGTGTCCGTGTTTCCTGATAGCTATAACCTGGGGTCTTTTAGCCAAGAGTGACTAGGTTACTTCTAGGTAAGCGTGCTCCATCTTCGACTACATCATCGCTTACCATCAGGTGAGATGGTGGTCACACGCGAGCCTATCATCATTAAAAACAGCCGTTTGAAAAATTGTCGAGATAGAAAATTATCTATTATTACCGTAATTACGTCCCAATCACACTAATTATACGAGTAATGTCCGGCTGATCGATTCCTTACGTGACCAGAGGGCTGGCTCATTCTTTGCCCAAAAAAAAAGCATTGCCATACAACGTGGCAATGCTGCCAGTCTTCTGGGTTTCCGGACGACAGCGATGTGGAGGAGTACTTTGACGCCTTAGCTTTTTTATGTAAATAGGTTTAGCAGTGTTTTTAAAATTTAATGTTTTAATTGAATAAAATGGTATAATTTTTATTTATAATGTTTTATCTGTTGTGTAGCCGGAAGCTGCACAGATGGCGACGCGTCCCTCATCGGCCATGTTTGGAGGATACCCAACTTTACCACCAGTCCCGTTACCAAGGTATGTATATTTCTACTCACGGCTTCGCTCGCTTAAAAATGTTTTTTTCCAGAGGTATTTATTTTATTTTCCTTATTTGGCTGACCACACTTGAACATTTTAACAAATAAATCAAATTAGGTTAGTGTAACATTTTCTTAAAGGTAGCACCGTATGTCCCATTAAGTAGTTACGCCACGGACACTATCTCTGTTACAAATTACAAAAAAAAACTAAATGAAATTGAAATAACATTGCTAACGTGGTAATCTTAAAATTGACATAAAAATTAAATTAAAATAAATATCTGTAGGTATGCCTATGTCCATCATCTTTATGTAACTGCAACGGTTTAGGCAGCGCACGCCAATATCTCCTGAGAGGGCAGGAAATTTTGTAACTTATTTGATACACAAAATCTTTATAATTTGTATTCTGATGTATAGGCTATATTACTGTAAAGTTTCATCTTATTCCGTTGAGTACTTTTTGCGTGAAAACGTAACAAACATCCATCCATTCTAGCGCATCCTTTCGCATTTATAAGTTTTTTTTTAAATGTAAGATTATGTAGCATTCTCTGTGTTCTTTATTATTTGGTTTCACACCTAATTTTTATTTATTTATTTTATTATTTATGTACACACAGTAAAATACAATAGGACAACATAATTATAATATTTGAGTACAAAGGTACTGCTTATTTCTTAAGAAATTTCTTTCAGCAGACCTGCGAAAGGAGAAGTGAAAAAGAAATGTAGACAATAGTGTGTGAGAACAAGAAGAGAAATGAAAATTAATATGTGAAGTCTAAAACTAAAATATTAAATATACCTACACATACTTATAATGCAATAAAAATAACATATACTTAAATAAATACATAATGTTAGAATATATAAACATATAAATATATACATAAATAATTAACACAGTTAAGAGGAAAGGTAATGCTCTTTTAAACGACATTTGAATAAAGATATAGTTTTTAAATCACGAATGCTAGGCGGAAGTGAGTTCCACAATCGTAGCTAGTTTTATGAGGATGAGATTTAAGGAGGGATCTAAGGTGTGATCTACACGGTACGTCGCTAGAACGAGCGTAAGAAAAACGCTCACGCAGGTAGGAAGGGTAAGACAGGTTGTGTAGAATGTTGAAGAGGAGACACAAAATCCTAGTGTTCCTGCGAAGACGGATTGGGAGCAACTTGAGTTCCTTGCGAAGGTGAGAAACATGGTCATACTTTCGAAGACCGGAAACAAAGCGAATGCATAGATTTTGCAAGCGCTCAAGCTTGTTTAATAGCTCCTCGGTAGCATCCAAATAGCAGGCATCGGCATAATCTATAATCGGCTGAATAAGTGTTTGTGCCAAAGAAACTTTAGTCTTCAAGGGCAGAAGACTTTGAAGGCATTTCAGCGAAGGAAAGGAGAAATTTACCTTTCGGCTGACCTCATTGACCTGAGCACGCCACGAGAGATTGGAGTCAATAACCACACCCAGATCTTTAGCGGTTTCGGTATAGTCAATGCGAACACCGTCGAGATATAAAGGCATCAGAGATGCAACAACAGCCGCACTGCGAACGAATCTGCTGCCAATGATTATGGCCTGGGATTTAGTTGGGTTATTTTGCAAACCAAATGACTTAGCCCAAACGCTGATGCAAGCCAGGTCATGATTCATTGCAGCAATTGCAGAACCCGCGTCAGCTACAGTAAAATGTCGGTAAAGCTGCAAGTCATTTGCGTAGAGATGAAAACTAGAGGAGATTACTCTGGTAACAAAGTTTATAAGTTAGTTTCACTAAGCTTTTGTGTATACAAATATATGTAAATCTTCTGTTCGCCTCGACTTACAGCTGAAAGAGACTGTAGATCCGAGTATCTGATATTAAAAAATTAAATTCGATATATCTACCTGTTTCACACAAACACATTTTCTCACTTATTCTTTGTTTTTCACTTCCAGACGGATAATAACAAAATGATCTTATAAGGGTTCCAAATTAATTCAGTATTTCTTACTGAAAAAATACTTTAACTGTAATTAAAACACTAATCTCGGGTTAATCACGATGTGGTACCATATCATAAGCGGTTATGTATATTGAAGTTTCACACTTGGTTGATATACCGTCTTGTCGTACCAAGCGTTTCTCCTCAACATGTATTGTACGTACAGCCAAGGTATATGTAACTCTCTGCCGGCTTCTGTGTTCCCTGCCACTTATGATCCGTCAGCCTTTGAAGCAAGAGTGAACAGACATCTTCTGGGCTCGCTCGTTATATCGTAGATCTCATTTTACACTTACCATCAAGTGTGATTGAAGTCAAAAGCAGGCTCATCCGTCATATATAAACAAAGTGTATATCTGTCTCTCTATTCTTCAGAATGGGCATGCACGGTGGTCATCACAACGGAACCTTGAACACAGTCGCTTCGAGAGCAAACACTGCAGCGTCGCATCATAATTTATATGGTAAGTTTGGAGGAAATAGAATAAAGGAAATTAAGAAGACAAAGTCAGATCGCACAGACAGACATACAAAATAAGAAGACTTAATTTTTTTATTAGCAATCCTGTGAACCCCTCCAACTAAGCTAAATATGCTTGTATCTGGAGTGGGTTCACGACAATACTGTAATGGGTGGAGTTTGAATCCATGACCTCTCGATTACAAGTCCGACCCCTTAGCCAAAGCAGACTTGGTTTGAACAATCCCTTGTACGGGTGATATTAATACAACGTGTAATTTAAAGGGTATATACATACCAAGTGCACGGCTTCTTTAGATGATAACAAACGATATGGCAAGGGTTTTGTAATCCTACGTCTACATGTGTGGAAATTATTAGAAATTTCAACACATTGATACCAGAGACCGAATTTTTCAAATTAAGAACAACGAAGAGAATTATCGTGTTATTGGCAAGTGACGTGGAAAGTTATTGACCCTCGTAGTGCTGTGACACGTTTGTTATGATTGGTATTCAAGAAACATATGAAACCGATAATTTGGTATCAACTCTTTGAGTCACTTATTTTGAGCTGAAACTGCATAGAGACTCCATACCAGATGTTGTCTTCAGCCCTTTTAGTTTTAGCCATATTTTAGTTTATTTTTAGATGTATATATGTAGTTTAGGGTTTTTATTTAACTGTATATCACCCATGACTTAAAATGAAAAATTGGCCAAGGGCGAGTCAGACTCGCCTATGAAAGTTTCCGTAGTAACTATGCCAAATAACTTTGTTTTTCATAGTGTTTGTATGAATTACAAAGTTATATTTGCGGTTTTAGAAAATATGCTATGTCTCAAAAACTGCTGAACTGATCTCATTCAAACCAATTTTGGTTGAAAGTTTACATTAAGATCTACAGCATATTTTTCTTTTTAGATTTTCCCTCCGTTATTATAGAAGTCAGAGGGTTGGGATTGGGAGACACATTTTACCACTTTGGAAACGTATATCTTTTAAACGATTGATTTTATGAAAAAGTGGTTTTAGAAACCTCAATGTCATTTTTAAAGACCTTTCTATAGGATACCACATACGCATAGGTATCATGATTTTTTTTTTCCGTTTCAGTTCCATGTATGAGGATGTTTCATGTGTATAGTCCTAATAGTTTCGGAATAAAATGGCTGTGACATACGGACGGCCGGACAGATAGACAGACATGACAAAACTATAAGGGTTCCGTTTTTTGCCATTCGGCTACGGAACCCTAAAAATGACCTTTTTATACTATTAAAACCTAAAACTAGTTGTGTTCTAGTATGTTAAATAAAATATGTTCTCCTTACAGGCTACACTAACCACATGGCAACAGAATCCACGAGCTCTGAAGCATCTTCCCATGTCCAAGAGAGAGCTGATCTTCTGGTGCCAAGACCCAAGTCCAGGGCGAGGAGTATGCATGTAAGTGACATTGTACTATTGCAACTGAGCGACTGACCACCTGACCTTCACAACGTCAGGAGCTGGGTAACATCATACCCCTAGGCTAGGACTGTGTCAGATTTACTGCCTTATGACTTCCCGTTACGACTGCCAAAGATGCCCAAATGACCGTGCTTTCCTAGTTACATTGGTATCACACCGCCAACATCCAAGGCACTGAGAAATCTATATTACGAGCTGGGGTTCGGGATAGAAATAATTTACACCAATTAAACCAAAATTAACACTTTACTTGAATCTCCCTTTCACTACCGGTCTACCAGACGCACGGCTGGGTACCACCCACACTTGGTTGATATATTGGTTGATTGGTTGGATGGTGTTATTAGTGAGTAATGACTAACCACATGTAAATTGTAAACTGGAAATAAAGATTTATTATTTATTATATACCGTCTTGTCGTACCAAGCGCTTCTCCTCCACATTTATTGTGCGCACAGCCAAGTTGTGGGATTCTCTGCCGGCTTCTGTGTTCCCTGCCACTTATGACCTTTCAGCCTTTAACGCACGAGTAAATAGGCATCTTCTGGGCTCGCTCGTCACATCGTAGACCTCATCTATCGCTTACCATCAGGCGAGATCGAGGTAAAAAGTGGGCCCTTCAGTAATAAAAAAAAAACACCAAATAAAAATTAACACAGTTATTCACAGTACAATACTTGTCACTTAACACTTAAATCGCACCGAAATTCACTTGTAAAGCTTCGATTATATCGCCTCGGATCTTCAAATAAGACTGCCATCTGCGTTCCTCTGCGATTTATTTATAGCCCGGTCTATGAGTTCTAGAACATTCTTGTAAAATCGACTCACTGTTTATACTGCCACGAATATTCCAGAAGCTACTCGAGATACACGGTACTGCTACTCGCCGCTAGATGGCGGTAGTGTCTCGAACATTCTAGATTTCTGTCGAAGTTTCTCGACGTACTTGGCTAAACGACTGGCGTAACAATATGTATATAAAAGCGAAATACCACTCACTGATTAATAACGAAATCTCAGAAACTACAAGTAGTAGGCTCTGCATTGCACGTACTAAAAGGAACCCCTCCTTTTAGTACGTAGATGTTCGCGAAGACGGGATTTTGCGAAATTAACACGGGACCGGGATTTACCCGCGGAAAAACTTCCCACGCGAACGAAGTCGCAAGCAACTTCTAGTTTCTTATAGAAAAAACCCTATACCACATTTTACCCGACCCGGGAATGGAACCCGATACCTCATGCTTATTCGCGCTTGCGATCACTGGACCAAAGAAAAAAAATAATAGCAACAAAAACGGTTGTCTCTGTTTCTACGATTGGTACGGTTGAGCTTATTAGGTACAGGACTGAAACAAACAAAATATAAAAAATACATGAATATTATAGTTGCTAATCGTTTAAATACATTATCCCATAAAAACAATACTTGTCAAAAAACCAAATCTCGCAACTCAGTTCTTCTACCGTAAAAAGTTTTGAGATCCATGTAATACCAAGTCGGTTATTCGATTATTCAATCCCTACTTAAGGGACCTTCTGTCTTAAGTTGTTACGTAATTATCTAACCAACAACATCTTATAGTGACCATATCAATATTAAAAATCTTTAACGTTTTAAATAAATAGATTGACTCGCCCATCGCATGAAAACACAATATATCTCACAAGTAATATATACATATATAAATTACATTGTTTTTGCGATTGCCAAGTTCCGTTTTTTGCCATTCGGCTACGGAACCCTAAAAACGAAAATACAAAACCAAAGACACCGACTACCGAAATTAAAGTTATTTTTCACTGCAGTGTGTTTTGGAAGTCTGTTTAATTTTTTGGTAAAAAGTTTTTATATGATTCCCCCTTATCCTTGTCCTAGAATAAATTAATACTTAGATATTATATTAGATTTTGTAAAGTGATGTCAAGAGATTTAGTACCCCTCGGCCCTCCCATCCCTTCGACAAATTCATCAAATTTCTCTTTTAAAGCATGATGTAATTTATTCAGAGCCCATAATAATCAAAAATCTCATATTAACTTATTTCTTTATTTTATTTTTCAGAACCAAAACGGAATATACTACGACGTTGAGTACGAAAACGCTCCGGAAGCGATATACGGCACGAAGGGAATTCCCCTGTCCACCTACACTGTAAGTCGGGGACCTCCCTTCTACAGAACATAGTATTTGTAAGTATCGTTGGCCTTCAGAATAACTGTGAAAAATGGTGCTTGAACTGAGAATGTGTCTTGAAAATTATAAGTGCTATAAAATTGTAAGTGCTTTAAATTACAAAAAAAATTAGAATGGAACATTTTGGTGAAATTGAATCTGTCAATCATTTATCAACAACATTTATAAAGTATCATTAGAACTTGAAACGGGATATTTACCGTGTGTATTTAGTATTGTAATTTCCAGTTTTAATTTCTGATGATACTATTAGTGACAATGTCAGTTTAAAAACATTTAAAGTAGTGTAACATAACGTGTAGTATAACAATAAAAAGTGACTTTAAAATGAGACACGAATAAAATTGTGGCTTGAACGAATAAATGTAGCTTGAAAAGATAAATGTATCTTGTACTATAAACAGTGCTTTAAATATAAAACTCAAGGTTCTATTACAGGAAAATTTAAGAACCTAATTTTATTATGATGGATGTGGTTTTTTTACTAAATTATTTTGGTGTTTAACGTCTGAGATTCAGTGTGTCCTTATTTAAATTATTGTATTATTCATATAAAGCAAGCAAATACAACTTATTATTGCATTTGTTATAATTAAGTAATTTTATATTGAATAAAAGCCACGGTATTTAAAATACTGATTATAATAAAAAAAAAATTAAAATCGAACTACGAATTGTACATAAGACTGCTTTCAACGAATATGTTATTGCATAATTATTTTCTCAATTAATTACTTATTGTGATTTATTACTTATTATTATTTTTAAGATCTACAATTTAAAGTTTAATAAACTAAGACGAAAAATATCGTTTTAAATAAACCCTTGTTATTCCCACTACTAGTACAATTTTTAACTAAATTGTAGTTTCAGTAATACTTCCCAACGAACCTTAAAAAATGCACGAAAATACAACGACTTTTTTAATCTAATCCTACAAATGCAGAGAGTAGTGGTTTTCTAATCAGTGTACAAATGTGACACCATCACATTTTGTTTTTCATAACTAATCAATTCAAAATTAAGAACATCATAGAAATGTGTTCAGTAATTTTTGAGATATAACTGGTATACACACATATCAACTTAGATCTCTGCTTAGAAAACACACTTGATAATTACAGGGTGAAGCGGTGTTTTGTGGTCATCTATAGTAATATTATACAAAGGTAAAATTTGCTTGTAAGTTTGTGTGTAGAGGGTAATCTATGAAACTAATGATCCAATTCTAAAAATTATTTCTTTGTTATTAAGGTGTATTATTAATGATTGCTATAAAATATTTCGAAAACCACGCAGACGAAGTCGCGGACAAAGTGGGAGTAATAAAGAAATTGGATTTTTTGCACATTAACCAGAATATTCCCATGGAAATAATGTTACAATAGTTTTCGTCAACTTTAAAGACAAAATTGGCTAAAGTTTTTAAAATATGACCACAAATTTCCGTTACATCCCATTCAATATTATTACAGTAAATATAGTAAAATGAGTACATGACCCAACCTGGCTATAAATATTATTAAAATAATAAATAATTTTAATAATAATAAATTGTTCAAGAAGAAAATATTATGGCCAAATTGGGTCAAGTCTTCATGTTTCATTTGTAAATATATAAGTTAGGTAAACAACATTTTTATTCATTAGGCGATCATTAAAATAGTACTGAAGTATTTATTTTGCTAACAATTGAATACCTATTTTACTTCAACCATTTTTACAGGCCATCGATACAGATTTATTTGTATATAATTTCATAATTTCACAATTTCAAAGTTTCAAGGTAAAACTATTGTAATCCTGTCGTTAAAATAAGTTATTTTCAAATAGAAAAGATACGTAATATTATTTCATAATTTCCAATTAAATTATTGTGTTAACTCAGAGAGAGAAAGCATTAAATTAGGTAACTAAACTTGGGCAATGTTAACAATACCCTGTTAACATTGCCCAAGATTTTTAAAATATTTGATATTATAAATGTGAAAGCTACTCCATCTGCCGAAGTCTGTTTCCTGATAGTTGTAACCTGGGGGTTTTTAAGTCAAGAATGATTTGGTTACTTCTAGGTAAGCGTGCTCCATTTTCGATTACATCATCGCTTACCATCTGGTGAGATGGTGGTCAAACGCGAACCTAAAAATATTCCCTGTTAATAAAACAGGCCATTAGTTTCAGAAGGCTGATCGGAATTGTATAAAAACTAAGAACATTAGCAAAAAATTCTTCTGGATTAAGATAAATTATACTTTTATTTGTTCCGGGAGTATTTTTCTTTCAATTGTACGAAATTCACATGGCCAAAACAGGTAACGAAAACTAGTCTGTCTGCGAAACTAACTTGTGCCAGTGGTGGACAGACGGATAGAGTTGCTTTTAATATTTGTAATATTAGTATAGATAATAATGATATCCTATACTTGAAAAGGCATATCGTGCTTAAAAAAAGACGATTTCATATGACTTCAGAAAACAAAAATATTTCTTTTTCATAAGAAAGCGTTTTTTATTGTATTTAAACGTTTTACCGAAATTAATGTCTGTGTAACATACAATATATAAAGCACGATGTGTCAGTAATTAGTGTTTGGTAGAAGAACCGACACAAGTTTCTAAAGTATAGAAATTGAAATTGTTTATTGAAAGAATTGATGTACGGAGTATTTTGTATTACGGCCTTAGAACTAAAGGTGTATAAGAAATATTTTCTACCTGATCTAGGTTATAATAATAGAAGAAGTTATAAACAGTTTTCACACATAAAACATTCGTCTTTAGTATAACACTAATTGAGATAATTATACTTTGTCTCTGAGTCTCTGACTATTGATTTTATAAATGTGGTTTTAATACAAAGCTACGTGTATTTTAAATTAATGAAAATTTGTTCAAGAAAATTACTAATGTCCTTCGAAGAATTAGAATGTATTCATTCATTCCAAAACTTCACTAAAAGTGTGGATTCTTTTACCAAACATTCTGTATAATGCCCGGATTTTTGTAATATTAAGTCATATCAAATCACAATGATAAAATATCGAATATTAAAGTAATATATATGTATAAGAGCAACAGCATTTTTTAAATACGTTTACATTGCGTGCTGTATATTGACGTCCAGAAGATTTTCTAAGCTTATAAAGCAATGTATTTGGGATTCCTTTCAATTGTGAAAGGATATGCCATTTCACTAATTACGCAATTATGGTGCGGCATGTAAAAGTGAGGAATACAATAAAATGACAATGTAGATAATATTATTTAAAATGTTAAAATAATCGAGAAACGCTGCAATTTACTTAAAAATATATTATTTTATTGTATTTAAAAATGTTAAGCTAATTAAAGGATAGTCATATTTTTAGTATATTTATTAAATTGTAAGTTTTACTTTTGATGTAATATGTTACGGGCAAAGTCAGATTAGCCGGTTAAAATAATTAGTAAGAGCTGGTGAATGTTGATACTGATTTGTCCAAATATTTTAAAGTAATGTATTGGAGGAAAACCTGTTATATTTTTGTACTGAGCATTTTATATATTATGCAAATTATAGTAACATAAACAACGATATCTTTTGTTTTATTTTAACAAATTATTCAATTACCTGATATACCTATTATCCTTTTCCTATCCCTGTTATAATATTAGAACAGTGGTGGCGCAATGGTTACTGGCTTGACTTTAGAGTTGTAGGTCATCAGATCGAACCCAAGCAGGCACATTACTACGCAATTTGAATAAGAACAGGAACGTCAATGACCTCTATCTATCAAATGTCACTTGAAAAGTACGGTTTGCAAAGAAATAATATTTGCAAATTAATAACGGTGTATTTTACTTTGTTAAACCGAATCTTTTTATCAAATTTAAATATAATACAATTTAAGGTCATTTTTAGTTTTCATTAAACCATAGTTTTCTTTCTTTTGTTTTCATTGTTGGCACCAATTCCCCTGAAAGTAAAGGGGATGCATGGCCAGGGCCGGATTAACCATTAGACAGAGTAAGCAACTGTCTAGGGGCCCCCATCTACTTAGAGGCCCATTGAATGCACCAAGGACAATAACTTTCATCGTAAACAAGTCTACACCTGTTTTAAAGTCTACTAAATTATTTATTACTAGCTTCCGCCCGCGACTTCGTCCCCGTGGAAAAAAAAAAATCCCCCGATTTTGAAACATTCTTCATTACTGCTCCGCTCCTATTGGTGTTAGCGTGATGATATATAGCCTATAGCCTTCCTCGATAAATGGGCTATCTAACACTGAAAGAATTTTGCAAATCAGAACGGTAGTTCCTGAGATTAGCGCGTTCAAGCAAACAAACAAACAAACAAACAAACAAACTCTTCAGCTTTATAATATTAGTATAGATTCAAAATACCTATGTGTTCCCTCAGTTCACATGCACATAAATATTATACCCATTTTCAATAACAATATTTGTACTTTTGAACATTTTAAAATATAAAAATTTCGTTTTTTTTTTTATTTCAACTAATCAAAGTACTGATCCAAATTATCTATATAATTTTGCAATTTTGATGGCAGTTTGTTTATCCCTTAACTGTAGAAGTCTGGAGGACGGGAGGCGATGAAGTCAGCGAAAGCGTTTTGTACTGCTTCTGGATGATGATTTTTTTTTCCACTTAAAAATTGTGTAAATTTTTAAATAGTAGAAATCTGTTGGGGCAATATCCGGCGAGTTCGATGGGTGACGGAGAGCTTTCAGCTATAACTCTTGTAGCTTTGGTCTGGCGGTATGGTCTGTCGTGAAGTGTGAACTCGTGCGTTGTTCTGTTCGTCTTCTTGGGTCTCCAATTTTTGAGAATTCCTTTCCCGGTTTTGTCGAGGAAAAAATAGGACCGTTTTCCACCCCGAAGGGAAGAAAACGATTATTTCAGGTCTTGCCGAGGCTTGACCTTCGGAGATAACCTACCTTACTTATCTGTACTCACATGCGTCTACTTACGTCCTTCTATCTCTGAGCGTGTTCCAGGTGCGGGGGTGAGGCGCGGCGACGTGCCCTCCACCGCGCGGGGGGCGGCGGCTGCCGCGCGGCGGAAGAGCGCGCGTTCTCGTTAGTACCTTACTCCGAAGAGCCGGCAAGGGCTTGCTTCGGTTAAGCCTCGGCAAGACCTGAAATAATCGTTTTCTTCCCTTCGGGGTGGAAAACGGTCCTATTTCAGTTCTGTGCCTTCGGCTTGACCTTCGGAGACGTGTCTATTTTCTGCCGGCGCCCTCTAACTATAGCGTACTGTGACAGAAGTGGGTGTGAAACATCCTTAAAATAAAAGCTGAGATTTGTAACAATCATGTCAATTTTATTTCCCTTAGGAATCTTAAATTCAGTAGGTACAGTTTTTGACTCAAAAATCTTAGGTCTAGCTTACAGCGTTCAAACAGTCAATAAGATATAGACTATTCATGGAGCTCTGTCCAAGTAGAAAACAAGACTTTAAGAAATAAAATATTAGTCTAGTGCTAGACTAATATTTTATTTCTTAAAGTCTTGACTTTATAAAAGTACATAAAAAAAATAACAACGACTTATGTGTGTCAAATGACATAGTGAGATCTTTTTCAGCCTTTCAAATCTAAATTAAACACAGGCAGGATTACTACTTGCTAATTAAACTGCGGAGAATGAATTATTAAGAACATTTAAGTTTGCGTTTCTAGGAAGTTCTAGCGATTTGCAATAGTGCTTAAAAAAATTGTCGGAACCTCTCCAGTTTCCTCTTTTTAAGATAGAGTCTAACGGTACATTATTTTGATAATCATTTGACGCAACGGCTGATCTGATTGAGCCCGGACTATAGTTTATGCCTAAATCGCGAAAAGGAGCCTTAATCCAGCCGGCAATTATTGCCCTTGAGGCGGCCCTCACTTCACCACGTGTAGTGATAAATAGACTATGCAAATTAGATCGTGCACTTCTTCTACGTGCTGACAACTCAATCAAGTTATTCATCCATCTGACCAAACTTAATTCAGGGTCTCCTGAACAAGATAGCTGCCATCCAGACTGCCGATTCTTGATATTATCGGTTTTAGAGCCAAATTTGGGCCAAAAGGTTATCGAAGAACTTGATCTATCACAATGTTGGTTGTCAATGCATAACAGTGTTAGGTCGTGGATACGACGACCTGAAGCCAATAATAACAGCAAGGCTACATGTCGAGAAACCTGAAATATGCTATCTTCAGTTGGACAATGAGATCTCAACCATTTCAGTAGATCCTGAACATCCCAAATCTGTGACTTGGGTAATGAGGATGCACACTTTTTAATGCCTATAGCTTTGACTATAGCTGAAACTAAAGGATGCGCGGACAACCCTTTTTCCTGCGTGGGATCTGCCAAAGTCAAAACAACTGACTTGTGGACCAAAATGGTCGAGGCTGCAAGCTTCTAACACGGGATAGGAACCCCAAATAGGTAGCGACATCCTGAGGTCGAGGACTGCTAGGACTTTTCCCATTTTGTCTGCACCACGAGACCCATTGTTTCCAGGCAGACTCATAAGTGCGCCACGTGGAATCACGCCATGCGGACTGGACAAGTTCGATATCACCCGGATCCATATCTGCTATGAGTTCACCCCACCCCGTATCCTCCAAACCTCGAAAAGCAAGTCTCCTGCGTTCGGCAGAGGGCGATTGGTGGACAGGTCGACCAGACTCTTGCTGACATTGCGTATCTGAAAGGGAGTCTCCAGAGCTCTTCGTTTCAGGTCGCCCCTCCAAAAAACTGTTTCCCAGCGCGGAACCATCAGCAGATAGGTTCCTGAGGACTGGTTGAGGTGTCGTAACACTCTGGGTATTAGAGGTGGAGGTGGGAAGATCCATGCTAGTTTGTAATGCCAAGTCTAGCTGAAGGCGTTGATGAACGCCGCCTGCGTGTCCCACGCTTCTATCGAAACATACGTCGAGACTACCTTTGATCGACTGGTTGCGAACAGATCCACCTGAGGGATACCCCACTTTAAAAACACTTTTGTCGTGACCTCGTCTACGACATGCCAGTCTGGGAGACACTTTCCCCTCGACAAACAGTCGGCTATGGAATTGTAACGGCCTGGTAGGTAAAAGGAATGAATGGTTACCCCTAAGCTTTTCGCTAGTAACAAGATCTTTTTGGTCTCCTCTAACAACGCCGTAGACCGTGTTCCTCCCTGATTTCTCAGGTACGAAACCACCGTTCTGTTGTCGGATTGGATCATAATCGACTGTCTTGCTACGTCGTTCTGGCATTTCTCTAGTGCTATGTACACGATGCACAACTCCTTTCTGTTTATGTGCCAAGCAGCTTGTTCCCTCGTCCATTTCCCCAGTAGATGACAATCGCCGATCTGAACACCCCAGCCTTCGTCTGACGCATCCGTTGTAACAAAAATCGTAGGCTCTGGATCGAAGATTTTCCCTGGCACTCTTACGTTGAGAGTCCACCAACGACAGTCGTTGATCGCTTGCGGTGGTAAGACCCGCGACAGGTTGGGCTGGTTTTGAGGCAGTTTTAGACTGGCGCGTTGAATATACCTGGTGAACAGACGACCTAGGGGAGTCACCAGAGCTGCAAAACCCAGTCGACCTATTAGTGAAGTTCCTAACCGCCACGACCATCGACCTTCCCGCAATATCTTCTCTAAACCTGTCAGCAATCGAACTATTTTCTCTTCCGGAAGTCTTTTCTCGTTCATGTTTGTATCCCACACAATCCCTAGAAATTCTATATTTCTTGTAGGTTCCAGAACAGACTTTTCCAGATTCACACACCAGCCGAGACTTTGCAGAAGGCCCACTGCATAACTCATCTGGCTTCTGAGTACATAAGGGTTCTGATGTGCCAACAGGAAATCGTCTAAGTATACTAAGACTCGTAGTCCCTTTGTCCTTGGGAACCCTGCTACCCATTTGCTGATGCGGGAGAAGGCTAACGGTGCGCTGGATAGGCCGAAGGGAAGGGACGTCATCTGGAAGAGTTCGTTTGCATAGCCAAACGCAAGAAATCTTCGGTGGCTCAGTTTTATTGGCACATGAAAGTAAGCTTGACTTATGTCTAGCTTCCCTAAGAAGTCGCCGGGCTGGAGAAAATTGGGGACTTGAGCCTGATTTATCAGGCGAAACTTTCGGGGCCTTAGATAACAATTCAGGCGACGGAGGTCGAAAATTTGCCGGAGCTTTCCGTTTGTTTTCATAATTAGGAACATTCGTGACAAAAACCCAGTTTCGGAATGACATCTCTCGACTACGCCTTGGGCTAGAAGCTCTCTGAGCTCTTTGGACATTTTGTTCGAGGGTCTTGTCGCGAATCTTCCTAAATTTTCTCGCAGGGGGATGGAAGGCGGTTTGGAAACGAATGGAGTTGAAACGAATCTGTTGTGGAGCGCACCATTAAGAATCTCATTCCTTGTCTTAAAAGTCTTGCGACGAAGATCTATTGTTTCCGACCGATGTGCGCACACGAACTGCAAGAGCTGGTCTGATACTGAATTGAACTTGGAGTCCTCTGCCACTAACTGCCTTAATTCCGCGATGGCGCTCGGACATTTTTTAATTATAGCGTTTAAACCTTCAGCAAGAGCCCTGCATTGTAGCAGTAATCCGTGCGTGATTGTGCCTAACATACCTTCCTGTCTTGTTACCCAGGGAGACGGTTGTGGGGCTAGAGTCCCCAGCTCAGTGTTTACTTTAAGCGCGCTAAAGACCGATGCCGCGTGCAAGTGTTTTTCTACTTCTTTATAACGAATTCGGCTCCAGCCTTTGGTGCCTAATCTTTGGCACTCAATGCCCTCACTCTTAAGTTGCGCCGACGGCTCGGGTATGAGAGGGTCCGCTTCTTTAGTAGTGGGCAGAAATTCGAGCTCCTTCTCGTCTTCCGTGACTTGCCAATCTGGATACGGGTCCAAAACAGGTGCTTTCCATGAAGGAGACTCAGAAGTCTCCGAAACTGACTCTACTTCGCAGTCAGAATAGTAATTTTCCTTGTCAGATTCGGGGTCAAACTGTTGTCGCTGCTCGAGTTTCTTCAAGAGAACAGAAAACATGCCTTCAAATTTTTGTTCCATAGCTTTAAGTCTATCATCCTGTGATGAGGAGGATGAGTTTGAGTCGCGCTTGTGCCTACGTGCCAGAGGTTCATGGCTTTGTGATGTCGAAGCCGATGTATTTCTCCTCTTCCGACTAGTCTGTTCCGTTTCAGAAAGAGAACCAGAGAGAATCTTATCAGTTTCAGCCCTAGTGTGCAACAGTGGTCGTAGCACCTCGACAGATTGTTTAAAAAGCTCAGTGCGTGCTGCTGAGCCTCGTATGCGGTTTGCTACCGCTGGTGGCCTAAGAACAAGCGCTCTCGTAAAAGCCCAATCCAGTAGTTTACGCCTTATGTCTCGATATCCCTTCTCCGAAAGGTGATCTGCCTCTGGTACAAATGCGCGAGCTAGGCCCACGGTAGGCAGAGCGTACACTAATTTGTTTAATATATTTGGTTCAATCTCCTCACCAAATACTTCCTCCTTTGTGGCTGTAGTAACTTCCCAGCTAGTCCATCCGTCTGGGAGATGCTCCTGCGCCAAAACCTTCACCCGCTCCAAAATCTCTTCGTCTTGGTCCGTTTTCGCATGCTCGTCTAACAGTTCGCCAAGAGTCACCAGACTTCCTTGTTGCGTCATCTGAAGCAAAAGCGAAGCGGTCAAGCGATAGCCAAGCAGGTAGTACCGAGTACTCAAGGGGTTATTATAGCAACTTTATCCCATTTCTGAATCGCGCCGCCCACATTGTGAGCCGCGCCGCCCGAAATTTTAGCCGCGCCGTCCGAATTTTGAGCCGCGCCGCCCAAATTTCGAGCCGCGCCGCCCAAATTTCGAGCCGCGCCGCCCAAATTTTGAGCCGTGCTGCTCAGATTTCGGGCCACGCCGCCCAATTTTTGAGCCGCGCCGCCCAATTTTTTGAGCCGCGCTGCTGAATATTCGAGCCGCGCAGCCCACTACCCGGGCTATGGCTTGGACCAGGCGGACTGTGGCTGAATAGCCGACATGTCACATGAGCGCCATTGCTGCGTCGCAGTTAGGCATGCAGGTAGGTACGTAAAATGTGGATGGTATGTCCGAGAACTACGACAACTACCTATACATATTTTGTGGATGGAATGTCCGACAAAAATTATGCCACCGGTAATGCCATAGAGCATGCTAAGCTTACAATATGTCGCCCAAAACAAATGTTATTTCCAATATCAACCCGCACCTTAGACAAAACAACACAGAGACAAAAATAAAACATTTTAATGATTTACCTCAATATCCAACGGTAAATCACTCACAAAAACGTTACAACAACGTTGAAACACTAAACTTTTCGTAATGTTTTGATCGTAATCATTTACGTAAAAGAAACATGTGCGTACACTAGGCAATGGTAAGCGTACTAACGAGAACGCGCGCTCTTCCGCCGCGCGGCAGCCGCCGCCCCCCGCGCGGGGTGGGCACGTCGCCGCGCCTCACCCCCGCACCTGGAACACGCTCAGAGATAGAAGGACGTAAGTAGACGCATGTGAGTACAGATAAGTAAGGTAGGTTATCTCCGAAGGTCAAGCCGAAGGCACAGAACTAAAATACAAAATTTTAATGACATCTCGGTCAGCTTACACCAAATTAACATGCATTCGGCCCTCATCTTAATTCGTTACTGTTGTTTTGGACCTAAATTAACGTACCTTTTTCATGCTTCGCACTTATGAAATCAACCTGGAAAAAAAGGACCAAATTATTCGTTATACTCTAACATCAATTTTAAATGTGGCTATGGACGACCGAGCTTGGGCACAAGCTACTCTTCCCATTTGTATGGGAGGTCTCGGCGTCCGCAAAATTTCTAGTATTAGTCTACCGGCTTTTATATCCTCGGTTCACGACACTGAGAAATTTATCGGGAATATCCTAGTTTCGTCACTAGATGATTTCAATGTGCCATGCTTTACCGAGGCTATGGACAGCTGGAGACACGCTTGCCCGAATTTAACTTCAGGGAGTGTACGCAGGAGCTCCATGACCTGATTCCTCCATCTCCCTTTCACTATCAGTCTAGCAGACGCTGGACTGCGTACCGTCCATACTTGATTGATATACCGTCTTGTCGTACCAAGCGCTTCTCCTCCACATTTATTGTGCGCACAGCCAAGTTGTGGAATTGTCTACCGGCTTCTGTGTTCCCTGCCACTTATGACCTTCCAGCCTTTAAAGCAAGAGTAAATAGGCATCTTCTGAGCTCGCTCGTCCTATCGTAGACCTCATCTATCGATTACCATCAGGTGAGAGCGAGGTCAAGAGTGGGCTCATCCGTAATAATAAAAAAAATCACCCGAGAACCCATCATCTTAGAAGCGGTGGGATGAGCCGCTCTGTAGAGTATTTCAGAGTTACCTTATTGCCACATCTGCTACTGCTGCAGAGCGTGCACGCCTGCTGGCTATGGGTGAATGGGAATCGGGTCTTTGGCTTCATGCACTACCGTCGTCGAACATAGGCACCTTGTTCGATGACACTACTTTCCGCCTCGCTGCTTCCCTTCGATTAGCTGCTCCCTACTGTTCTGCTCATCGCTGCCACTGTGACGAAGTTGTCAACAGTCTTGGTCACCACGGCCTTTCATGCGGCCGCAGCGCGGGTCGCATAGCACGGCACGCAAATATTAACGACATCACCCGACGAGCTCTTGTCACTGTCGGCGTTCCGGCTGTATTAGAACCAAATAGCCTGGCACGCGGCGATGGCAAAAGACCGGACGGCATGTATTTATTTCCATGGAAGATGGGTAGGCCCTTAGTGTAGGACGCAACTTGCGTCGATACTCTTGCACCATCCCATCTTCCTAGCTCATCTCGCTGAGCTGACCTTGCCGCTGCGGCTGCGGAGATCCTCAAGCGGCGGAAATATAATAACCTCGTTGGTAGGTATATTTACTATCTTCTTGTTTATAGGTACATGGTACTACATAGGTAAAGACCTACTATTAACATCTATTTTGATTATTTGTAACAAATTATAAACAAGAACCCCTTGTGAATTCACCTAGTGAACAACAGAACAAGTCCAAATCAGACGCAATGACGTTGAGAGTGCAGAGCGCACGTGTCAATGGCGTCTTGTTTAACAGATTGGTACATCTGCGTGGCTCTACCAGCAGCTGTGGCTGAAAACATATGTAAATGAATATGCAGTTTATTATTTATTTATTTATGTACAAACATGAAACATAAAAAAAAGAAAAAAAAAGCAAATACAGATAAAACAGCACAAAGGTGCTGCTTATTTCAAAAGAAATTTTTTCCAGCAGACCTATGACAGGAGAGTTGAAGAAGAGATGATAGACACAGTGTGTATAAATACTAATTACGTAAATAAAAAAATACTTAACTACTAACATAAATTATAAAGATACAATAAACAGATCTATACATACCTACATATAAGCAGTTGTATGAATAAGTAAATGATATTTATTATGGAAATTGGTAAGTATTAAATAACACTTTTACACGTCAAAGCCGTGTTTCCTGACTACCCTGTGAATAAACACCGAAACAAACTCAGAGGTCAGTCTGTTTCGAAGTCCATACAATCTGTACGCATCAAATCATATGAGAACTATGTAAGTTAATGTTTGAAACGATCTTTTGAAGAAAAAGCACTCAGATTTGAGTGGGGCTGTCCAGACAGTGCAAGTATTTGTCAGATAACGTCTATACGTTACTCCTCTTATAGGACTTAAACAATTTGACAAATGTTTGTATGACCTACAAAATATATTCTTTCCGGATCTGGCCGTTTGTAAAAATGTACCCACGATACAGGAGATCCTGTATCGTGGGTACATGTTTATTTTTTCTTCTTTAGTTTAAATAAGAAGAATCATAGTGGATTTTCATTTAATAAAGCGATTTCTTTAAGACATCATACGGGACCTTAAAACTAGAGTTCTCTCATCTTTAAGTTGTGATATCTAGGAAATCTGGTCTGAGGGATTTTTAAGTTGTGACTTGTGATATCTAGGAAATCTGGTGTTTAAATCTGGATTTTTATTAAAGTCAGATTTGATTTCAGCACATCTAAAACCTTTCAGAAACAACAATAGAAATATTGCATATTGATGGTTAGCGAAAACTAATAAAACTTTAAGTTAGGTAGGTTATATAGGAATAGAGAAATTATAAATTATGAATATGAAAGAAAAAGTTGAAGCACGCTTGCCTTGAAGTACCCCTAGGTTATAGCATAAAGCTTAAAGAGAATTCCCCTCCTTAGCTGTACGCACAATGAAAGTATTCTCAAATCTCTTTGAAAACTTATAAGCCGCCATAACCTGGGAGGCTTTAAGTCAAGAGTGAATAGCTAGGTTACTTCTACGCAAGCGTGCTTCTTCGACCACATCATCACCAAGGGCGGATCCAGCTTTGGTGCCAGGGGGGGTCACATAATCGCGCCAAGTCACAAGAAGTTTTAATTTGTATTTCCTGACTCCGCTGCCACTTGGCCATCCACTGCCGATATTCGTTTACAACTACAGAAACTGGAGTATTATCTAGTAACAATGTTTAAAAAATTTAATTAGTGGTCCACCTAGGTCCTGGACCCAGCCCAGGGGGGGGGGGGTCATGGGGGCATGACCCCCCCCCCTGGATCCGCCCTTGATCATCACTTACCATCAGGTGAGATGGTGGTCAAATGTGAGCCTATCTACTATTAAAAATATCCATTAATATGTTGAGTAAATTAGGAACTAGTCTATTGAGTAATAACATTATTGGGCCAACATTTCTTACCGACGAAAACTCGTTTACAAACGACTTACAAGAAAGCGGGATACCTCACAAATAAGATTTAATCCCAATTAACACGTCTGATGTTAGATATTGACACATTTGTTTATGTTCGTTGACGTACATATTACTACCGTTAAGATCGTGGTGCAATCGTATACGAACCGGTTGCGCAGGCGACGCGGGCTGCATTTTTTTGAGTCGTTTGGTGAAATATACACGTTATTCTAAACTAGTCCAGACTGACGTGTGTTAGTATATGTATTTAAGACTTCACACTACTCTGGGTTTCCATCAAAGTCCTCGACGATTGACTCGTTATAGACATGTTTTTATCGTTTTTCCTGGTTTCTGACTACTCGTAACGAAAACCCGTCAAATATGTTCAAATGATGGCTCGATGGATGGAACCAACGGCATAACTTGCTTTTCGACGCACGAGGTTATTACACTGTCAACTTCCAACAAACGACGATGGAATTGCACAGTCTAATTCCACCAAGCCCGTTCCATCATCGGACTACAAGACAAACGGCGATGCGCCATCGTTACATGGTGGACATCCCACCCATACGCACAAAACGTTTTGGGAATAGTTTCCTTGTGCGTACAGCTAAGGAGTGGAATTCTCTGCCGGAGTCTGTGTTTCCTGATAGCTATAACCTGGGAGTCTTTAAGTCAAGAGTGAATAGGTTACTTCTAGGCAAGCGTGCTTCATCTTCGACCACATCGTCGATTAACATCGGGTGAGATGGTGGTCAAACGCAAGCCTATTAACCATTATAAAAGACTCCGGGCTACTAATGAGATATTTCTTATCCAAAAACCCAATAGAAATTTTTGTCCCACCCGGATATCGACCCTGAGGCCTCATGTTCAGCACTCGACCAACAAGGCAGTCTGTATAGATAGTATCTACATATTTTTATACTATAAGAAAGTAGATCATGAGTCTAGAGGCGTAACATATAAGCCCAGAGAGTATATAACCACTTGAGAGCGTATGGGCCGATTTCTTTGAAGAACACGACTCACTACTCCGGGCCGGGGGGACAGAGAAATGCAGAGCTGCAATTGGTCAGTTCAAGGTCAAGTTGCGTAGACATGCCTGGTTAGGGATTGGTCTACTTGATTAAGGGAAAGTGGTCGATATCGATTAAATTGATGTTTAGGTACATTTGGAAAATGCTGAGTAAAAATTCCATAATAAATATATTTTCATTAAAATCAGTTGTATCAACAACTGTAGTTTCAGCAGGCACTCGGTAATAATTATTTTTTTGTGGTGAGTCATTAGATGATTTATCTAATGACTCCTCCCTCCTAAATGATGATGTTTTCCACACCACTTCAACGCGCATGAAAGCATTATTATGCGTTTTAATTGGATACAAAAATTTAAAATGTGTAATTATTTAGCATGCACACAGGCCTAAGTAATACTTGGTCACAACTAAAATGGTTCGTGTATCGTAGCCAATATATAAGAGCAAAAAGACTCATAATTTTCGTGCGTCGGGGCAACGTATGCGCGGTCAAGTGGTTTTATAGTCTTTGTATAAGCCGGATCGCTGATAAGGATTCTCATTCGTGTATAAGCAAAGAAAACGGAACTAACACACTAACATGACAGCCAATATCAATGTTTTATCACCATGGAGCAGTAGTGACTCAGTGGTTACAGTCACGACTTACGACTTACGGTCATGGGTTTGAATACAGGCAGGTACATTGATTCGTAGAATTTCATTCGCCGCAGCTCTCAAAACAGTAAAGGAAAAATTCGTGAGGAAACAGGTCCCGGGACCGAAAATCTATCAAGTTATTAAAATAAAATTCTTTAGACTTTCAACAATGTTCAAGAGGCAGCGCGTCGTGTTCCGCGCACGCCTCTGATAGCCAGAGCCGGATTAACCCTGTCAGAGGCCCTAAGGCAATGGCATTCTCGGGGCCCCTTTTCCTACTTTGATTTATAAGTCATAAGTCATTTATTTCAGAACAACATACATTGTGTAGAAATTCTGACCAAATCGTGTGTGAACTGAGGAAACGCACATTAAATGCTGTGGTTTTTAATACATTTGTTTACCTATTCCCAGATTTCTTCTAAATTTGTTTTAATGCTACTACTAAATCTAACGATTTGTATTTTGTGAGATAACATTGAGGTCCCTAAGTTCACACGCATATCAAATTATCGTTCGAAGAAACATGTTTTCTTCGTGCGTGCACTAGGCCTGGGCCCCTAGTTAATGCGGGGCCCCTAGGCAGTTGCCTACTCCGCCTAATGGTTAATCCGGCCCTGCTGATAGCAGTCAGAAGTATTGACGGGACCCGTAAGTTGCCTGCTGAGGTGGCGGGAATGTTCTAACAAGATACTTTGACTCCGGAATGCCACGTTAACTGCAGAAAGGTTTTTAGTTAGTAGACGTCTGACACTCCCTTTCGCTCCACCTGGAGCAGGAGTTATTTGATCATGTTCTCTGAAAAAAAGACCGCAAATCCAAATACATGCCATATCCATGCACTCTTATATTGCGATGGTCTGTGCCGCATGTGTGTGTCATCTGTGCAGCAATGGAAACGTAAAGGTACAACTTTTTTTTTGATCATTGGTTCGCGTTTGACCACCATCTCACGGTAAGTGATGATGTGGTCGAAGATGGAGCACGCTTACCTAAAAGTAACCTATTCACTCTTGACTTAAAGACCCCTAGGTTATAGCTATCAGGAAACACAGACTCCGGCAGGGAATTCCACTCCTTAGCCGTACGCACAATGAAAGTATTCCCAAAAGGTTTAGTGCGTATGTGTGGGATGTCCACCATGTAACGATGGCGCATCGCCGTTTGTCTTGTAGTCCGATGATGGAACGGACTTGGCGGAATTAGATTGTGTAATTCCATCGCACACTCTCCGAAATGTAACCGATAAAAAACCGATAGACTTGCAACTCGTCGTCTCTGTTCAAGGCTCTGGAGCTTTGACTCGACCAGTGCATCGTTGCCAATGAATCTCTTGGCCCGTTTCTCAATGGACTCAAGCGCTTCCAGTTGGTATTTGGCAGATCCATAAACTATTTTATATACATACAACATACGCTATTTACCAACCTATTACCCGAAAAAAAAGCCTACATATCTAGTTATTATAATACGCAAACACTCTTACATAGAAATAGTTCTATCGCTCATTTTCGACAGCGTAGTGCATTGCCCTTGGCGTAATATTTGACTTTGATCAACATTGAGTGAATGTTTGAGAATACTTGACGATTCGTTGGCATCCATGTTCAAGCCATGGTTTGTGGGATGAGCAGAGTATTTTTTTTAGTCTTTATTAAATTAATTTGGGGTTTTTATCCCAATGGATACACCAACCCCATCATGCCATAAACATGCTTCTATAGAACAATGTTTAGTTTATTAAAAAAGGAGAATCCTAATCAATATAGTACACTAACTCGCTAAATCTTTTTGCTAGGTATATCTTTGTCTAACTTCGGTTGAGCTAAAATTGATTGGATTAAACCTGCCTATAGTATATTTAAACTACACTCATTGATTAGCCTTCTCTTTTCCTCTATGAGCAGAGTTCTAGGCCCCCGTTTGATTGCGCAAGAGGAAGCAGAAGTGAAAAAATAACTAAATTTGGAGCTTTGCGTTTCTTTGATTCTGCGTTATTTGTCAGCGTTTTCTTAATTAATATTCCTTATATTTAACTTTAAATAAGAAATGTAAAATTTATGTTTGCTATTGCCCGTTGGTATAGTGGTCAGTGGCCCTAACTGCTATGCGCAAGGTCGTGGGTTCGATTCCTACCTAGGACAAATGTTTGTGTGATGAGCACGGTCATTTGTTCTTTGTCTGGGTGTAATTTATCTATAATATGTATGTATTTAGAAGTATATATGTATGTTTATCAGTTGTCTAGTACCCATACCACAAGCTCTGCTTAGTTTGGGACTAGATGGCGTTGTGTGAAAAAGTTGTGGAATATTATATTATTATTATTTTTTTTTCGATTCCCGGTTCGCGCAAAAGTTCTATTGGATTTTTCTATAAAAAGTTTCCCAATAGTAGGCCGGAGTTTGGGAGTTGGTGGTGTGATAACCCCCGTGACTCGGAAATCACGTTAACCCGTTGGTCCCGGCTGTCAATTGGACATCTTTGGCAGTCGTTACGGGTAGTCAGAAGCCAGAAAATCTGACCCAGGTCTGACCATGGGGTATCGTGTGACTGGGATGTCGAGGTCAAATAGGCAATCGCTCAATGCCTAAACCTGTATTTTGGAAGCATTGTAAAAATGAATGATGTTTGAAAAAGAGTGACCGTGGAGTTTCTTGCCGGTTCTTCTCCATAGAAAACGACCAAATTCGAACCGTGCACTAACTTCTGACGTTTTCAATCGTCTTCTAAAAAAGAAGGAGGTTTCAGTTCGTCTTGAACATGTATGTTACCTCATATCTCGAAGACGGTTGGACCGATTTGGAAAATTCTTTTTAAGTTTGAAAGGGTATACTTTCTAGTTGATCCCATTGTCATCACGTTACGATCTGATGATGGAATCATGGAGAAATCGAGGGAATTCTTCAAATATTATAGGCACACGGCACACCTATAGCGTTTTAGGTATTTCTTATAGTACCTTGTGGAGTTGCTCTCGAAAAGCTCCATTTGGCGAAGTGGAACTGATGATGAAGACCACAGATGGCTCCGAAACTACTCAATAAAAAGTATTTCGTGGATTGCGATTCGATTATTTGAATATTTGTGCACTTTATGCTCGTCACAATGCACATGGTGATGTAGGGCTGATGGTGAAGTACCAGGAGAACTCCTCAAAAATAAAAGGTGATAAGTACTTGTCATTTTGGCTTTTGTAACTAGATAAATTACAAACCGACCCACTAATAAGCGTAAAAAAACTTTTTAGCAAAAAATAAAACCGACATCCACGACATCGTTACATGGTAGACATGCCACCCATTCGCAAAAAACGTTTTGGGACAATGAAGGTATTGTGCGTACGGCTAAAAAGTGGAATTCCCTGCCGAAGTCTGTGTTTCCCGATAGCTATAACCTAGGAGTCTTTAAGTCAAGAGTGAATAGGTTACTTTTAGGTAAGCGTGCTCCATCTTCGACTTTATCATCACTTACCATCAGGTGAGATGGTGGTCAAACGTGAACCTATTTAAATTAAAAAAAAAATCCGTATCAAAACACTACAAAACCAAAAATAACTTTAATTTCGGAAGACGGTGTCAAAAAAAGAAAATACAAAACCGATAACACCGGCTACCGAAATTAAAGTTATTTTCGGTTTTGTAGTGTTTTAATACGCAAGTCGGTTTTATTTTTTGCTAAAAAGTTTTTATGAGTATCCATATAGGCCTATGTGAAATAAAATCTTTGAGTTTGAGCTGCATCCCGTTAGACTGGAAGCCGACCAACATGATGTTTTTTTTTTCACTCTAATTATACTGATTTGTTAACGAAACTCATAATACTTACATTACGTCAGCAGTCGGTTAACACATGAACATCATAAACATGCCAGAGGAATCAGTTTTATAATATCTAAATAAATAGTGTTTGATTTTCTTTAAGTAAAGAATTTTGTTTGCTCTCATGTTCGGCCAGGGTATTGAACCCGATTTATGGAGGTTCGTAGTCCCAACTTACGGTTTGTGTGCTATAAACCTTGTGTGTTTCATTAATGAAATGAAATAATAATGTTGATTTTGCAAATAGGTTACAAATAACACTTTTACACGTCTTTTTTTCCGCAAATGTAACCTAGATAAGGCCAGTGTTTCCTAACTGACTACTCTGAGAAAACACACTGAAACAAACTCAGAGGTCAACGTCTCTTTTAAAGTCCATACAATCTGTAGTGATCAAATCATATGAGAGCCATGTGGGTTTATGTCTGTAGCGCTCTTTAGAGGACAGAATCACACAGATTTGAGCAGGCCCATCCAAATAGTGCAAGCATTTGTCAGTTATCGTGTAGCTCAACTTAGAATTTTAGAGCTTCTATTTAACGAAATTGTAATTTTTCTTAGTAGTTATAATTAGTAGTCTTTTTGTCTTTTAAGGCATTTTTGCGGATGTTAAGAGACTTTTCTGATTTTTTTTTGCTGTTTCTTCTCAAGGTCACTAGGAAACACCAACGTTATCTAGTTTGAACTGACCAAAACAATTTTTTTTTAATTTTTCATGATAGACTCGCCTTTGACTACTAACTTACCTGATGGTAAGCGACGATGTGGTCGAAGATGAAGCACGCTTACCTAGAAGTTACCTTTCATTTTCACCTTCCATTCACTGTTGATTTAAAGACCCTTAGGTTATAACTATCAGGGAACACAGACTTGGCAGGGAATTTCGCTCTTTAGCTGTACGCAAAATGAAAGTATTTCCTATGGCCTATGGGTTGGATGTCCGCCATGGATGGACGTGTGAAAGTTCCCTTTCACTACCGGTCTACCAGAAGCACGGCTGGGTACCATCCACACTTGGTTGATATACCATCTTGTCGCACCAAACGCTTCTCCTCCACATTTATTGTGTGCACAGCCAAGCTGTGGAATTCTCTGCCGGCTTCTGTGTTCCCTGCCACTTATGACCTTTCAGCACGAGTAAAAAGGCATCTTCTGGGCTCGCTCATCCCATCGTAGACCTCATCTATCGCTTACCATCAGGCGAGGTCGAGGTCAAGAGTGGGCTCATTCGTAATAAAATATTAACCCAATACTTGGCGGACCGGGAACAAGATGGAGGCAGTTATGGTAACCAAACTTGGATGGGTTTAGCAGCCCGAAGTATGTTAGGCACAGGCAATCCTTTCTGCTCCACCATAAGCGGGGGGAAACCATTTGATGATTTTTCCACCAGGAAAAAAAGAAGGGACAGTAAGTGTGAAGGTAGACAGAGCACCTACTATATAATTTTGTATGTGCACATGCTTATGTTATACAACATATATCACAACTAGCAGTTGTTCGCGACTTCGTTCACGTGGGAACTTTTTCCCGTGTAAATCCCAATCCCGTGGGAATTTCGCAAAATCCCGTCTTAGTGAGCATCTACGTCCTCAAAGAAACCCCCATGCGAAATTTGAGAGCTACTACTTGTAGTTTCTGAGATTTCGTGATTAATCAGTGAGTGGTATTTCGCTTTTATATACTCATCCTGAAATTATTTTTGTTCACAATTGTTTACTGAAACAATAAATACACATGGTAAATATTCCGTTTTAGTTCTAATGATAGCTGTACTGTTCCACGTTAGATTAAAAACTTACATCACTTATTTATATTACAAATGTTAAAAACGATTGTATCTCAAAAAATATTACATCTCATTATCGCTGTACCTACAGCTAAAACAAACCGAAATGGAACGAAAATCAAAGTAATTTTTTAAATATAATTTTAAAAAAATTGCGTAATCAGTACATATAAAATATTACATTTATTTCAAGTCAGTGAAAAACCTATTTATACAAGTAAAACTAGTTGTTAGGGAATCTCCTTTGGTCTTTCTGTGTATGCATTTTTTTTTTAGATTTTAACAATGGATTTTAACGTAATTTTCTAATTGGTGTAATCTCCTTTGTTCTTTCTGTGGATGCATTTTTTTTTCAGATTTTAACATATTTTTCTAATTGGTGTGTTTTAGGGTTACGATACATTTTGTATATCCGTCGTACCTATGGTTATTCTTAGCAAAGATTTACAGCCGTTGGCGAAATCCATACTAATATTAAAATCGGAAAAGTTTTATTGTTTGAATGCGCTAATCTTCGAAAGTACTGGGTCGATTTAGATGAAATTTGGTGTGGAAGTAGCTTGAAGCTTGAGGAAGGTTATAGACTTTTTACACGACTTCAAAAGAAGGAGGTTATGTTTTTATCGAGGTAAAGTCCACGGGAGCAAAGTCCCGTGTGTCTGCTAGTTTTTAATAACATTCGTCATAAACAAGCTTACACGTATATGATAAATTACACCTCTCATATTTTTTCTATGTTGGTATGTCTGTCTGTTGTAATCCCAAAACTAATGACTGCCTTTTTTATATAACAGTAAATGATACAAGAGGTCACAGCCCTCAGGATGTTCAAGAGATTAATGGTAACAAACAACGATATTTTTAAATTTATTGGATTGATATTATTAACTTCCTGCTGTTGACATACTATTATTCTATTTAATACGCGGCTGCAAAGATAATGACCGTATTTTGAGCCTATTTTATTTATTACATGGTCTTCAAGTCTGGTTCCCAGAGTCCACCTGTGCATCCATTATTACTTAACGGTGAATCCATGATTAGGGTTCAGCGGTTCAAATACCTTGGACACTGGGTAACGGAGGATTTGAGGGACGATATGGACGTGGAAAGGGAACGCAGAGCATTGTTAGTTCGGGCGAATATGTTGGCGCGCAGATTTTCACGCTGTACAGATGCTGTGAAAATAACTTTATTCAAAGCTTATTGTATGTCTCTGTACACGGCAAGTTCGGGGGTCAATTATACGCAGAGGATTTACAGTGCTCTGCGGATACAATTCAATAAAAGCTTCAGGGCGATTTTGTGGTTTCCACGCTTCTGGAGCGCGTCTGGTATGTTTGCTGATGCGCAAACAGATGGGTTTGCAGTTCTCTGGCGCAAAAAGACCGCATTGCTGGTCAGTCGGTTGAGCAGGGAAGGGTAGCTCAGCGTCCGGTAAGGACCAGCCCCGAGCCGGCGCCGGCGGCGGCGCAGTGTTCCGCGCGCGCTTCTTACAGCAGTCAGCAGCATTGACGGGGCCCAATAGGGCTACTGCCTTACGAGGTTGTGGGAAAGTTCTAATGAGATACCGCAGCCCCGCATCTTAAGGGCAAACTGGTCAGTCGGTTGCGTGGGAGTACGCACAGCGTCCTGCATTGTAGGTATAGCAGCCAAACCTGATTGTCCTATAGTTAATATACTGACACAGCGGACTAGATCACTGTTAACTATAGTTTATTAAGTGTTTGTATTGTGTTATTTGAAAGTTTTGAGTATGGATCTATGTTGTCTTCTTATGAATAAATGTTTAAGTTAATTTATTTTTAATCACCCACTCGCACTAACAGTAATTACATACCATACATAAAAGTTATAAGTAAAGTATTTAATAGTTATATAAAATGATAGTTCTAAAGATTGAAATGAAATAAATAATAACAAGTAGTAAGCTATATTTTACCAATGAAATTAACTTACATTATACGAAACTAAATAAGGGCGGAATAATTAGACAGAATTAAAATTGTACAATATATTAAAATAAATAGCTTAGTTGATTCTACTCCAACGAGATAGTAGTTGGAGTTACGGAGGACATCCATGAGAATTTCCACCACGAAAAAAAAAATTATAACACCGGACATCGTGCAGCAGTGGGCAGGAATCTGAGCTCGGAACTCGAGAAAATAAAGAATTAGGTACAAAAAAGTGACTTCATATACATAAGTGGTAAGACGGAAGAAAATACGTACCAAAATGCTTTTTAATTTTTGTAATACTGCCCCATGTAAGACGTCTGTCTTAGATAAGGCATTTTTCTCTGTTTCTTGTCTGTATTCTTATTAGTAATTACTCTTTACACAGATTCAGGTCTTTGAATATGTGTGAAGAGTAAGACAAATCTATAATAAGTTACCAAAAGAAATAAGGGACTCCACTATATTTAAAAATAGATTAAAGTTGTATTTGGCCAACCAGCAGTAATAACCTACTTACATAATGTACTTGATAGATCGATTGACAGTGTTTATAATATTAGATAGTTTTAAGTTAAGTTTCTCATAATTTAGTGAACTCTGTATGTTCTTTTTTGAGAAATATTTTTTTAAACCAAAATCAATATCAACACTGGGTAAGCATGACAAGCGACTACATTGAAACCGCATTCTGTTAAGGGTAGATAAATTCGATGATTTTGAACTACTTGAAGTATTGTTCCTGCCTGGGTTCGAAGTCACGACCTAGAGGACCTACTTCCCATGACACAGGAGTAATTCTTAGAGTAGGACAGATTTAAAAATAAGAAGAATAGGTCATAGTTTAGTTTTTGTGGTTTCAACTATGCGCAATGGTAACGAAACCAACTTTCTATTTGAATCTTTAAATAACAAATTCAAAAACAGAAGCGTTTTTCTGGGTTCGAAGCTTCATAGCTTTATACCCAGGAAAACAAACTTAGTTGCTATTTTTTTTCTTTTTTTTTAAATAGAGAACTAGTTTGTTGTTAGAATTCACATTACTAGCAATCTTATCTCTACTTTCATGTGTGATTGTTTAGCGCATGCCGTGGCACCCGTTAATTAAGGATTCATTATTGATTGTAATATTCTTCTTCCCTATTTATATAAAATTCTCGTGTCACAGTGTTAGTTGCCATACTCTTCGGAAACGACTTAACCGATTTTTATAAATTTTCATATGTATATTTGGTAGGTCTGAGAAACAGTTGTAATCTACTTTTTTAATTAACTTTTTTCGTCAATTTTTTTTTATGATTTGGTATTAAATAATACATACAACCCTTAATTTTCACCGTTCTATCACTAACCCCTATTTTTTAATTTATATGGCAAAACAACGTTTTCTGGGTCAGTTATTATGTATTGTAAAAACATATACAGTGTATTAGGTTAAACGAGGGACTTATTGAGGGAGGGTATTCAGTATTCGATTCTCGTCCCAAATATGTGAAGAACCTATAACTTAAATTTTTGACGTAATTGTCCAATATCCATTTATCATGTACACTGAGGCGCAACAGGTGAATGAACTTGTAAATAGTACCTAAAGTAATCACGTGGCAAAACACGGCCCGATCCTGCCAAAAAAAGGAAGCTGGTGTGTAAACTCCGCCCCCGCGGGAGTTCCCCCGAGGACTTTTGGTATGGTTCTGTCTGTTATTTATCAGTGTTTTTTTTTGTTCATATTTTTATTAGTATCATGTAAGCATACACTATTGTAGGTTTGAATATGTCCCTCGTTTAAACAAACATAAGTACTGTATATTGGTATATGTGGTTGTCCTTAAATAAATTAAGAGAGAAGACCTATATCCCAGCAGCGTAAACTTTATAGGCTGGTTATGCTTAACGTGACCATTAATTCTTTGACTCAAAACGGGACGGACAACCAGTCGTTGAAAAAAAAAAGACTTAAAAGGTTATTTATTCAGAAAATCAGCATTCAATTATTCATCCAATTTCACTCCCATATCTAGTAAATAGCTCAACCGATTTTGATAAAACATGTCTGATTGTAATATACACATCGTGTTCTTTCATTTGATACTCCATTTGAGTATATTTGATAACATCCAATTATTTATTCCCACTTTCACCTCCTATACCTTTTTATAATGGTGTTTTGAACAATTCTACCAATTTTCAGCTGGGTCAGAATTTTTTTCCTATTTTTAGTCTAATTTGACCGGACTATATTATATATATTCGTTCGGCCGGCTCGACTACTAAAATTTTCGCACGTTTTCAGAAAACGGGACAATTTTGCGTCCCAGAGTTCATTTCGGGGACACCGGGACTTGTAACAATAAAAAGGGACAGTCCCGTTCAAAACGGGACGTCTGGTCACGTTAGTTATGCTCCCATATAATTCCCATTAATATATAAGGTTCCCATATAATTTAACCATTGCAACTGTATAGATTGAATGGACTTTAAAAGAGACGGACCCCTGAGTTTGTTTTGGTGTTTCTTCTCAAGGTAGTCAGTTAGGAAACACCGGTCTCATCTAGTTAATATTTACGAAAAAAATAACATGTAAATGTATTTTTTTTTATAATAACCAATTTTCATAATGAAGATGATTTATCACTAATGCACGTTTGTATTTTTACAAAAGTTGCATCGACGTCAAGTTGCCGAGAGTCGACATTGAACTTGAACTAAACAAGTTATGTAAGTGGTGGCTTAAACGCCGAGTCACGATTTACGAACATTTTTTTTTCAAGTTAATTGATATCGATTTAATATTAATCATAATGGTTCGAGTTAACGGTTTTTAATAACGTAAACATGAATGTTACGTCATAGGAGTAGTGTAAGCAGAGAAGGGTTTTTTATTGTTCTAAAAAATATTTTTTTTTAAGAATTGTAACTTTAGTTACTGTTAGAATTCATTTATTTCTAAAGATATATCACTTACATATAATATAATCACTTACACAAATAAATACTTAATTTGTAAAACATTTGCGTTGTCCAGAAATACTGCCGCCATAAGGTAAAAGGACGCTTCTACATGAAGTACGAAACGGAGAAAAAAAATAAAATGTGTTTTAAAAATTTAAAAATTCGCTGTGCGAAAGGAAATAAACCTTATTATAATATTGTTATGCAAAAGTGTGTATTATTCTTTGATCTTTCAGAAATTATATGATAATTTTAACTTATTTAATTTTATGTATTAATTAAATTATTTTTTCCTTTTCTTTTTAGCAAAAAAAATATTTGAAAGTAAGTTTTACTGCAATGAAAAGACGCTTCTGGCTAGAAACGTCCTTTCAACTTAGTATTTTTTATAAACGCCTTTCCTACTTAGCGATGATGTGTTACCAGGTTCTAATTAACTAAATAAAAAAGACGCTAATAGCCATTTGCTGCTTTTCAACTTAGTAATACTAATACTCATTTAACTTAAAAAATACCTGCCCCTTGTGGGATCCCTAACAAAACATCTTATGTTATAAACTGAAGTACATTTTAACACGATAATTATCTTGTGTTAAATAAAACACAAAGTATGAGAAACTGACATATATTTCGATTCCCACCTAGGACAAATGTTTGTGTGATGAGCACGGTCATTTGTTCTTTGTCTGGGTGTAATTTATCTATAACATGTATGTATTTAGAAATATATATGTATGTTTATCAGTTGTCTAGTATCCATACCACAAGCTCTGCTTAGTTTGGGACTAGATGGCGTTGTGTGAAAAGTTGTGGAATATTATTATTATTATTTATTATCTCTTAAATATTTCTATAAAACACAAAAAACATTTAAAAATATAAAAAATAGTAGCCCACCGGTATCGGGAACAGGGTCCAAGCTACCGGTGGTCAGGGCTCTAGAGAGAGGAACCTCCTAACGATACGCGCCGTGTCCAGGAGCACCGCTTTCTGAAGCAAGCCCTTGATCCAGCCGCCTAACGAGAGCCTCCTAAGGTGTTGGTCGAGGCTCTTGGCTATTAAGCCATTGGCTGAGACGACTATCGGTACAACGACTGCCGAGTTCACATCCCACATGTCGACATTATTTATTATTATTAAAGTAACTATAAGTTAATAAGTTTGAACGTTAACACAGTAATGAGAGCTTTGTATGTTTATTATAAAGAGAAAAGAAAAGCAAAAGGAAAAATTTAATTGTTTGCATTGAATTGGCTCCGAAACTACTGGACCGATTTCAAAAATTCTTTTTCCTTTACAATCTTTCATTATCCCTGATGAACATATGTGATAGAATATTTTCAAAAATGTTAGGGATCCGTATGATATAATATATTATAATGAGGTAAAATTTGTTTGTAAGTTTGTATGTGAAGAGGAAGACATTTAAATCAAAACTAAGATGGTGCCAGAATAACCAAAATAAAATGAAAATGGACATCTTAGCCGAGCACCACAAATCTAAAGATTTAATACAGATAAATTGAATCCAGCACCGGGCACCCCTGTGAGTGTAGCCGGGCAACATGAACCTGCTCCCATAGCTAACTTGTTTGTAAAACATTTTAAAATTGATTCTACTTATAATATATATATGTAGATATAGATACTGAGGATTTTGTGATGGAATTAAATATGAGATTCTCAGCGAAAAGTGTCGCCACTGTAATAAAAAGCATGATAAGGGGCAAATCTCCAGGGTATGACTACCTCTGCCAAGAGTGCTGGCGATGTTTTACTCACTCTCTTTAAGTCACTCTCATCTGCCCACCAACTTAATGAAAACGATACTTGTACCCGTTGTGAAAGATAAGACCGGGGAAGCATCAGATCAGTCTTGGCCAAGGTACTAGATAGTTTTCTCGATAGATATATGGCGACTCGTATCGAATTGCATGATGCACAGTTTGGGTAAAAAGCAGGTCTATCTACAGAAACTGTCATACTGTCGCTTAAGCACACTGTCCAGTACTACACGTCTAGAAAAACGCCTGTTAATGCGTGTTTTCTAGACCTTTCCAAAGCATTTGATCTGGTGTCATATGACTTGCTGTGGCAGAAGCTTATGAATGATACGTCCATGGATAAGGAAGTCATATCAATACTTCAGTTCTGGTAAAACAATCAATGGTAATCAACAAATGGTAAAAATAGTGTCAGGTGGGCAGGATCGTTGTCAGATGAATATAGGCTGAATTGCGGAGTGAGACAAGGTGGCTTGTCATGAACCGATTGATCGTTGAGCTCTGCAGCACTTATCAGGGTTGTTACGTGGATGGAACCAGCATTAAAAATATTAGTTATGCTGATGATATGGTGCTGCTGAGCCTTTCGATCAATGCGATGAGTGTGCTTTTGATGTGTGAAAGGTTCGCGGAGATCCATGGGCTTCGATACAACGAGAAAAAGAGTGATTGAGCTACTAGTCTTGTAAGGCAGGCACAAGTTCTATCCGATTGTGCCTCAGTTAAAACTTTGCGGTATTGCATCAAAGCAAGTCACTGCTTTCAAGTATCCGGGCCACTGGGTTTCTGAAGACCTAAAAGTCGGTCTGGACATTGAGCGTGAGCGTAGGGCGTTGTCTGTTCGTTAGGGCTACGCTGTTTACAGTATATTTCCATTCTTTCTACATATGCAGTCTGTGAGTTATCAACACTCAGGAGACATACAACGCCCTGTGGGTACAGTATAATAATTCGTTCAAGGTGTTGATGGGGTTACCGCGCTACTGCAGTGCATCGGGCATGTTCGCCAACGCGGGAATGGACGATTTTTATGCTATCATGCGTCAACGATGCACTTCCATCATGCGCAGGGTACGTGTCAGCCCCAACAGCATTCTAAATTCTTTTTTGGGACATTGGGTACACCTACATGCTAATGTGGTGTAGTTGTTAAGTATTTTATTTTATGTTTCTGGTAGATTTAATTACTAACATTAGCTTCTAAGATTTGTTTGTATACTAACCCAAATGGATCTAACGTCTGAAATAAAATATTATTTATTTATTAAAGCACGAAGGGCCGCGCGCGTTTCTCTGACTGCCTGGACGCAACTGAAGGGCGGTATTCTAACCGCGAGCCCCACTTCACCCCATATAACTAGCAATACTAAGTTAAAAAGGCACATCTACGCAGAACAGTCTTTTCTTCTTATGACTATGCAGAAGTGTCTTTTAATTGTAGGAAGAATTAAATATTTTGTGAAAAAATAAGACGTTTCTACTGAAATGCGTTTTTTCAACTTAGTGTACGTCAGAAATGTCTTTTCTATTTAGTAATATTTAATTAATATGACAGATACGTCTTATTTAACAGTGAGATTCATGGGGTTCTGTTTAATTTATGCGAAATATAAAAATACTGGCAGATGCCATTTTTTTTTCTGATTAAGAATATATAGATAACTCAATTTCGAAAAAAATGTTAGATGCGTCTTTTTTCCTTATGGCGGCAGAATAGTACGAGCTTATTGTGTTGTGTGTGATTTATCGAATAGTATACATGATATGAAGGTGCTTTTTAAAAGTGTGTCTATGTATCTAAACCAAACGTCAAAAATTTATTCGAAATTGCTCATATTTTCTAGGTAAAATTTTACACAGAGACTGTTTTCTGAAATGCAATAAAATGGCGGACGACATGGGCACTTACAAAAAATCAGGAGCTAGTGCAAGGTTCGAATTATTATTTCTTATAGAGGAGAACCGGCAAAGAAATTTCACAGTTACTCTTTTTTAAAACGTCACTGATTTTCCTACCGAAAAAAAAAACGGGTCATAACTAGGCATATTTGTTCATAAATCAAGCCCTAAGGAGTTGTTATAAGTATGTAAGTACTTCTTAAGTTATTCTCCAAAAGTTGTAAGTGGGTACCTACCTTGTTTATTCAATAATGGAATATTCACTTAAATAAAAACCCTAAACTACTTATATACATCTAAAAATAAACTAACAAATTCGCGCGCATCGCTGTCCACTGGTGAAGTGCCCGAACAACTGGTGGCATTGCCACGTCGTCGTATGGCAATGCCGCCAAATATCTTACCAAATACACTGATTCCTTAGAACTTAAGAGTACACAAAAGTATTATCAATTGGGGCTGAACTAGATATAAAGCTTTATTTGTTTTGCCCTCAAACGCCGATCCCCTTGAATTCTACTACCTTAATTATCTTAGACTTATTATGGGATGAACGTTTGAAGGAAAAAATCGTGCAAACGAAGACGAGAGGATTTTTTTACCTTTATCATCGAAATTTATCAAAAAACCAGAGGAGTACAAGAGGCAAAATATCTTTATAGATATTTTGCCTTTTGTACTCCTCTGGTTTTTTATATTATTAATACTAATTTATAGGTATTTTGTAACTCGCTGACCCGGCAAACATTGTTTTGCCATAACATTATTTTTAGTGAAGAAATGGCGGCGATCTATTTTCAAACCAAAATATACACAAGAAATTAATAAAATCTGTCTAGCCAATTTAAATGAGTTTGATAAGTGAAAACAAACACTGTATCACGAAATTTTGATATATTAGAAAAAAACTAACAGTTGCGCTGGGCTACGCTCACGCGGGCTATGTCAGAACAAAACATAACCAGCCTTCTATTGCAAGTTCATTTAAAAAGTACCTTCCTCAAGCTTCACGCTACTAACATACCAAATTCCATTCAAATCCGCCCAGTACTTTCCCAGATAAACGCGTTTAAACACACAAACATTCCGCTATATATTATTTATTAGTATACATTTTTAGTGAAACAAAAAATAGCCTAAGACAGTAAGACCTTTTCTCAGACCTATCAAATGTACGCAAAAACACAACAATCGGTCAATCCGTTTCAGAGGAGTTTGAAAACAAATACTGTGACACGAGATTTATGTAGGTATATTAGAAGAAGATAAAGTTTGTATGTTTATAGGAAGTATACATCTCTGGAACAAGATCTCTGGAAGAAGAAGTAGGTTTTGAAAATTCTTTCACCAGTAGATTTTTTTATTTATTTTTAAATTTATTCATGGTTTGACCGCTATTTTCTCTGATGGTAATCGATGATTTGGTAGGAAATGAAGGACGCTTACCTAGAAGTAACCTATTCACTCTTGACTTAAAGACTCCTAGGTTATAGCTATCGGGAAACACAGACTCTGGCAGGGAATTCCACTCCTTAGCCGTACGCACAATGAAGGTATTCCTAAAACGTTTTGTGCGTATGTGTGGGATGTTCACCATGAATGAAGCAATGCTAGGTTATCACTGAATGACATCAGCTATACAATGTTGATAAAAGCGAGAGCCATTGAATGATATCTCATTTACTATGTGTATCATTTTCAGGCTACACACCAAAAATCAAATCAATAGTAGCAATAGTTTAGTCACAGGAAGTTTTTGAAGTTTTTGAAATTATTACACGATGTATCTTCCCGAGCAGTTAACTAAGTACTTACGCACAGTTATCTAGGGTCGTACACCTTAAAACTACAAAATTCACGCTACAATGCCGCTCTGTATCATAAGTTCGCAATACAAACAAGGTTTGATAAATCAGCTATTTAAGTTCTTTCAACAAAGTTCTATCGTATTTCTTTTAAATAATTTTGAAAAAAATAAGCCACTTTTTTAATTTATTTTTTTATTGAAAATAGTTTCGCGTTTGACCACCGTCTCACCTGATGGTAAGTGATGATGTGGTCGAAGATGAAACACGCTTACCTAAAATAACCTATTCACTCTTGACTTAAAGAGTCCTAGGTTATAGCTATCGGGAAACACAGACTCCGGCAGGGAATTCCACTCCTTAGCCGTACACACAATGAAAGTATTCCCAAAACGTTTTGTGCGTATGGGTGAGATGTCCACCATGTAACGATGGCACTTCGCCGTTTGTCTCGTAGTCCGATGATGGAACGGGCTTGGTGGAATTAGATTGTGTAATTCCATCGCCATTTGATTTGTGTTTTTCCATTCCATTTTTTTTAAAGAGAACTAGAATATAGGGTAGAATCCACATTACTAGCAATGTTGTTCACGCCTCCAACTAAGCTAAATATGCTTGTGTCTGGAGTGGGTTCACGACTATAGGGTAATGGGTGGGATTCAAACCCGTGACCTCTCGATCACAAGTTCGACACCTTATCCATTACGCTATTGACGCTTTAGTACTTAACCGTAAAGTATATGTAGCTTAATTTAATGCCTTTCTCTGTTATCAACGTTCTTTATTTCATTGTCGGTTTTCTACAGATTGTACTTCGGGGAGTGTGCGCAGGAGCTCCTTGACCTGATTCCTCCATCTCCTTTTCACTACCGGTCTACCAGACGCACGGCTGGGTACCACCCACACTTGGTTGATATACCGTCTTGTCGTACCAAGCGCTTCTTCTCCACATTTATTGTGCGCACAGCCAAGCTGTGGAATTCTCTGCCGGCTTCTGTGTTCCCTGCTACTTATGACCTTTCAGCCTTTAAAGCACGAGTAAATAGGCATCTTCGGGGCTCGCTCGTCACATCTTAGACCTCATCTATCGCTTACCATCAGACCTCTAGGTCAAAAGTGGGCACATCAGAAATTAAAAAAAAATAACCTGGAAGTCTTTAAGTCAAGAGTGAATAGGTTAATTCTAGGCAAGCGTGCTCCATCTTCGACCACATCATCACTTAACAACAGGTGAGATGGTGGTCAAACGCGAGCATATTCAGAATTAAAAAAAAAACAAAAATAAATCTTTTCATACGAGGAAATTCGCAGGCAGAAACTAGTATCGTAATAAAATAAATAAGTAGTAGTTTTTCCGAGAGTGCTCGGTAAGTCAATAGAAACCGGCGCTATAAAGGCCCTTGATCTCTTGTAGTTTAAATAATGATCACCCATCCGAATCCTGGGTTTAAACGCGGTTTGACCTTGTAAATCCATTGAACTATAGTGGTACCTAGATTATTTACCAAGTTAAAATAATAAAGAGTTTTTAAGACAGCTAAATTCAATGCAATCAAAATATATATACATTTTTTTATTCAGAATTAGTTGACCCGCCACGACTTCGTTCGCGTGGTATCCTACCCCTACCCAACTGATACCACTACCCCTATCCTAACGATACCCTACCCAAACCTTACTCTAACCCTACCCTACCCAAACCCAACACTACTCCTACTCTACCCTACCCTACCAATACCCTACCCCTACCCTACACTACCCTACCGTACCGTACCCTACCCCTACCCTACCTCTACCCCTACCTTTTTTTTTTCATAAGAATCTTCTCCTGACAAAACCAAACACAACAAAAAAGAATCAGCTAAATCAGTCCAGCCGTTTTCGTGTTTTGCGCTTAGCAACACATTTAGCGATTCACTTTTATTTTATAGATAGGCTCGCGTTTGACTACCATCTCACTGATGGTAAGCGATGATGTTGTCGAAGATGGAGCACGCTTGCCTAGAAGTAACCTATTCACTCTTGACTTAAAGACTCCCAGGTTATAGCGATCAGGAAACAGACTCCGGCAGGGAATTCCACTCCTTAGCCGTACGCACAATGAAAGTATTCCCCAAACGTTTTGTGCGTATGTGTGAGATTTATATTCACATTTAAATTCTAAACTACTAGTTAGCAGATTTTGCTTTCGAAGTTTTTAGTTGGGACCAACGGCCTAACGTGCTTTCCAAGCACGGGGTTTCACACCGCCAACTGCAAAATTCCGGGTTACTTTTACCAAATTCCTTAAAGTCTGCAATACATGTTGGCCGAGCGTTGTCGAGTGAAGGCCATTACCAACATGTAGATGGTATATTTGCCTTGTCTTGCTATCGCTCGGTGTCACTTGCCTAGTTGGCCAAGTGGAGGCCAGCGCCAACGTGTATAGAGCTTATTTGGTGCAACTTGTCTTCGCTCGCCGTTGCTCGTGATCACTTGCCTCACTTCGAATCGGTATCGGTTTTTGGTCACAAATCTAAGACGCTCGCCTGCGCTCGGCCAACGTGTGGGCAGCTCTACAGACCCTCTTCTACATTGGTCGTCTGCATTGGCGTTCGACGAGCTTGTCGAACGTGTGGACATTATTTCTTGCCTTGTACCTATTTGACAACGCTCGCGTTGGCCTACGCTCGGCCAACATCTATTGCAGGCTTTACAGAATAACCTCATAGCACTTTTATCCGAGACATCGTGCTCAGCACTCGCGCTTGCGACCACTCAACCAAGGAGACAGTAACAAGTTTTTTTTTTATTACGTATGAGCCCGCTCCTGACCTCGATCTCGCCTTATGGTAAGCGATAGATGAGGTCTACGATGTGACGAGCGAGCCCAGAATATGCCTGTTTACTCTTGCTTAAAAGGCTGAAAGGTCATAAGTGGCAGCGAACACAGAAGCCGGCAGAGAATTCCACAACTTGGCTGTGCGCATAATAAATGTGGAGGAGAAGCGCTTGGTACGACAAGACGGTATATCAACCAAGTGTGGATGGTACCCAGCCGTGCGTCTGGCAGACCGGTAGTGAAAGGGAGATGGAGGAATCATGGAGCTCCTGCGCACACTCCCCGAAGTACAATCTATAGAAAACTGACAGGCAAGCAACGGTTCGCCGATGAGCCAGGCTATGAATAATAAATAGCGTGTAATATTTAAGGTCAGCTGACTAGACTGATTAGACTGCAGTCTATCCGGATGCAGCCAAGTCACAGTATTTTACATAAAACGCCTGTCTATCTGACGTTCACAATCCAGTGACACAACATCAGTTGAGATGGTGGTTAACTGCAAGCCTATAATCAATTTAAAAAAACCGGCCAAGTGCGAGTCAGGCTCGCGCACAAAGGGTTGCGTACCATTATCTATAAAAAACGGCAATAAAATCATGTTTTTGTATGGGAGCCCAACTAAAATATTTACTTTATTTATTTTTTTAGTATTCGTTGTTATAGCGGCAACTGAAATACATCATCTGTGAGATTATCAACTGTCTAGCTGTCACGGTTTATGAGATACAGCCTGGTGACAGACAGACAGCGGAGCCTTAGTAATAGGGTCTCGTGTTTACACTTTGGGTACAGACCCTTTGAAAAAAGAAAGGAACCTCCTCACCATACGCCCTGTATCAGGTCCTTTACACAGCTGTGCAACGCCAGCTACGATGCCAGATGGTCGTCGAAGCGTATTTTTGAAATTAATTTTGGGCTCCCATTTGACCACCATCTTACCTGATGGTAAGCGATGATGTGGTCGAAGATGAAGCACGCTTACCTAGAAATAACCTATTCACTCTTGACTTAATGACCGCCAAATCATAGCTATCAGGAAACACATACTCTGGCAAGGAATTCCACCCTTTAGCTGTACGTATAATGGAAGAATTCCTAAAACGTTTTGTGCATTCGGGTAGGATGTCCACCATGTAACGATATAGGTACAAACATATTAATATTTGTGTAAATACTGTGAAAATCATCATTATGTTTTGAAAAGAGGAACCGTACTTTCTTGCCAGTTCAGAAACATAGGAAACGAGCAATTTCAAACCGTGATCTAGCTTCAGACGTCTTTATGAAATAAAATATTTTGAGTTTGGGTTTGCTGCCTTCTATTTTACGCCTTTTATCCATCCATGCAACGCCAGCTTCGACGGATCGTCGTCGATGCTTATAATTACAAAATAAAATGGCTTCAGTACCTTTCCACGATTAGAGGGAACATTATAATCTTGTGTGGGATGAGCGACGGACATTATGTTTTTCTTTCTATCGTAGAATATGCACTCGTGTATAAAAGCATATGCACGGACAAGTATTGGTGATAGTTTAAGGCGAGCGTCCAGTGTTAGTGACGCGATGAAAGCTTTTTTTTTTTGAGGTGAATCATTCTCATGTATGTTCTCCGCCCTGGGGCGGGTGGAGGGGTCTGTCAGACTGTAACTGACTAAAACCATCTCGTGTTCTGTCGCACTTTTGGGGCTGCGGGAGCAGTTAAATGACAAACGGCAATGCGACATTGTTACATTGTGGACATCCCACCCGTACGCACAAAACGTTTTGGAAATACTTTCATTGAGCTAGCGAGTGGAATTCTGTACCGGAGTCTGTGTTTCCTGATCGCTATAACCTGGAGGTCTTCAAGTCAAGTGTGAATAAGTTAAGTTTAGGTAAGCGTCCTTCATCTTTGTCCAAATCATCACAGGTGAGATGGTGATTAAACGCGAGCCCCGGCCCCCGACTGGTATTGTCTCCTCAAGTGGGGGAAGTGAGGTTTTTTATTCCCTCATATTTTTTCTGAGTAATTTCGTTGCCGGGTCCAAAACAGTTTATTTATACAAGGTGTAACAGATTAAGCGCAATACCTCAGACACCCCAATTAGAATATTAAATTATAAGTCTAAAACAACATCTGTAACTAAATAAATTGAAACCAAACATTATAAAATAGTTATTCTTACTAAACGCCAAACGTATGAGCGTCATACAATATCCTTACGCAGACGCATACACTCATGCAATGTTAGCGGCAGACACGCACACGAGCACATTCCCTTATATTTAAGTAAAGTATTAATTTGTCATGATACTGTGTTTCCATATTAAGACCAAAATTTAACACCTATTTTTTATGACGGAAATCGATACAGAAGCCGGTTCTGAACCAACTTACAGGAATTGCGTTTATTCTGTTACACGTTGTATACTAGCTTTACACGCGACTAAGTTCGCACAGGGTCGATATTGTTTACGCGGCTTCTCCTGCCTAAAGCCTAGTGCTGTAGTAATTTATCATGTTCTTAGTCTTTTACCAACTATGATGGAGTCAGCTTCAAGTCTAACCAGAAGCAGCTGAGTACTAGTGTTTTATATGGAGTGTCTGACTATCTGACCTCCACAACCCAGTAACTGGGTAACACGATACCCTTTGGCCAGATCAGTGTCAGATTTTCTGACTTCTGACTACCCGTACCTAACTAAGGCGTCCAAATGACAGGAACTTCGGGATGAAAATTAGCTTATTTGTTTGTGAAACAATAAACTATATTTTTAGGGTTCCGTAGCCGAATGGCAAAAAACCATTTGCATTATTTTATCTACACTTATTGTTATTAGTATTTTATCATGAGCGCATACTTGCAACATTATATTACACTTCACTCATCGACTCATTCTTCCATTCCTTTCCTGTTCGTTCATTGCGAACACTCCCCGCCCTTAGTCACTCAAAAATCTACTCGCAAACTGGCGACACGTATATCGTGCACCCGCGCTACCGCTAGTGCAGTGAATCCGCAAACTCTCTCTCCTCTCGTGAAGCTTGGAGGAAATATCGTCTGAACAGGCGCGCTGGGTACTCATATAGAAGGGACTCATAATCTACATTTTCCCGTAAGTAACTTTTCCTTCCAGAACCCTTATAGTTTCATCATGTCTGTCTGTCTGTCTGTCCGTCTGTCCGTATGTAACAGCAATTTTATTCCGAAACTATAAATACTACACATATGAAACTTGGTAGGTAGATGTATTCTGTTAACCACTTTTCAATTTTTATTAAAAAAACATAGATGTGAGGGGGGATTCCACTACATAGAACTGAAAATAAAAATATTTATTTTCATCAAACCTATACGTCTGTGGTATCTAGAGACAGGTTTTTGAAAATGATATTGTGGTTATTAAAACCACTTTTTCTTGAAGTCAATCATTTGAAAGATATACGCTTCCAAAGTTGTAAAAAGTGTGTCCCCTCCTCTAACTTCTATAATAATAGAGTGAAAAATCTATAAAAGATATCTGCTGTAGATCTTAAGAAAGAATTTCAACAAAAATTTGTTTGAACGACATTGGGTCAGTAGTTTTTGAGATATATCACATTTTCTAAAACCGCAATATAACTTTTTATTTCATACAAACACTATGAAAAACAAAGTTATTTGGCGTAGTTACTACGGAACCCTTCATGGGCGAATCTGACTCGCACTTTTTTTTAATTTTAATGTTTCCTCATAAATTCCTCATTCTGCTAGTGAAATCAAAGCAAGTGGGAAGTTGCTCCCTGTAAAACACTACTACTTACTCTAAGATTTAAAGCTGATCCCAACATAGAGCAGTTTGAGTGCTTTTTACGGCCTACCCAAACGTCCTTATCATGGTATTATTCGTCAAATCGTTAAGCTCCTTGTTTTAAGTTGAGCTATACGTTATTTGACAAATGCTTGCACTGTATCGATAGGCCCACTCAAATCTGTGAGCATCTTTCCTCAAAAGATCACCTCAGACGGTAATCTACAGGGTTCCCATATATTTTTAACCGGTATAGATTGTATGGACTTTAAAAGAGACGAACCCCTGAGTTTGTTTCAGTGTTTCTTCTTAGGGTAGTCAGTTAGGAAACACCGGCCTTATCTAGTTTAAATTTACAAAAAAAAAATGACGTATAAAAGTGTTATTTAATAACCAATTTGCAAAATAAAGATCATTTATCATTTAGGAAAAGGCTGATGATTTTAAATATAGCAATGTATAAGCTCGCCTCTCGCTGTGCTACAAGCTTTCGTGTCGCAATCTCACCGCGTAGCGGTCATCTCAGCTTCTATATAAGCTGCCGCGTTGCATAACTTATACACTTCCGCAAATACGCCGCTGGACCTCACACGTATGTACAAACTTTGATTTTAATATCTAAATAGACGCGTAGACGCATGTGTTGAAAATAGTGGCTATAATCTTTCTTTTTTGACCTAAACAAATCGTTTTGAGAATACTTTAATTGTGCGTACGGCTAAGTGGGATTCCCTGCCGGAGTGTGTGTCCCGATAGCTATAACCTGGGTGTCTTTAAGTCAAGAGTGAATAGGTTACTTCTAGGTAAGCGTGCTTCATCTTCGACCACATCATCGCTTACCATCAGGTGAGCTGGTGGTCAAACGCGAGCTTGTTATCAATAAAAACAAAAAAAATGGGTGCAACAAAAGATAAAACAATACAGCTTCGATCAACAATAGGGTAGTTTCCTGTGTTACAAAATAATTATTTTATTTAGTCCATTAGGTAGATTTTCAAAAAATATTGTTCACGTATTTTTTGCTTTTTCAAGTCAAGAAAAATTCACATAGATGGAAAGCTTGATCGAAGCAATACAGTGGAAACGCTCTATCGCCTAAAATAGGAGTCCCTTTTTTTCGGTGGCAAAATCATCTAATGACTCTTTCCGCCCTGGGTGAAGAGGAAGGGAGTGTCAGACTTCTTCTGACTAAAATCCACATTTTGCCTTCAACTACCGTTACGTTCCGGGGTCACATTAAAAATAAGATTCACTGTGTGTTTTTTTTTTTCGATTATATAATCATTTTATGATTTCCTTGACTCTGGGTGAGCGAAATGGAGTGTTATAACAATAAAATCGAATGAAACTAAATAACTTTAAATTTGCCAATGTGTAATTACACTAGCGTCAATACCTGTGAATAATATTACTAGTAATTCGCCCGCGACTTCGCGTGTATTTCGAAATAATCTATAGCACTCACAAATAATGCAACTTGCTACCAATGAAATATTTTTAGAATTGGATCATTAGTTCCGGAGATTACGCTCTACATACAAACTTACAAACAAATTTTATCTGTTTGTAATATTAGAAATAGAAGTATAGACAATAGCGCGTATAATTCTCGAAGAAATTATATGTGTCTACGACCCAGCCCGGCTTCGCTCGGGTAATAAAGGTTATATTTGCTTATATATGATTTTGCTTAATCAATTTCTCGTCCGGTAATTTGCCACACTCATATATCGGCGATAACTGATAAGATATTCATAAGATAAGACTGATAAGATATAGTGTAAAAAGCAATTTTGATCTACATTAAATCCTCAACATATCTGACGTATTTAATTGGATAAGGAGTAATACTGTACTGTTAAAAAAAGATTCGTATATGACCCATCATTTTAATGTAATTTGTAAAAGAAAAAAAGGTTATTGTGGGTTATTCTTGTGAGATAGACATATGCCATCGTGTATATTTTTGTAGATCTATAAAAGGGAAACAATCCCGCTATGTATTGTATTTTTATAACTCAAAACGTTTTGGCAGAGTTTTCGATTAAAGCTCCCTATAGTTCTTTCCGACATGTTGAAGTATAATCGTCGTATTTCATTCAATCTACACAAAACCTTAACTTATTATACACTAAAACCTTCCTCAAGAATCACTCTATCTATTAAAACCCGCATTAAAATCTGTTGCGGAGTTTTTAAGATCTAAGCATACATAGGGACAGACAGACAGGGAAGCGACTTTGTTTTATACTTTGTAGTGATTAGCCCATGATTTAGATGGATCTGTTGTACGTCTATCAGCAAAGTATATTCTTAAATTATTTTAGAGATTCTATGCATAGTTCTTTATTATATTAACAGTGTTATAGCTGGAACAAAACCAATATTGATTAGTGTTTAATTATTATAATGTTTTGAAAAAAAAAATACGTTGCAATTTTTTTCTGGGTGAGAAAGTTATCAAATAACTCGTGTCAGACTTCTACTGATTAAAAACCCACCTTGTTCCTGTACTTACCCTTGTGGTCCGGGACCGGTATTTCGCTAGAAAAACAGCTTTCAATTAGTGTTTGTTTAAAAAGTAAGTTAGTTTAATGTAAATAGTGTAAGCGTTCGTTAAAATAATCAGAAAATATCTTAAGTTTATTAATTACTAGCTTGTGCCAGCGGCTTCGCCCGCGTGGGAAGTTTTTCCCGTGTAAATCCCGATCCCGTGGGAATTTCGCAAAATCCTTTCTTAGCGGATGCCCACGTCATAACATCTACCTGCATGCCAAATTTCAGCCCGATCCGTCCAGTGGTTTGGGCTGTGCGTTGATAGATCACTATGTCAGTCAGTCAATCAGTCTGTCACCTTTGAGTTATATATGTTTAAGATTAACTTCTGTGCGGAACTTTGTTCGTATCTATATCATAAATCCCGATTCCGTGGCAATTCCGGGATAAAAAATAGCTTATGTGTTATTCCAATATCTCAACTATCTACGTACTAAAATTCATTCAAATCCTTTAGAAGGGATTTTTTGCGTGAAAGAATAACGAACATCGATATAATTATCCATACTCACCGACAATGACCAAAAGCAACATCGCATTAAATAGAAGATCATGGCCATAAAAATATACTCATAAATCATAAAATATTATTTAGCCTCTCTTAGTTCATTTAGTTCAAATAGAATGTGGGGTTTAATATTTTGTATTAATTAGTTGTTTATTGGATTTTTTCATACTTTTTAAATGGCGGATAGTTGTAAAAGCAGTGTTGCCAATTTTAAAAACCTCCCCTATATTTGGTCTTAAAATAATTTAAACTATAACATTTTTCCTTAATATTTTTTTACTGTTGATAGGCTTGCGTTTGACCGCCATCTCACCTGATGTAAAGTGATGATGTAGTCGAAGATGAAGCACGCTTACCTAGAAGTAATCTATTCACTCTTGACTTAAAGACCCCTAGGACCCTGGTTATAGCTATCAGGAAACACATACTCCGGCAGAGAATTCTTCTCCTTAGCTGTACCTACGCATAATAAAACAATTCCCAAAACGTTTTGTGCGTATGAGTTGGATGTCTGGATGGATGTCCACCATGTAACGATGGAGCAGCGCCGTTTGACTACTTTTTTTGTATATTATCATAATTAAAATACGGTATTTGTGTTAATTACGCCTTTAAATAATATTTATTATTTTACTAACTAAATATTTCTTTGGTTGACTAATCACTTACAGTCAGGCTAATTTAGATTACTTGTTGGTAACACTATCACCAAATGCCAATGTGAAAGGTGAACTGTCACAACTGAAAAAATTCTTTTAAACTTGGAAATGTTTTTATTTTACATAGTGTATTACATTCTCTTTGTAATTGACCATAGAGCAGGCTAATCGATCAAGATTTGTTATGATGTGTCAATGGGTGGTGGAAGTTGCAAATGGGTGCATAAAACGCGTTTATAAATTACTAGTTTCCGCCCGCGACTTCGTCCGCGTGGAAAAAAAATCCCCCGATTTTGAAACATTCTTCATTAGTGCTCTGCTCCTATTGGTCTTAGCGTGATGATATATAGCCTATAGCCTTCCTCGATAAATGGGCTATCTAACACTGAAAGAATTTTTCAAATCAGAACGGTAGTTCCTGAGATTAGCGCGTTCAAGCAAACAAACAAACAAACAAACTCTTCAGCTTTATAATATTAAGTTTAGATTTCGCCAAGAATACTTCAACCGTACATCGACACACCTGATGTTAGATTTTAATATACCATGTGCACTTCTCAATAAGTTCCATGCACCAATAAATGTGGACGACCGACCTGATGCTCAACAGTTCCTGGAAATAGCTAAAGCTAGATTAAAAAGAATAAATTATTTGGGAGAGTACATTCAACATGAAAATATGAATATCTATTCATATTTTTAGAATAGAATAGAATAGAATCTTTTTATTTCGGACCACAAAAATCCATAAAATGTTAGTAACTTATACCTAATAACTTATTATCTAGTGTTAGTACCCATCACCCTCCGCACAAACTGCTTCATAATAGGAGAGGACACACTCTCACTCACCGTTCTCAGGATGCTGTTACGACTGTCCCTTACTCTCCTCAGAAGTGAAGCCGTTTTCTTACGTATAATCGCTTGAAACGCGTCCGTACGAGCTTGTGCAAACATTTCTGAGGCGCTACAGTAACGAGGCAGTCGCAAGAGCATCCTGAAAGCATTATTATACTGGACGCGGAGCACATCTAGCGATCTTTTAGCGTAACTGACCCATAGATTGCCCGTGTACAGACTCTGGCAATAAGCCTTAAAAAGAGTAATTTTCACTAGGTCTGTACACCGCGTAAACCTACGGGCCAGCATATTGCTCCGGACCGCTAGAGCCCTCCGCTCCCTCTCAATGTCTGCATCGTCTCTAAGGTCGTCAGCAAGAAAATGCCCTAAATATTTAAAAGATGGTACCCTTTTAATTACTGATCCATTTATCAGCAGATCGGGTCCATCTTCACGGCACCTGCCGCCGACCTTAAAGACCATGCATTCACATTTTTTCACATTATATATTAAACCATGCGCGGCGGCGTAGGCTTCACATGTCTTCAGTAGCTTTGCGATTGCCCCAGCAGACGGACCCAGCAAGACCATGTCGTCTGCATAGCTGATGTTGTTAATGCTAACCCCACCAACGCTACATCCGACACGCAACCCACTGAGTTCCGCTATGAGGCCATCTATGTATAGGTTGAAGAGGCGAGGAGACGTCAGACCTCCCTGCCTCACCCCGCACTCCAACCCATACGACTCAGAGAATGTACCGTCCCATCTCACCTGATTGGTTTGGTTACCATACCAATACTGAAAAAGCCGACATATTTCCGCGGGTACACCCCTGTCTCCCATCTTTCCCCAGAGCACATCATAAGAGACAAGATCAAATGCCCTGGAAAGATCAAGGAAACAGGCGTACATCTCTTACGATCTATGTAATATTGAACGGTATGCTTGAGACTTAAAATAGCACTTTCGGTTGAAAGTCCGGGTTGAAAACCGAACTGTGCAAGATTGCAGACGTATATAATTATTTAAACAAGTATCAAGCATACCATCCAACACTTTTGCTATATTTTTGAGGAGAGGAATTTTCTTAACTATAGATGCCAAACATCCTCATTTAGATACATTTACAAAACTGTTACTACATAATGAAGATGGCAGTAGCTCTAGGGTCGTATCCGATTAAACAGGCACGGTCATATTATGGGTAGCGTGTTTGTAGGAACGAAAAATACGAAATTGAAGTGGCAAATAGCATTGAGGATGAATTGCCGTTGGTATTGGGAACGGATAAGTATTTAGTAAGGGGAAGAATTAATTCACGAAATATTAGCAGTAAGGTGCACTACGCCTACATTTTAGTTAATAGGGCTATACGTAACTCAGTGGCTGATATTACCAGTTATTATTACCTACAATTGTTTGGTACGTAATCTGCTATGCTTACATTATGAACATTTTGTGGTATCTAATTTGGGCTCGATTTAGGTTTGTTGAGCCGCCGGCTCCGTTTTTAGACGACATATTTTATGAATACTTTACAAGCATTTTTATTCTATTTCCTATACGTAGGTACCTATAAACCTATATAACTACATATATGAAATATTATTATTATTTAGGATCATTAATTGGTTTCTTGAAACCGTTTTCTGTTGTTTTATGTGCATTTAAATCATAATATGATTTTACTATTATATGAACCATATTATGGTTGTAAAGGACTGATTTTTTTAGTGAAAGGTTTGTTACAAAACTAACCTCAAACCTGAACAGAAAATCTATGAAGAACAAAAACCCTACAAAATAAAAGAATAATTTTTATTTCCTTTGAAAGTACGACATCACCCCTCTTTTATATTCAATTTATGATGTCATACAAAATATTTGGATGCGCAACCACGGTTAGAAGAACATTGGGCATTCTCTTTTCGCATTTATAATATTAGTAAGAAGCAACTTAGAAAGATAAGATAAGATAAGATAAGATAAGATAATAAGTGCCTTTTTTTCTGGGTTGAAAAATCATCGAATAACTTCTCCCGCTCTGGGTTAATTGGAAGGGAGTGTCAGACTTCTACTGACTAAAAACCCACCCTGCTCCTTCAGCTGCTCGTAAGTTTCGGGGCCACGGTATCTTGTTAGTACATTTCCGCAACTCCGGCGGGAATATGTGCCTGGCGGTGGCGAAGGCTCCATACAACTCGATTCCTACCGACTTCCCTTTTGAAATATGGCAAATATTAGTCTATTATTTTATATGCATATGAATATAATTATAAATAGTAATTTATTATTTTAAATTAAACAAATAATTATTTACGAAGTTACAAGATTTCGAAGTCAGCCACAGGGCCACAGTTACTGGATTTCACGTATCATACTTGAGCAAGGTAAGCATTTTTTGGTCCTGCTTCCCTTTTATGAAAATTCACCCTTCGCCACTGGTGCCTGGTATTCTTATATGTTGTACTCATTCAATGCTTAGATTTTTACCATTTTGGTAACTTAGAACGAATTTAATGAATATGTTGATTTTCTCTTTCTCTGCGTGCAACTGGGTTGTGTAGCTCAGATAGTCAGTCGCTGCATGTACAACACTAGTACTCAGCTGACTCCGGTCAGACCGGAAGCTGACCACAAAATAAATGGAAAATGGGAAAATTGATGATAATAAGCTCATAATTCCTTTGTAGATTGTCTCGTCTACAATCTTTGATAAATTTATTTATATTATTTTTTACGAGTAGTGCTCGTGGGCGCTTTATTGATTGATTGATTAGTTTGAAGTATTTGTATTATACATATGCCTTAGCCTACATGATTCTTATATGATAAAGATTATATGGACTTCAAAAGATACTTTGAACTCCGAGGTTGTTTCGGTGTTTCTTCTCAAAGTAGTAAGTTAGTTGACACCGGCCACATCTAGTTTTTTGCAAAATAATTATCACTTACTCATTTATATAATTCATACGAATAGTTTATAAGATATCCGTGATTCAAAATAATGTGCTACCAAAAAATGCCAATTGGTTGGTCGGTCGGACATGCGAGAGAATTTATTGCGTGTATAATATGCTTCCTGTGCGAAGCCGCGGCTGTTTGCTAGTATTAAATGGTTTCAACTAAAACTACTGAAAAATATCTAGTGTTCATTCCAAAAACCAGATGTTCATTCTTGCAAGCAGTATGTAGCACCGCAATATTCAATGTGTTTTTTTATATCTCATAACTCTAGAGTAAAAATAAAACAAATAGGTAGTTTCGAAGATATCATCAATCATCAAAATACTAACATTAGGTTCTCGATGCGTTGGGCACGCCGCAATCGCGGCGACAAGTCCCCTCTTTGAGGCACTCCTCAAAACCAGCCAGGAGAGACGCCACGGCGTCCTCACCTTCCGCCTGACGCAGGTACTGACCGGACATGGTTGTTTCGGGAAGTACCTGTTTCGCATAAAGCGGGAGGACACGCCCGGGTGCGCTCGTTGTGAGGACCACCCGGAGGACATTGTGGAGCACACGATGGTGTGCCCTGCTTGGGTGGAGCACTACTGTAGCATATGCAAAAGTAATGCAAGCGAAACACACTCCATCATCAATATCATTAACACACGGAAACTTTCATTGTGCGTACAGCTAAGGAGTGGAATTCTCTGCCGGAGTCTGTGTTTCCTGATAGCTATAAACTGGGAGTCTTTAAGTCAAGAGTGAATAGGTTACTTCTAGGCAAGCGTGTTTCATCTTCGACAACATAATCACTTACCTTAATATGAGATGGTGGTCAAAAACGAGCCTATGAACAATATAAAAAATAAGATATATTTCAATATATTGTTATTCCTGAATAGAATAGAATAGAATACACTTTTATTGTAAAAACGTGAGTACCTATACATCAAGTGTGTAAGGTCTTAAAATATAAAAACTTTTTACCAAAAAATTAAACCGACTCCCAAAAAACACTGCAAAGTGAAAAATAACTTTAATTTCGGTAGTCGGTGTCTTTAGTTTTCTATTTTCGTTTTTGGCACCGACTTCCGAAATTAAAGTTATTTTTCACTTTGCAGTGTTTTTTGGGAGTCGGTTTAATTTTTTGGTAAAAAGTTTTTATTTCACTCTAGAGCCAAGAGCCTAAATGTCAACTACTTATAACCTTTTACAAAATATTGCTTTTCCCAATGTTGGGCCGTTAATTGTTTAGGAGTTCTCCTGGTACTTCACCATCAGCTCTACATCACCATATGCATTGTGACGAGCATAAAGTGCTTAACATCCATATTCAAGTAATCGAATCGCAATCCACTCAATACTATTATTGAGTAGTTTCGGCGGCCATCTGTGGTCTTCATCATTAGTTCCTCTTCCTCAAATGGTACTTTTTGAGAGCAACTGCACAAGTTACTATAATAAATACCCAAAATGTCATAGGTGTGCCTATAATATTTGAAGAGTTCCCTCGATTTCTCCAGGATCCCATCATGAGATCCTGACGTTTATGAAAATAGGACCAATTTCAAAGTATACCCTTTCAATCAAAAAAAGAATTTTTCAAATCGGTTCAGCCGTCTTCGAGTAATCGATGATCATACATAAAAAATATATATATATATATATACGCGTCGAATTGATAACCTCCTCTTTTTGTCGTCGGTTGAAAACAGATCTACGTGTTTTGCCATTCATGGCGTACAAAAACAAAATAATTCCGGTTTACAATAAACCAAAAAAAATAAAAACAATTTGAGATTAAACAGGAAGCTATGAAATTAATAAACTAAATCTTAACGCTAATAAATTATGGAAGTTAGTATTTATAAATTTTGGAGACAAGTTGTTATCAATTTCTTTGTTAATAACGCTAACTTTCCTTACCAAGCACTTGTTCTTCTGCAATTTCTTAATGTCTCATTATTATTCTCTTTGGGCCTGTGCCATCGCCCTTAATACAAGTTATATTGATAACTTAGCAAGGGTGCTGGTTGCAACGCGTATCAGTTTTTATTAATTTAATTGAACCGATTTAACCAAAAATGTTCCAATCCACACAAGTAATGACAAAACATTTATTTCAGCAAATATAATACATAATTATGTATATCCACACAAACATCTTTCCAAGAATTGCCTTTAAAGTTTTTTCCAGACAGCTGTGGGTTGGATCATACTGATTTTCATCAATTGTAGAGTTGCGAGTCTTTGATAATATGTTAAGTATAATACCTTATTTGGAATACCTTCATAGGACACAAAAATCGAGAAAGTCGAGGTTGCGGGTTGGATCATTTTTGCTTAAATCAGTCTAATTGTAAGTGTAAGCTACTTATGATTTAAAAAAATTCTGTTAACACTGTAATTTTTGAGCTTTTTATATTTTTTAAAGAGAAATAGATATTCACATTACAAGCAATCTTGTAAATCCCACCAACTAAGCTAAATATGCTTGTGTCTGGAGTGGGTTCGCGGCAGTAGTGTAATGGGTTGGGTTCGAACCCACGACCTTCCGATCTCAAGTCTGTCACCTATAATCATTAGCCTATTGACGTACCTATTATTATTTAATATCTTTTATTATTAGTTTGGTATTTCCGCATTTCCTGATTCCATTCTTCAGTTCAACCTCTAACTTAACAGTCCGAAGTTAACTGTGTTTCAATGTAACTGTCACCGCACGTTCCGCTTTTAACTCCAAACATATAAAATTTGATAGGTTTCTAAATTCTATGTACTATTGTCTAGAAACGTGTCTAACTGAGAGTCGGGAGAACTGTTAGGTCATATAATACATGTTGTCTAGGGTGTACCATGATTTTATTGTGCGTTGTATTCATAGAGTGGAATTGTACGATTGTGTTTTCAAAAGGTTCTTTATACTTTTTTTCTTCGCTGGCTTTATCTTGGGCGAAACCCACAGCATTGCGATTCAACGGGGCAATGCAGCCAGTGTTCTGGGCACTTTTCCTATTGACAAATAAATATATTATTTATAAACGTCGGAAGTTAGTGCACGGTTCGAAATTGCTCATTTCGTATGGAGAAGAACCGGCAAGAAACTCCACGGTCACTCTTTCCAAAAATAATTGATTGTCACAATCTTTGCATAATACCATTTTTTTTACGTATGAGAGAACATAGTCCAATTGGCATAATACAATGTAATAGCTAATCAGAAATGAATTTCAGAGTGTATAGTGTTCTTGTATTTACATAAAAAATTAGCTTTTCAAAACTGTTAATAAACTAAACCGACAGCGATGTTAACAAAATTTTCTATGCCCAATAAATGTTTTTTTTTTTAATAATTAAATATAAAAAAAATACTTAGCTTTTTTGTCAAAAGTCATAGTTTTTATTTCATGTACACTTTTATATAACATATTTAGTGAAAAGTAAAATATTTCATCATAAAAATTCGTCATCAATCGGATGACAATATGTCCGAGACTGGCGCCATTGCCCAGTTGTATGGCAATGCTTAGTCTTTGGGCAAAGTAATATGTAGCTAGACTTTGGGACAAGGGAAGTGTTACCTAGAATTATCGAAATTTCTTTGAAAAGGCAAGAAAATAATGGAAGATCTTAGACCAGAGCAGAAAGAAAGAAAATTGTTTTATTTTGTATTTACAAAGTACAGTGGGTGGGAACAATCGTGAGTGGTATGCAAAATCAAATCAAATAGTGTAGGATTGAATTAATCTTTTTAATTAATTTTATTTAATTTATTGAGCCGTTTGGGGTTGAAACGTTAGGACCATGGGGTCCGAGTGCGCATCGACTCTTTCGTGATATCGGCTAACGATTAGTCGACTCCACAAGTGACCAGAGGGCTGGCCTTTTCCTTGGACAGAGAATCAGCATTGCCATTCAACGTGACAATGCGGCCAGTGTTCTGGGCACTTTTCCCATTGATAGCGATGTTTTCTTTTTTTTTCTTTTTTTTTTCGCCTGTGGTTGCGCTGATATACGATTCTTTTCGTTTATATTTTTAATTATTGGCAACACGCATAATCGCTAATTGGTTAGACATTCCCCTTCCGCATATTATCCTTTCTCCCTTGCACTAGACCTTCGTCTATTCGAGAGTGAGGGAGAGAGACTATACCGCTCTAGAAAAATCGATCGCGGCTGGATCTTCCGATGGACGATCGGACCTTCAATGGCTGTCGAGTCGCGTTAGAGCACAAACGCATCGAATCGCATTCGAACGGTCGCGTCGTTTTGTGCGACCAATTCGTAGCAGAAGAACGGTTATACTGTGGTGGTGAACTGTGATCAGAGTGCTGGCAGTCCTGAATATCCTGGATTATCAAGGTTAGTGCTGCCTTTCCTATACGACGCTGGACTCTTGTCTTTTGTTCCAACCAGCGCCGGTTCCCGTCAATTGTGTAACCGAAAACTTCTAAGTCGCATACGTTGCATTACCGCCCATCCATTTGATGGTCCTTCCCGAGTCGGATAATAATCAGCACAGCCATTCCCTAGAATTCGCTAGGTATATCGTAGTTTCGTATTCGTATTTCGTAGTCAACCCCGCATAGATACTTATTTGCCAACGCGTGGCAAGTAAGTACATCGTAATTCATTACGTCGTTTTCGTGTCTTCCTAGCTAATAATCGATTAGTAAGGAATTTCGCAACCCCGCTTAGTAGTTAATTATCGTTACTTGTAAAGTAAAATACCAATCGGTCGAGTCAAGGTTACTCGAGACCGCGTCGCGCACCCGGCCGTTATTTCGCAAAACGGTGGGTAGTTACTAAATATTTCTTATAATAATTAGTTTGATATTCATAGCTCATAAATATGGCACCGACCGATATTACTCTTAAAAGATTGATAGCAAAGAGAGATCGTATCTTTGCTCGCATGCAGAGTATTGCAGATAAAATAAAACACATTCATTCGGATGAAAGCGTTAAGGAATCATTTTTGTGCGACATCTCGTTAGTACAATCACTACGTGTGGATTTTGAAAGTGCTTTGGATGAAATTGTTATTCATGAGCTAAAATTAAACCCTGAATATGTTGTAGATTATCAATTGCTTTCTGCGTTCGAAGACCTTTTAGGGCGCATTTTACGGGCTGAGAAGAACCTGACGGCTCACTCTCATAGTGAGGTCCAAAGGTCACCTCGATTGCCGCCAATTGAAATACCCGAATTCAACGGAGATATTAAGAATTGGCCATTATTCGTCGCTAGTTATCGTAATGTCGTGCATAATAATGTTTCTCTAACAGACTGTGAGAAATTATATTATTTATTAGGTAAATTAACACATAAAGCTCGTACAATTTTCGCTGGTATTAACCCGTCTGCGGATAATTACCCACTCATTTTCGATTTGCTTTGTAAAAAATATGAAGATAGTCGACAATCGGCAACTTCATACTTAACTCAAATATTTGAATTTAAATCTATTACATCAGGTACCCCTAGTAGTTTAGAATTATTTATTGATAAGTTCGCTTCGTCGGTAGTTGCTTTAAAACATACAAAAGTCAGTGACCTGGCTGATTTTATATTATTGCATGTCGCGCTTAAAAAACTGGACCCAGACACCGTTCGTACGTTCGAATCCAATTATCAATTAAAGTCGAATGGATCCGAAATCCCATTGTTTTCCGATTTAGTTAATTTCGTTAGTGATCATATAAAGGTTTTAGAACGAACTTCGATACCTGTTGCTCGAGTCAATACTAATAAAAGGCCTTTAGATCGTAAATCAAGTAACGCATATGTGTCCAGTTCTCAACCAGTCGCTTGTAGTTTGTGTAAGGAAAACCATGACTACATTTATAAGTGTACGGTTTTTAAGAGTTATAACCCCGATCAACGTTTTAAATTCGTTAAGTCAAACAACTTGTGTATAAATTGCTTAAGTAGTGGTCATCGCGTGTCTGCGTGTGAGTCGACGTCTACATGTAAAAAATGTAGGTACAAACATCATACATTGCTATGTTTTGGAAATAGGCCTGCGTCAAATATGTCGCCGTCACGCTCAGTCGAAGAGCCGAGCGCGGGTTCGATTCCCGCGAACTCGGATGTAGCATTATGCTCAAGTGCAGTCGGCCCTTATAAAGGCTCTAGAACTGTGTTGTTGGGTACCGCACGTATCGTTATTCTAGATTCTCGTGGTCACGAACATTGCGTTCGTGCATTGTTGGACAGCGCGTCTCAGAGTAGCTTTATTACTCGCGATTGCTGTCAACGTTTAGGATTAAACATAAATAATAGACCTACTTGTTCCACTGTTAGGGGTATAGGAGGTTCGAGTAAACCCATTCAAGGTTCCGTACAATTTAAAATTCATTCTCGTTTCGATCATAATATAACTTATGATATTGAGTCGTTGGTAATAGATAGGATTACCGAACGTCTGCCAACCGCGACAGTCGACACTTCGCGACTGTCTAACTTCGAAGACTTACCGTTGGCAGACGATACATATTATTCATCAGGCCCGATTCACGTATTGATCGGCGCTTCGATTTTTCCGCACCTGCTTTTGTCGAACAGAGTTCAAGGATCGACTTCGAATTTATCGCCGCTCGCCTTAGAAACGGTCCTTGGCTATGTGATCGTAGGTGACGCACCAGCATGTACTGACGGTAATTCGACCGTATCGCATTGCTGTATCGCGGACACATTAGACTCTGCTGTCCGGAAATTCTGGGAATTAGAGGAAGTGAGTGTTCCCCCGGTATTCAGCCCGGACGACCAATTGTGTGAGGAATTTTACACCCGCACTACCACTCGGGATAGTGAGGGACGTTACGTAGTAGCTTTGCCTTTCAAGGCTGATGTCGAATCCCTTGGCAATTCGCGCCAAGCAAGTGAACGGCGGTTTTACTGCTTGGAAAGGAAGATGCAAGCTTCTCCACAATTAAGGGTCGCGTATGACAGTGTCATCCGGGAATATTTAGAAAAGGGCTACATTTCATCTACGAATCCTGATTCGGCGGGAAGTTCGTATTTTATTCCGCATCATGGTGTGATCCGAGATGATAAGGTCACAACCAAACTTCGTGTCGTTCTCGATGGTAGTTGTAAAACTACTACCCGCATCTCGCTTAATGATCTCTTGTATGGTGGACAGAACCTACAAGGGAACTTGTTCAATATTATTATTGGTTTTCGTTTGTTTTCGATAGCGCTTTCCGCAGACATTCGTCAGATGTTTCTCAGCATTGGAGTCCGAGAATCTGATCGGCGTTTCCAACGCATTTTGTATCGCTTTTCCCCGCAAGAACCTTTACAGGTTTATGAATTTAATCGTGTCGTTTTTGGGCTTAAGTCTAGCCCCTTTCATGCACTTCGAACTATTAAGCAGTTGGCTGAGGATGAGGGTGACTCCTACCCTCAGGCCAAAGATATTGTCGCTGCGGGGTTGTATATGGACGACTACGTCCATTCCGTTCGCACGGAAGACGAGGGCATTTCCACCGCTTCGGAAATGATAGGTCTCATGAAGGCTGGTCAATTTGAGCTAGTTAAGTGGACCAGTAATTCCCAAGTCGTATTAGATTCGATCCCACCCTCGCACCGCCTGCCAGTTGTCAAGGAATTCGATGAGTCCGACCAACATAAAGTACTGGGCTTGTGTTGGTCACCTACGTCGGACAACTTCGGCATGAAAATTAATACTCCCGCTCAGATTTGTACTAAGCGTACAATATTGTCGTGTGTCGCTAAAATATGGGACGTCATGGGATTTGTCGCACCTGTTGTCCTGTACGCTAAACTTCTAATCAAGCAGCTTTGGCTGTCTGATTGTGACTGGGATGATACTCCACCTGAAGATATAGTCAGGCTGTGGATTCGCTTCAAAGAAGAGCTTCCCTTGCTCTGTAATATAAGGATCCCACGTCACGTTGGTATCGTCGGCGATAGTGTGGTTACTATATTGGCTTTCGCGGACGCCAGTGAGAAAGCATACGGGGGGGTTATTTACTTCCACGTTCAAAATAGTGATGGCAATATCGTTAGGTTGTTGACCGCTAAGTCGAAGGTCTCCCCTAAAAAGGTCGTTTCTCTTGCTCGTCTGGAGCTGTGCGCTATTCTTGTGCTAGCTCAACTCATAAAAAATGTCGTAGTCGCTTGTCAAAACCGCATTATATTTCGCAACATATTCGCATTTTCGGATTCAACAGTCGCTCTCTGTTGGGTACATTCGTCGCCCCATCGGTGGAACACCTTCGTGGCCAACAGAGTCTCGAAAATACAGGACGACTTATCGCCACAAAACCTGTATCACGTGTCCGGTACGGACAATCCCGCAGATTGTCTGTCACGTGGGCTCACACCTTCCCAAATCATTGATCATCCGCTTTGGTTCAGTGGTCCTCCGTGGGCCAGCTTAGACGTTTCGAAGTGGCCTGTCGTCCCCTTCAAATAACCTATCAACCAGTTTTCTCAGAGATTTTAATCAAACACTTAGTGGTAGAATATCGATGTCAACTGCAAATAGCACCATCCTATACTTTAATAACACAGTCTAGGTACCAAGATAGATAGATAGATATAATATACTTTATTGTACACCAATAATTGAATCACACTTAAATAACAATTTTGTAAATAAAATTGGTTAGAATGGCGGTCTTATCGCTGAGAGCGATATCTTCCAGACAACCTTTGGAAGGACTTTACGAGCTTTAATTAAAATGGGGAGGGCTATATTACTGTACTACTGTACAAATATTCGTCAATAACGGAAAAACTAATGAAAATATACAAATATATATATATACAATACATAAATACAAATAAAATAAATATATAATGTGTTCTTTAACATCGTGTGTAGAAAACAAAGGAATAATCATAAGTTTGAAATAAAATTATTGGCAACCGAGCTTTTAAAAACAGCGAGTGACTGAGCTTGTCTTACTGACACCGGCAATCCATTCCACAACCGAATAGCCTGCACCGTAAACGACTGGTCGTAAAATTTTGTGGAATGCGTAGTCATCAAAAGTCTCAAATTCTCTGATGATCTCAAATCTCTAGCATGTGTCACACGCACCTCAAATACTCGTCATCACAAGTGACCGGGCCCCATATGGCCATTGCCCGCCGGGGTTGTGGGAATATTCTAACGAGATACCGCGGAACGCAAGGACAGCGAGTGGGTTTTTAGTCATTAGGAGTCTATCACTCCCTTGCACTCCGCCAAGAGCGAGAGTCATTAGATGAATTTCCTACCCGAAAAAAAGGTACCAGGGTAGTGATTATAGCCGTGAAAGCATCTCCGTAGACGGGAGTGATATGAAAATTCGAATGACGTTATTGCGACGCACGCTATTTCGAAAAAAAAAATAGGAGTGGTACGCCAGTTCGAAAACACATTAAGTCGAAAACCGCTATATCGAATTACGTTGCCGCGAACACGCTGATTCGAAGTTCTTCAAGAAAGACTCCGGCAGGGAATTCCACTCCTTAGCCGTACGCACAATGAAGGTATTCCCAAAACGTTTTGATGAGATGAAGCACGCTTGCCTAGTAGTAACCTATGCACTCTTGACTTAAAGACCTATTTAAACTATTTTACCCGTAAGAAATTCTACTCTAATTACGAATATCATAAGGTAAAATCATACGATCCTAATCATCTACAAACGGTCAATAACACATACTTTCTGCCATTAGCTAATCTATTCTGAGTGACGTTAAACCTAATCTCCCACTCCCCCTTTTTTGCTCCCATATATTATTACTGAACAGGTTCTCTAAACGGTAAAGTTATAAGTATAGATATACCCGACGCACTATTATCAATACAGTTAATCTGACGCAACGCTGAATGACCGTTATGTTTAAAAGGTATTTTTTAATTTGTTCAACGAAATTGAGGAAATTAATTTGAATATTATCGGTTTGTAAAAGTTTTACTGCAGGGCAAAGCTCTCTTCTCATAAAACGTGGATGGAATTAGTGTATTAAAGTGGCGAAAAAATGCACGCCTCACTGGACAGTGTAGAATTCCGTAGTCCAACGACTACGGAATTCTACACTGTCCAGGGAGTGACTGAGCTTGTCTTACTGACACCGGCAATCCATTCCACAACCGAATAGCCTGCACCGTAAACGACTGGTCGTAAAATTTTGTGGAATGCGTAGTCATCAAAAGTCTCAAATTCTCTGATGATCTCAAATCTCTAGCATGTGTCACACGCACCTCAAATACTCGTCATCACAAGTGACCGGGCCCCATATGGCCATTGCCCGCCGGGGTTGTGGGAATATTCTAACGAGATACCGCGGAACGCAAGGACAGCGAGTGGGTTTTTAGTCATTAGGAGTCTATCACTCCCTTGCACTCCGCCAAGAGCGAGAGTCATTAGATGAATTTCCTACCCGAAAAAAAGGTACCAGGGTAGTGATTATAGCCGTGAAAGCATCTCCGTAGACGGGAGTGATATGAAAATTCGAATGACGTTATTGCGACGCACGCTATTTCGAAAAAAAAAATAGGAGTGGTACGCCAGTTCGAAAACACATTAAGTCGAAAACCGCTATATCGAATTACGTTGCCGCGAACACGCTGATTCGAAGTTCTTCAAGAAAGACTCCGGCAGGGAATTCCACTCCTTAGCCGTACGCACAATGAAGGTATTCCCAAAACGTTTTGATGAGATGAAGCACGCTTGCCTAGTAGTAACCTATGCACTCTTGACTTAAAGACCTATTTAAACTATTTTACCCGTAAGAAATTCTACTCTAATTACGAATATCATAAGGTAAAATCATACGATCCTAATCATCTACAAACGGTCAATAACACATACTTTCTGCCATTAGCTAATCTATTCTGAGTGACGTTAAACCTAATCTCCCACTCCCCCTTTTTTGCTCCCATATATTATTACTGAACAGGTTCTCTAAACGGTAAAGTTATAAGTATAGATATACCCGACGCACTATTATCAATACAGTTAATCTGACGCAACGCTGAATGACCGTTATGTTTAAAAGGTATTTTTTAATTTGTTCAACGAAATTGAGGAAATTAATTTGAATATTATCGGTTTGTAAAAGTTTTACTGCAGGGCAAAGCTCTCTTCTCATAAAACGTGGATGGAATTAGTGTATTAAAGTGGCGAAAAAATGCACGCCTCACTGGACAGTGTAGAATTCCGTAGTCGTTGGTCCCATTACAAATATTAATAATTTTAAGCTCATTTTCGTTACCAGCGAGTCCCCTACTGAAATCATAAAGTATGAAATACCATAAGATAATCACATAATCTTAATCTGAATCTACAAAAACTAGAGACGTATGCTTTTTGTGTTTTGAAGTGCTGTGTGTTTGTAAGTGTAATGTACGTCCTCATGGCCAGCAAAGTTGTAACTTGAGGTACTAGCGATTAATTTTATCCCAGATCAGGACAGTTTTTTTTTCATAATAGGCTCGCATTTTGCCACTATCTGACTTGATGGTAAGCGATGATGTGGTCGAAGATGAAGCACGCTTGCCTAGACGTAACCTATTCACTCTTGGCTTAAAGACCCCCAAATTATAGCTATCGGGAAATATAGACTCTGGCAGGGAATTCCACTGCTGTACGCACAATGAAAGTATTCTCAACACGTTTAGTGCGTATGGGTGGGATGTCCACCATGTAACGATGGCGCATTACCGTTGGTCTGTAGTCCGATGATGGAACGGGCTTGGTGGGATTAGATTGTGCAATTCCATCGCACACTCTCCGATATCTCCCGGCTTTTAAATGTCACTAAGGTCTTTTGTACAAATGTTTTGATGATGGCATGATCTTGGAAATTTCGTCTCTTAAGCTTCATGATCTTGAAGTAATTATTTGACCACGAATTCCTCTTTTTTTTTATTTATGCACACACATGACACCTAAACGAGAAACTAATTAATATAGATAGAAAAGAGCTCGAAGGTGCTGCTTATTTCATAACATTTCTCCCAGAAGACCTGTGACTAGAGAGTTGAATATGAGATGATACACACATTCAACATAACATGGTGTTTAATAAATACTCATTATCTTAGTTAAAATATACTGAACTAAGAAAATATATATGTATACCTATAACTATTACATATAATACGGGTTGGTAGAGAAATAGTGATCTTTGACCAGCTTTTTGAAAATTTACCTTATGATATTCGTAATTAGAGTAGAATTTCTTACGGGTAAAATAGTTTAAATAGGTCTTTAAGTCAAGAGTGCATAGGTTACTACTAGGCAAGCGTGCTTCATCTCATCAAAACGTTTTGGGAATACCTTCATTGTGCGTACGGCTAAGGAGTGGAATTCCCTGCCGGAGTCTTTCTTGAAGAACTTCGAATCAGCGTGTTCGCGGCAACGTAATTCGATATAGCGGTTTTCGACTTAATGTGTTTTCGAACTGGCGTACCACTCCTATTTTTTTTTTCGAAATAGCGTGCGTCGCAATAACGTCATTCGAATTTTCATATCACTCCCGTCTACGGAGATGCTTTCACGGCTATAATCACTACCCTGGTACCTTTTTTTCGGGTAGGAAATTCATCTAATGACTCTCGCTCTTGGCGGAGTGCAAGGGAGTGATAGACTCCTAATGACTAAAAACCCACTCGCTGTCCTTGCGTTCCGCGGTATCTCGTTAGAATATTCCCACAACCCCGGCGGGCAATGGCCATATGGGGCCCGGTCACTTGTGATGACGAGTATTTGAGGTGCGTGTGACACATGCTAGAGATTTGAGATCATCAGAGAATTTGAGACTTTTGATGACTACGCATTCCACAAAATTTTACGACCAGTCGTTTACGGTGCAGGCTATTCGGTTGTGGAATGGATTGCCGGTGTCAGTAAGACAAGCTCAGTCACTCCCTGGACAGTGTAGAATTCCGTAGTCGTTGGACTACGGAATTCTACACTGTCCAGTGAGGCGTGCATTTTTTCGCCACTTTAATACACTAATTCCATCCACGTTTTATGAGAAGAGAGCTTTGCCCTGCAGTAAAACTTTTACAAACCGATAATATTCAAATTAATTTCCTCAATTTCGTTGAACAAATTAAAAAATACCTTTTAAACATAACGGTCATTCAGCGTTGCGTCAGATTAACTGTATTGATAATAGTGCGTCGGGTATATCTATACTTATAACTTTACCGTTTAGAGAACCTGTTCAGTAATAATATATGGGAGCAAAAAAGGGGGAGTGGGAGATTAGGTTTAACGTCACTCAGAATAGATTAGCTAATGGCAGAAAGTATGTGTTATTGACCGTTTGTAGATGATTAGGATCGTATGATTTTACCTTATGATATTCGTAATTAGAGTAGAATTTCTTACGGGTAAAATAGTTTAAATAGGTCTTTAAGTCAAGAGTGCATAGGTTACTACTAGGCAAGCGTGCTTCATCTCATCAAAACGTTTTGGGAATACCTTCATTGTGCGTACGGCTAAGGAGTGGAATTCCCTGCCGGAGTCTTTCTTGAAGAACTTCGAATCAGCGTGTTCGCGGCAACGTAATTCGATATAGCGGTTTTCGACTTAATGTGTTTTCGAACTGGCGTACCACTCCTATTTTTTTTTTCGAAATAGCGTGCGTCGCAATAACGTCATTCGAATTTTCATATCACTCCCGTCTACGGAGATGCTTTCACGGCTATAATCACTACCCTGGTACCTTTTTTTCGGGTAGGAAATTCATCTAATGACTCTCGCTCTTGGCGGAGTGCAAGGGAGTGATAGACTCCTAATGACTAAAAACCCACTCGCTGTCCTTGCGTTCCGCGGTATCTCGTTAGAATATTCCCACAACCCCGGCGGGCAATGGCCATATGGGGCCCGGTCACTTGTGATGACGAGTATTTGAGGTGCGTGTGACACATGCTAGAGATTTGAGATCATCAGAGAATTTGAGACTTTTGATGACTACGCATTCCACAAAATTTTACGACCAGTCGTTTACGGTGCAGGCTATTCGGTTGTGGAATGGATTGCCGGTGTCAGTAAGACAAGCTCAGTCACTCGCTGTTTTTAAAAGCTCGGTTGCCAATAATTTTATTTCAAACTTATGATTATTCCTTTGTTTTCTACACACGATGTTAAAGAACACATTATATATTTATTTTATTTGTATTTATGTATTGTATATATATATATTTGTATATTTTCATTAGTTTTTCCGTTATTGACGAATATTTGTACAGTAGTACAGTAATATAGCCCTCCCCATTTTAATTAAAGCTCGTAAAGTCCTTCCAAAGGTTGTCTGGAAGATATCGCTCTCAGCGATAAGACCGCCATTCTAACCAATTTTATTTACAAAATTGTTATTTAAGTGTGATTCAATTATTGGTGTACAATAAAGTATATTATATCTATCTATCTATCTTGGTACCTAGACTGTGTTATTAAAGTATAGGATGGTGCTATTTGCAGTTGACATCGATATTCTACCACTAAGTGTTTGATTAAAATCTCTGAGAAAACTGGTTGATAGGTTATTGAACTTATTAGTTATTGACTGAGTAACTGTAGTTCGTAGATTGTTTTTGAATGCCCTTTGGCTATCGTGTGTTGATCATTAGAATGAGGTGTCGTGCGTAAAAGATGTAAATGTTTAAATTGGTGTTTTGTGTAGATTCTATGGTATAGTAAAAAAAAGAACTATAGGGTTAGCTATCTGTTGATTTTTTGGGTGTTATAGAAAGAAAAAGTATTAATTATTTAGTGCTATGGTTGAGCACTATTTTTAGAGATTATATTTAAGTTAGCAGAGATTTACTTTAGATAGCACTTTGGAGAATTAGTTATGGAGAGCAATGACAAGGCGTGAAGTCGCAGAAATGAATGTGAAATGAATGTTTTCTATTAAAATAGAATGGTTAATATATAATTGGTAATGTTTACATAAGTTTAGCAGTGGTCATTGTGTGAGCGCACGGCCCTCGATCTGCGTCTGGTATAAATGTTTACATTATATTTAATTTATAGTATTTAGAAAAGTATTCCTTTTTGTTCATTGTATGTGCGGTTGGTTATCAAATCGAAGGGTAGGTATTCAGGTTGGCTACAATTATAAAGCGGAAAGGTTTGTTTGTTTGTTTTTATGCGCTAATTTTCTGGGTGTATTTGAATGAAATTTGGTATAAAAGTAGTTTGAAACTTAAGGAAGGTTATAGGCTTCATTTTACTCGACTGAAAAAGGAGGGTTATGTTATTATCGTGATAAAGTCCACGGTTACTAGTAATATCCTACTCATATCACTAGTCCTACTAATATCCTACTAATATTATAAATGTGAAAGTTTGCGAGGATGTACGTATGTTTGTTGTTCTTTCACGCAAAAACTGCTGAACGGATGTCAATGAAATTTGATCTAAGTACACATTGACATTCTGGACTTTTTATCCCGGAATCCCCACGGGATCGGGATTTACGTGGGAAAAACCTCCCACAAGAACGAAGTCGCGGGCAAAAGTAGCTAATAATTTTAGTGATGGTGAATTTGGAATTTATGACAATTATTATCATGGCTGACGGAATGATCCTTTGCGTTTCCTTATGTTGTCTTGTATATATCTTGCAATAACTCTATATATATATTATATATAAAGGCTATTTTTTATCCCAGAATTCCCACGGGATCGGGATTTACGCGGGAAAAACCTCCCACGCGGGCAAAGGCTAGTAGGTAGGTTATATAGGAAGGAGACATGGTTATCTGGAAAATGTGATGTGATGGAAAACCCATTGGCAATTAATATTCCAGCTACAATAATCATCTATACTAATATTATAAAGCGGAAAAGTTTGTTTGTTTGTTTGTTTGCTTGAACGCGCTAATCTTCGAAAGTACTGGGTGGATTTGGATGCAATTTGGTATGGAAGTAGCTTGAAGCTTGAGGAAGGTTATAGGCTACTTTTTACGCGACTGCAAAAAAGGAGAGTTATGTTTTTACCGTGATAGAATCCACGGGAGCGAGGCCCCGCGTGAGTACTAGTAATAATATATGTTTTAACTAACTTTAATAACAATATTTTTTTTTTTTTTTTTTTTTTAATTTAATTTAATTTAGTTTTTCATGTGTATTTTTTGTTTCGAGTTTTCAATATTTCGGCACTGTTGCAAGCGCCATGATCACGGATGACCTGAAATAATAAAAACTCACCGTTTCAACTCGCGAACTTTTTAAGGAACTTTTTCGACACGGTGAGTTTTGTGTGTCGGGAACAGAATCGAGTGTTTAGCGATACATGTGACAGTGGTAGCGATGTCGATCACAAAAAACGAACGAGAAAGAGGGTAGACCAATTCGTCTGCTCATAAACGTCCATCCGCAATTACTTCAGTTCATCCGTGATCGTGGCGCTTGCAACAGTGCCGATATATCGGAAACTCGAAACAAAAAATACACATGGTAAATATCCTGTTTTAAGTTCTAATGATACTGTCATGTCAGTGACCATGTTAGCTTAAAAACTTTTAATAACAATGATATAAAACTGTTTTTTTTTTCGGTTATTTGTTATTTTTATAAGAGAAATGTTATTCCTGAAAAAAATATTCTGTTATAAGTAATCAACACTACCGAAGAAATATTCTAGTTTTTAAACAAGCCCTGTATTTGTTTCAGAAATTCCAAGATGGCGTTACACAGGCTACTCCGGGTGTTACTGATATGCGCTGTCAGCTACTGCAGCGCTTCGGTAGTGGATGACGGACCTTATAGGAGTAAGTATCTTTTACATTCATTTGTATGTATGTTAATGTCCATTAACTGCTTCGGCACAGACCGGTTAAGTAGACGCACAGCCTTAGTGAGCTGATCTACGAGTGGCCCTACCTGAAAAAAAAAAAAACTGCTTCGGCGGCGTAGTGGTTGCAAGCACGATTGCTGAGCAAGAGGTCTCGGATTCGATTCCCAGATCGAGCAAAAAGTCCTATAGGGTTTTTCTGTCAGAAATTTCTCAGTAGTAGCCCGGAGTATGGAAGTTAGTGATGTGATAACCCCCGTGCCTTGGAAAACACGATGAGTAGATGATGATGCGCCTGATCTCTCTCCTGTCGTATCAGATTGCCATACCATCGGACTGTGAGAGTATAGAAACAGAGCAATACGTATGTTAACTAACAGAGGGCGTTCCTGTTAACCCGCAATAGTATAAGCACTTCAATTAGATCGCCGCACACGCGGCCCGTCATCCATAAATAAATTGCGACGTTGCCGTCCTTCAAGTGCGCATGTATAGAGTGTTTCTTTTACGTATCAATTTAACATTTTTTGTGAATATTTTAATATAAAAAAAAACATTTCATTTTCGAATGGTAATATTTTTTAGCATGTGTGGATGCTATACTATTGTGGGTCAACGGGAACGCCCTCTGTTTGATTGATTGATGATTTGATCACTACAGATTCGGACTTTAAACTACGGACACTACGGACTTTAAAAGAAACGTTGACCTGTGAGTTTGTTTCGGTGTTTCTTCTCAGAGTAGTCAGTTAGGAAACACTGGCTTCATCTAGTTTACATTTACGAAAAAAATGACGAGTAAAAGTTTTATTTATAACCAACTAGCCCGCGACTTCGTACGTTTGGGAGGATTTTTCCGCGTAAATCCCGATTCCGTGAGAATTCCGGGATAAAAACTATCCTATGTCCCAGGGTCCTAAATTATTCCCATGCCAGATTTCATCTAAATCGCTTCAGCGGTTTAGGCGTCAAAAGGTAACAGGCGGACAGACAGACAGAGTTACTTTCGCATTTATAATAATTATAGTATGGAAGTATGGATTATTTAATTACTGTTGCTAATGAATACTTGGTTTCCACAGCTGGGCGGCAGGCACCAGGCAGTATCTTCACGGTGGGCAATGGTGAGCAATGTCTGGGCAACGACAGACTGACCGGCGGTGTTTGCCTGTCCAGGAACCAGTGCAACACCCAGGGGGGCAAGGCTATTGGCTTCTGCGGGGTCTTTGCAACTTGCTGTTCTTGTAAGTACCAATTATATGTATACAACGTGTAACAGAATAAACGCAATTCCTGAAAGTAGTTGGTTCAGAATCGGGTTCTGAATCGATTTCCGTCATAAAAATAGGTGTAAATGTCGACGGAAAAATCTTTCATTTAACTTAAAAAGGAAACACAGTATCATGACAAATTAATACAACCCTTAATTCAAGGAAATGCGTGTCGGCCGCTAACATTGCATGAGTGTATGCGTCTGCGTAAGTATATTGTATGACGCACATACGTTTTGCGTTTAGTAAGGATAACTATTTTATAAAAAAAGTTTTAGGCGCGGGATAGCGCCCAGTTTGTCCAATGAAAGACTGGTCCAGTTTGTTTAGATTAGGATGTATTTGCAGGTTCCACAAAAGTATGTTATACGGACACACAATATAACTCGGTATTATTTACGGTCATGAAAATATAATGTCCTCAATACAACAATATTATTTGGTTATTTACAGGATAATAATATAACACATGTTATTTGTTGAATAGACCGTTTCGACCAGGTTGTCGGTGAGGCATGTGTCGGGCATCGACAAACATACCCACAGTGTTGTCACTATGGGTTATGTTTGTACTACCATAGATAATAAAGAAATTAGTTCGCCACAATGTCTAGGTTTGGTTTCAATTTATTTAGTTAAGGATGTTGTTTTAGACTTATAATTTAATATTTTAATTGGGGTGTCTGAGATATTGCGCTTAATCTGTTACACCTTGTATAGGGTTATAATAAACTAGTATTCACGCGGGGCTTCGCTCCCGTGGATTCTATCACGGTAAAAACACAACTCGCCTTTTTTGCAGTCGCGTAAAAAGTAGCCTATAACCTTCCTGAAGCTTCAAGCTACTTCCATACCAAATTGCATCCAAATCCACCCAGTACTTTCAAGGATTAGCGCGTTCAAGCAAACAAACAAACAAACTTTTCCGCTTTATAATATTACTAGCTTCCGCCACCGACTTCGTCCGCATGGAAAAAATATCCCCCGATTTTGAAACATTCTTCATTAGTGCTCCGCTCCTATTGGTCTTAGCGTGATGATATATAGCTTATAGCCTTCCTCAATAAATGGGCTATCTAACACTGAAAGAATTTTTAAAATCAAAACCGCAGTTCCTGAGATTAGCGCGTTCAAGCAAACAAACAAACAAACTCTTCAGCTTTATAACATTAGTATAGATATAATATATATATATATATAATTTAATATTCGAATTGGGGTGTCTGAGGTATTGCGCTTAATCTGTTACACCTTGTATAGGGTATAATAAATTAAGTCAGTCTATGACATTTCCATTGCTGGGATACAGGCTTCTTCTCTATGTGAGGGAACGGACCGAATTACACCACACGGGCTCAGTGCTGTGCAGTGGATGTCACATGTCTTCAGATTTTTGTTCCTAGGACATATCGGTTTCTTCATGATCTTTTTCCTCACCGTTTTAAGAGCACTATTGATGATAAATATATTTTTTTTATTGAAAATAGGTTCGCGTTTGACCACCATCTCACCTGATGGTAAGTGATGATGTGGTCGAAGATGAAGCACTTACCTAAAAGTAACCTATTCACTCTTGACTTAAAGACTCCTTGGTTATAGCTATCAGGAAACACAGACTCCGGCAGGGAATTCCACAAAGTAATGTGCATTTGGTTCAAATCCATGACCTGCAATTTGTAAATCGGGGCCAATACCACTGGACTGCCACTGCTCTATACTAATATTTTGTTGCAAAAAACTGCCTCGTTGTTAGAGTGGTCATAAGCAAGACTACTGTACATGAGGTCCCGGGTTTGGTTCCCGTGTGTTATTGGGTTTTTCTATAATAATTTATTTACTTTTTTGTCCGGAGTTTGGAAGTAACAATGTGATAACACGGAAAGTATGTAACTCCGTTATTCCGACTTTTTAATTTAATTTATTTATTCCATTCGGAAAACATAAATCCATGATGTTAGTAAATATACACGCTTAAAACTAATGTTAGTATGAAAAATCAATTACAAGTACAAATAATAATAATAATATAACGAAATAATTAATAAGTCGAGTACATCTTGCATGAGGGATGAACAGGCAAGTATTTAATTGTTCATCACCCATACAAAATGTCTCAAATCTGTGTTTCCTGATAGCTATAACCTAGGAGTCTTTAAGTCAAGAGTAAATAGGTTACTTTTAGGTAAGTGCTTCATCTTTGACCACATCATCACTTACCATCAGGTGAGAAGGTGGTTAAACGCGAAACTATATCAAATAAAAAAAAATAAAAAAACAGGGGAGTAAAAATTCTCCGCAACAGTTTTCAGAATGCTGTTATTACTGACCCGCAACCTGGTCACGAGAGATGCTGTTTTTTTGCGTAAGAGGGCTTGAAACCCATCGGTTTGGTACTGCGCAAACATCTCAGACGCACTACAGTAGCGGGGCAGTCCTAACAGCATTCTAAAAATATTGTTGTACTGGACACGTAGGGCATCTAGAGATCTTTTGGTTTAGCCGATCCACAGACCACCCGTGTACAGGCCCTGACAATAAGCCTTAAATAGGGTTATTTTGACCTGGTCCGTACAGCGAGCAAATCTGCGCGTCAACATATTACCTCTGACCACTAGTGCCCTACGCTCCCTCTCAATGTCTACATTGTCCTTAAGATCATCGGTACCCAATTTCAAAAAAGAAGGACACCAATAGCCTAATGGATAAGGTGTCGGACTTGTGATCGAGAGATCGCAAGTTCGAACCCCACCCATTACACTATTGGCGTGAACCCACTCCAGACACAAGCATATTTAGCTTAGTTGGAGGGGTTAACAAGATTGCTAGTAATGTGAATTCTACCCACATTGCTAGTAATCTTTAAAAAAAAAAAAAAAAAAAAAATGTGTTATATAAATACCGTCTCCTCTTTCCAGTAAACGCCTGTGATGTCCGCACCAACACGAAGGTGGCCGTCTTCATCAACCCTCCTCTGACTAGGGAATCCTCCGGCCTGGAGTGCTCCTACAACGTGGAGATCAATAACAACAATGTCTGCCAGATGAGGATTGACTTTGAAACCTTCAATTTGGCTCCACCTACCACTGTGAGTATCACCACCGTCTGTTTGTTTTAGGTGGAAATCTTCTCAAGGGTTTCGTTCACCCTACGATGAATGAATCTGTCAGATTAATAAAAAGCCTTTATTTAAACACCACAATATCTTTAAATTACATGTATAGTAATACAATAATGGGTATCATACGTATATTGTGGGAGCCTGGTGCCTGAGCTAGACCTAAAGCCTGTATTCCAGGTCTCCTCCCCGATTTACAAAGTCCTCGGGAATTTATGTAATACACTACAATAATGAGCAACTACCTATAATGCGGTTATGCAGACTCTACGAGTAACTGTTTCTAGTATTGTCTTAAGCCGTCCATAGCCTAATGACTATGGGTGTCAGACTTGTGATCGAAAGGTCGCGGCTTCAAACGTCACCTATTATACTACTGCCGGGAACTCACTCCAGACACAAGTATATTTAGCTTAGTTGGAGGGGTTAACAAGTTTACTAGTAATGTGAATTCTACCCACAAAAGAGTTACTGTGTTTCTTCTTGGGGGCTGCAGACGTCCCTCATTCCACCGTCTGTAGACTCATTTAGAGCAGACACCAGTGGGCATTATCTGCCCTTTGCCAATGGCCAGTCAGTATAGTTAGCTTATGTCATCCGGCTTGCCTTTTTCCCTCTACGTTGGTGTTTAAACGAATGAAGCTGAGTACCATAAGTTATTTATTTATTATTTATTTATTTCTCTTACCACAATATAAAGACATTTGATATCAATAACATTATGATATTGCAACGTGTATATTATACCGTGGGAGACTGGTGCCAAAACTAGACTAACGTCTGTATTTCAGGACACGTCTCCGCCTAGGGTTACCAACTTTTTTTTACAAAAAATTAAATATATTTAGGTCTGAGAAGAATATTAAACAGTATTTTAGAAAAGTGAACAGTATTTTATTTATTTAATGTTTTAAATACATATTTTTAGAGCTTCTCGCACAACTGATTAATTTAGATTTTTTTTTGAATAACTTTAAACTCACCACAATTATAACAAAACTTCTTGGGAAGACTGTAATAGTTTTTAATCCTTTTTTTTTGTTTCTCGGCCAAAATACTTATAATTTTTTCTTTGAATTAGCTGTCTTTAAACCTGTCATAATGTTATGAACATCTAAGATAGTTACATTATTTCCTTCTATTTTTTTAATTGTTTTATTGAAAACATTTAATATATGGCTAGCATAAAGGAAATAACAATGAACTACATTATTTTCCAATTCTCAATCCAACATTAATAAATTTTGTATAACCACTGAACAATCGACATCCAAACTAACAAAGTAGTTACAAATTGGTGTCCAATTAAGTAAAATTGTATCAATCGCTGGTAGAAAAATGTGTGAGCGTCTAAATCTAACACATTTTGATGCTGAAAACAGTATTTTGTATACTTTATTTTTGTTCAAAAGTAAAAAGTATAATGTAATCAAAAACAGTATAATACTGTTTGTAACAGTATAGTTGGCAACCCTATCTCCGCCCCTTAGTTAGTTACATTTCAATTTTGGTCTAATTGGCGTTAATTATCTCTATCCCGAAACCCAGCTCGTAACATTATGATAAAATAAATTCTCCCGCCGTGTCTATCTGTTCGCAATTAACTCGAAAGTACCGAAAATATTTTTTATGCGGTTGCACGCACTCGATAGAGTGATTAATGAGTAAGGTTTTAGTGTACAATTTATTAGTTTTGTATGAATTAGCAGAATGATAACGTTGAAGATGGGACAAGTCGCTTTTATTATTCACATTACTATTACAAATATATTATTTTAATTAAATTTAGCCCCATACAATTAATGATGTTCGTGACCATTATTCAGAATCTTTCTTATGATGGTCCAGCATGAATGAATAGTCGTTTTTAATGTTTAAACTCAAACAAAATGGCGCTTCCAGGTGGATCCTGTAGAGAACGTGACCCAGCGTCCAGGCTACACCTGCAGGAACGACATCTTCCAGGTCACGAACCTGCAAGCTAACTCCGACTTCTTGCCCCCCCTCTGCGGAGACAACAACGGACAGCATTGTGAGTAATCCAAGAAGACCTAACTGATATAAACTTGGAAAGACAGCGTCAGGAACTAGCTGCCTATCGTGGACCGAGTTGCTGGAGAGCCTCCACGACGTTCTCACCTTCCGCAGGTGTTCCACGCGCTACTCAAAGAGTCATCAGTACTAATGACGGAGCCCCATAGGGTCATTGCTTGTCAGGGTTGCGGGAATGTTCTAATGAGATACCGTGGCCCCACACCGCAAGGGCAGCTGAAAGAACAGGGTTTGTTTTTACTTTTTAGTCAGTAGAAGTCTGACGCTTCCCTCCCTTCCGCTCCACCCCGAGCGGGAGAAGTCACTCGATTCGAAGAGGCACTAGCTTTCTGAAAATGCTGAATGTGGCCGTTTTTGGCGCAGCTATCTATCTTCTTTTTTTCATCCAAATTATTGTGTTTTGTGGCATGGGCCAAATAAATATTTTTTCTTTCTTTTCACCGGAGCTCAGATAATTCTACTTCTTCCTTGCCTGTTTCCACTTAAGGATAGCATAACACTCATATGTACAAAACGTTTTGGGAATACTTTCATTGTGAGTACAGCTAACGAGTGGAATTCTCTGCCAGAGTCTGTGTTTCTTGATAGCTGTAACCTGGGAGTCTTTAAGTTTAGAGCAAATAAGTTTCTTCTAGGTAAGCGTGCTTCATCTTCGACCACATCATCGCTTACAATCGGGTGAGAAGGTGATTAAACGCAAGACTATCAACAATGAAGAAAATGTGGGATTGGCTCTTGTTTTTCCTAGAGAGAATAATCAAATGTCTCCTACCGCTCTGGGCGGGGCGAAAGTTAATATCACTCTTACTGACTAAAAGCCTACCCTATTTAATTAGTTGGCCTAGCCTTCCGGGGCCGCGGTATTCAGTTAAAACATTCCAGCAATCCCAGTAGGCAATGGCCCTTTGTTTGAGCCCCGTTATCGGTGCTTACTGTTATTTGAGGCGCGCGTCGAACTCGAAGCGCGTTCGACCCGGGCCTGGGGCCATACCATGACGTGTTAAACGTGAGTCGTTCGAGCGAGAAAGAGGGATGGAGTTATATAGCGTGCATAGCTTCATCCCTCTATCTCGCTCGAAAGACTCACGTCTTAACACGTTATGGTATGGCCCCTGGTCCTTACCGCGCGGTGAACTACCCCTGCTTGCCGTCCACAAACCCTATTAGAAGTGCTTACACTACACAGCAGGTTTTTGCTATTGCCGCGTTGTGCAAATGCGACGGCTGAGAAATAGGTTTAGGGTACCAGGTGCGGCTTTATTATAAGAAATTTCTCAGTAGTAGCCCGAAGTTTGGAAGTTAGCGGTGTGATATCATCTTGTCTCAGATAACATGAATGCCGTTAGTCTTGCGCCCTTCTTCCTTTACTTTAATTGTCCCATCGGACAATAAGACTAAAGGAAGTGTTGCACAAGTATGTGCCCACCTCTACCTGCACACATTCTTGAGCAATGTAAAATCTCTTGCGCCGTTTTGCTAATGATAAATGATCTATATTTTGAAAATTGGTTATTAATAATAACCAATTAATTTAATCTAGATGAGGCCGGTGTTTCCTAACTGACTATCCTGAGAAGAAACACAGAAACAAACTCAGGGGTCCGTCTCTTTTAAATTCCATACAATCTTTACTGATTAAAATATATGGGAACCTTGTAGGTTACCGTGAGGCGATCTTTTGAGGAAAGATGCTCACAGATTTAAGTCGGCCTGTCCGCACAGTGCAAGCATTCGTCAAATGACGTATAGCTCAACTTAGAAAAAGGAGCTTAACGATTTGACGAACAATACCAAAGTAAGGACGTTTGGGTAGGCCGCAAAAAGCATTCAAACTGCCAGACAATCATGTTTATCTTTATGAAACAACCTACATAGTTCACATATTCACAATCGTTTATGAGGATTTTGTAGATTAGTCTAAAATGGCCTGGGAAATAACCACACAGATTTGAGTAGACCCGTCCTGTCAGTGCAAGTCTTTGTCAGTTCGAATCAGTAATCTCAGCTGAGATTGTACGCGGTGGGCAAAATCGGTCACGAGGAGCATTATATTTCTTTTTTGTTTAATCTTCTTAAATTACTTCCTTTGAACCTATTTACAGAAACTCTAACCCTTTTACTTTTCCACAGTGTACGTCCGTGTAAACGCCTCCACCAACAGCCGATCCATCCGCATCAACTTCAAGATTGCTGACCGCAACACGCAACCCAACCTGCCACAGGCCACCTGGAAGATCAAGGTCACCCAGCTGGAGTGCTTCAATACTCTTGGGTAAGTCACCATGGTATTTAGGAGTAATATGTCCATAAAGCGGAAAAGTTCGTTTTATTATTTGTTTAACACCCATGTGAATACTTTCATTGTGCGGCTAAGGAGTGAATTTCCTGCCGGAGTCTGTGCTGATAGCTGATAGCTATAACCTGGGGGTGTATACGTCAAGAGTTATTACGTTACATCTAAGTAAGCGTGCTTCATCTTCAACCACATCATCACTTGCTATCAGATGGGGTGGTAGTCAAACGCGAGCCTATTATCAATAAAAAAAACCAGCTGCTCTGCGAAAGTACTGGGTAGATTAGGATGAAATTTGGTGTACATGTATAATGATGGCAGGGTAAGATTCAAGATACTTCTTGAATCTTACCCTGCCATCATTATACATCTACGAAACGAATATTTTTGTCAGAACACACATCGCGCAATATAAAGTAGCCTACAAGAGTTACTACAGAAAATTACCTGATAAAAACAAGTTAGAGCTCGAAATATCACACGGCAGAACAGCATTAATGAATAAAAGTACTTTCTGTATGGCCACGAGAATTTTTAACAAGCTGCCGGAGTCATTAAAATCGTTAAACATGGACAAATTCAAAAGTGTAATATTTAAAATCTTAATAAATAAATGTATATACTCACTCAATACTCACTAAACGAATATCTCGATGACAATTCTATAATTCTTCCTTATAATGAATATTAGGTCACGTACGTTTACACTAGGCACTTTATTGCTATTTAATTTATTTTTGACATTTTAACAACAATTTTGGTTTCATTATTTCATCAATACTTATTGTTACAACGATTTGACATACATAGATTATTACTGTTATCATGACATTTGAGTGATATTATTCCTGGATTTGACATTGCATATTGTAATTTTATATGTGTATCTGAAATTAATTTCGAAATTTTTTTGTTCGTTACTTTTTAATTTATTTTAAATAGAGTTGACAAATTATGTGACTTGATTTTTTATATTATTTTTGACATCAAAATTATATTGCTCTGTATACCTACTATTGTCACCTCATAATAATTATTATAATTAATTCGTTACTTAAATTCATTATTAATATATTTGCACGCCATATTATGTGGCAAACATGATTGTACTTTATTTTTATTATGATATCTTGCATGCACGATTTTTTATTCTTGTATGTATACACATGTTTACGCAAATAAATAAAAAAAAATGATAAAATAAAAAAGAAGCTTGAGGAAGGTTTAACCGACGGAAAAAACAAAAATGCAGGGCTGTGTTACTATCGTGATAAAGTCCATTTTTGCTAGATTTTGATTGCTAGTAATAAAATAATAATTATTGAGACTCTATACCCTGTTTTTTAATCTCAGAGACAAAGTTGACATTACGACGATTGCCAGTTTTTTGCAAATCTTAAATAGTGATGTGTCACTATCGAAACTTAACGTTAATAAAATCAAGTATCGGTTTTTTATAATACGTTATCCTGAAATAATGTGTAGGTGCTAATTTAAAAACTTAGAAATACAAAATTAATAATGTAAGATATCTATATACCTGTAATTAATTATGCTATTAGAATCATAATTAATTACAGGTATTCGTTAATCAGATTCAAATAATGACTACATATATTTCTTAGGAATAATCAGAATCGCCACCTATTTCTATGATAAACCTATCAATAATGTCGTCAACTAAATGGCCCAGATGACACATAAAAACACACAATAACTACCGAGTTACACAATAAATACCGATTTAATGCAAGCAGGTGGGACATAATCGAACATTATACTTATAAAAATGGGATGGGACCCGCCTACTTGTCACTTTTTTAAATAAGTTTAGTTTTATACAAATAAATCACATATTTATAATGTATGTTTAGCTTAGTTAGAGAGGTCAACAAGATTGCTAGTAATGTGAATTATACCCACATTGCTAGTTCTCTTTATAAAAAAAGACCTATTCAACGATATCCCACTTGATCCACACAGACTGTGAAACATATTACCCTCATTTGCGTCGCGCAGTCAGGTAAAAAGTTACGATTCAACAAACCGGTATCGTAGGTATAACACTGCACAAAAGAGCGGGCAGCATTATTTCTAATCTTGACATTTGCATGTGTCAATTCTGTCTCTGAGATTAAAAAACAGGGTATAATATTCCCATCGCTGGAACATAGACCTATTTTCTATCAGAGGGAATGGACCAAAAAATAAATAAATTAGTTCAACTTCCATTTCAATGTTGGATAATTATTTACATTTTGTCCACAGAAAATACCGTGACGGTATCCTGGAAGCGATCACAATGTCTCTACCATCAACACCGTTCGCGTCATCCGCCGACCGCGATGAGTACCTAATAGGTAAGTTGTGCATCTTCTAAACTAACTACTTTATAGGTTATTAATTATTATACAACATACGTTTTTGTTTATGTGAAACACGAAACACGGGTACAAAGACTATACAAAGGTATTATACAAAGACTTTAAAGTACTTATTGCAACGACATGTACTAACGGCAGTGTACATGGACATCACCAAAGCCTTCGACCATGTGAACCATAAATTACTGGTCAATAAACTGTAAAGATACGGTATACGGGGTAATGCCCTGCACTAGATAGAATCGTATTTAAGTCAGAGATCACAAATAACTGAAATAAATATGGTTTCTTCCGCAATGACAACTGAAGTGAAATATTTGTCAAAGCCGAGAGATGTTAGATATGGAGTGCCACAGGGAAGTGTATTGGGGCCATTTCTTTTTCTTATTTATATAAATGATTTACCAAGAGCCGTGAAAATTCCGTTATTCCTTTTTGCTGACGATAGCACTGCTGTATTCTTTCCGACTGACATCAACATATTTAAAAATGAGTATAAATTGCTTAACGTATAATAATATTATAATTAATTTAGATAAAACAAAAATAGTCAGTTATTTCCAAAGAAAAATACCTTTGACATTAAATATAAATTACGAAACGAAAAAATGGAGAAAACTGATACCATTAAATTCTTAGGACTGTAGATTGACAAAAATATAACATGGAGAACGCAAATTGATACGGTGTGTAAAAACCTAAATAAATGTTCCTACGATTTATACAGATTATCTAAGATTGTAAATCAAGCAGCAGTGCTAACCGCCTATCATGCTAATGTAACGTCTACGCTTAGATATGGAATAATTTGTTGGGGGAATGCTACAGATAGAGAACTCGCTTTTAGGGCTCAAAAGAAATGTCTTAGAGCAGTTTGTGGCATACGTACCCCAGATAGCTGTAGGTCATATTTTAAAAACCTTAAGATTTTAACTTTTCCTGTCCTTTATATCTATGAGGCTGCGACATTTGTAAAAATCAATAAGGAAAAGTTTGGTAACCTCTACTCCCGTCGTCATGCCGACAAAATAGTAAATATGATGCCCTCAAAAACAGTCCTACTATCTAAAAGCAAATAAATTACCATATCATATAATATTATATTTTTATGTACAGAATCTACGTATAAAATGTCAAAACTTATAAGCTTGTTACGTTACCTGGTTGTCCGGTTTGAAAAATTTGAAAAATACAACATGGTGCAAAAGTCATTTGAATCGATTCCGTTACTTACTCTGAACAAACAATATTCATGTTTGGCATAAACAAAACCGAATGATGTACTTATACTTTATTGAACACATTACAATATTTACAAGGATACAAATTTGAAAACTAGGTTTTACAACGGTCTTATCGTACAGGGTGCCAATGTCTTACAGACAACCTTTGGATGCATAGATCTTAAAGAAGGTAGATTTAGGTCTAGGCCCAGACTTCATCTTTATCTTCTTCTAATTCTCTTATATTAATTTAAGCCGACCTGTCATTTCACAATCTTTCAAGGGTATATGTCTCCTAAGACACAGGTTGCCCTAGTTTAGGAGACAGAGTTTTATACATTTTGCACAGATTTTGAAATGGGCTTCTTTTATCATTTCTGTTCCCCCGTCTAAAATGTACTATTCCTCATACTATACGTGTCTTTTTTGTATTAATCTGTATGTTTTTGTGAATAAACGTTTTTGTTTATTTATTTCAATAAAGTTACCTATCTACTGGGTCGTGGTGGTCAGTTAGGTAATCGCTCTTGTAAAAAACAAGTACTCAGCCGCATCCAGGGAGACTGGAACGGCAACATGGATTGGTAACAGACTAAGCGGATAATGACGAATTTGCCTCTGTTACTTAGCGCCCCCTGGTTGTCTGCAATACTTCCCGGAACGTTCGGGAACCGTCGATTCGTTCAACTACAACAGAGGCACAGGTCCATACATCGCTAACCTGAAATACGCCTCTTGTTTCAAGAAGAGCTCCGACGTCTGTGGTATCAAGTAAGTTTTAAGTATACTTTATTGTACACCAATAATTGAATCACACTTAAATAACAATATTTTAAATAAAATTGGTTACAATGGCGGTCGATATCTTCCAGACAACCTTTGGAAGGACTTTTTGAGCTTTAATTAAAATGGGGAGGGCTTTGTTAGTATTATTACTGTACTTATTCATCAATAACGGAAAGACTAATAAAAATATACACACACAGGAGGAGGAGAAAAACAAAGGGATAATCATAAGTTTGAAATAAAATGAGTGGCAACCGAACTTTTAAAAACAGCGAGTGACTGAGCTTGTCTTACTGACACCGGCAATCCATTCCACAACCGAATAGTGAACCGTGAACGACTGGTCGTAAAATTTTGTGGAATGTGTAGGCATCAAAAGTCTCAAATTCAAATTCAAATTTGTTTTCACTGAACTATCTAACTCCTTGGGCAAAAGTCTTCCCCATTGATATACTAAAAAAGTATATCAATGGTCTTCCCCCATTTTTTGTTTTATTACCGACTAGCAGTTGCTCGCGACTTCGTTCGCGTGGGAAGTTTTTCCCGTGTAAATCCCGATCGCAAAATCCTTTCTTAGCGGATGCCTACGTCATAACATCTACCTGCATGACAAATTTCAGCCCGATCCGTCCAGTGGTTTGGGCTGTGCGTTGATAGATCATTATGTCAGTCAGTCAGTCACCTTTGAGTTATATATATTTAGATGAGCCCGCTCTTGAACCCGATCACACCTGATGGTACGCGATTGATGAGGTGTACACTGGAACGAACGAGCCCAGACGATGTCTGTCCACTGTTGCTTTAAAGATTGCCGGGTCATGGCAGGGAATACAGAAGCCGGCAGAAGGATCCACACCTTGGCTGTGTGCACAATAAATGTGGAGGAGAAGCACTTCGTACGACACGACGGTATATCGACCTAGTGTGCATGATACCCTATTTTTTTGTTTTTCTTCTGGGTGGGAAGGGAGTGTCAGACTTCTACTGACTAAAAACCTACCCTGTCCCTTCAGCTGACCTTAAGTTCCGGGGCCGCGGTGTGCATGATACCCTGCAGTTCGTCTAGTAGATCGGTAGTAAAAGGAGGATGAAGGAAGGGGGGTGGAATTGTCTATTTTTAGAGCTTTCGCAGATCTATTTCTTAAGACGCGACCGTAATCCCGTCTAATTGTACTAGGTCGGCAATCTTGCTTGTATGTCTTCAAATAGAAAGACAGCCGCTCCTTTTAAAACACGAGTACTTATCTGGATCTGCTTAGACTCGAAGCCGACTCTATAATAGTCGGAAAAAAGGCTTAGTTGATGATAATGATATATGAAGGTTTAAATAAACAGGATGTTTCACCAAGCCTATATTTCTCGTTACATGATCGGACTAAAAGACAAACGGCGATGCGCCACCGTTACATGATGGACATCCCACCCATACGCACAAAACGTATCATTATTCTCTCTTTTTGTTATTAGGCTTGAGAAAATAAATTAAATATAAAAAATAAATAAATATATATTATTGTTCTACTACTATTTCTTTAATATTGTTTTCATTGATTAATGTATTAATTTTCCCAGGTTGACAGCTGCAACTTTCAACTTAGCTTACCGCGATGTAAGTAATATGTACGTGGATACCGACTGTCAAGTAAACCCCATCACTAGGGGTTTAACCCAGTCAGAAGACTACCTCTTCGTCCCGGAAGCCGAGACCGCCGATGGATTGAGGGGATCCAAGTTCTGTGGAAACAGTGCAGAAGGGCAAATTATTGCCTGTAAGTATCAATCAGAAGTATCAACCGCTAGCAAAATTTCCCAAAAAAACTCTCTTTCACACGTCCCAGTCACAGCGGGGATCTCGGGCCACCGTAGGCATGGGTTTGTCTGACAAGGACCAGGCCCGGGTCGATGGCGCGTCATGTTCCACGCGCGCTTCTAAGAGCAGTGAGTAGAATTGACGGGGCCGGACAAAGCCAAAGCCCGCAGGGGTTGCAATAAGGCAGTGAAGGAACTGGCTGCGTTTTAACCAGTAAAAGTCTGACATTCCCCTCCGCTCCAACCAGAACGGGAGGTGTCATGTTTTCCTTCAATGCCTTACGTTTCAGGGCCGCGATATATCGTTACTATATTCCTGCAACCCCAGTGGCTCTGTTGGGCCCCGTCAATCAAATGCCGCTGATAGCTTTTTTAGGCGTGTGTGGAACACGAGGCGCTGTTTACCCGGGCCTGGTCCTTACTCCTGCTCGCCGCCCGCAAGTCCCTACGGTGATTGGAGATTGGCTCTCAATTCCCGACGTCTGGGGCGTATTCCACGACGCAATTACCCAGAACCGGAACTTTAATAAGTAGGATATTCAAACTTGTTTTCCGGAGCGGGAATCGAATCCAGCACATGCAGCGCAGTAGCCAATTGCTCAACCTTAGCGCTAATCGTATCGCCAAAGTATGAGAATATATGTTTTACTAATTGTGTTTTCTCTTTTCAGCCACGCCACCGGGACCAATCTACATGTATTTCAAAAGTGACAATCTAGTAACCAATGATGTTCCAGAATATGGATATAGATTTAACTATAACGTACTGAATAACTGTTTCAATAACAATTAAGTTATTTAAACGTGTAAGTTATTTAAAGTGACAGATATTGAAAAAAAAACTAATAACGTTACTTTTTTGTTTGCCAGTATGAAATATTTACTTTGTATGTGAGAAGTTGTTATTTTTCTTTCAAACTAAAAGGTCAATGCAGTTTTGTATGATTTCGAATTATTTAAAGAAAATACTGGAAATACTCGATTGTAAGAAATTAATGCTTTCAAACATCTTTTGTATGTTATCCAGTATTTCCAGTATTTTCTTTAAATAATTCGAATTCTTTAAAAAAACAGCGAGAGAGGTCTATGTTTTAACAAATTTACTATCTACTGTTGACATAACTATTTTGACATCTGTTAAAATCTCTGACTCGCTCTTTATTTAAAATAAGCAGTGATATTGTTAACATTTTACTACTTTGCAATACTCTTATGTATTTATACATTTAAGAGTTTTAAGCGAGGAAATGCATTTATTAATTTATTGATAGAGAGGTCATTTAATTGGCATTTATAGATTAAATATATTTTTATAGTAAAAAGTAATTTTATTTTCTACCTGGTTCAATATTTTTGTGCGTTCTCCTGTGTGTAGTTGTGTACATAATATGTATAATGTACAATTTGCATTCATATAATTTTAATTAGAAATTAGTGAAGTAAGCGCCATCTATGGGCTAATAGTAAAACTATTCACTATGCACCATCTCTGAGGCGATAGCAAAACAATTAACAAGCGGACATTCTCTTGGTGACTTTGAAATAAATTCGTTTCCGTGATCATAGATGGCAATGATTTAAGGTCTCGTTATTTCAAGCTTATTTACGCACAGCTTACACAAAAGCACATGAATATACTAATAAACTTGTATTTGTATTTGTCTTAACGGTCGTGCCTAAACTATTAACTGTAAATAGCATAAAACAAAGTCTCTGCTTCTTTGCTAATGGATTTCACGTAATGGACTTTCATAAGATTTTTACTAATAAACAGAGCGTTAACGAGATGGGTTTGTAGTAGGTATATAATTATCAGAATTAATAATGTAAATGGATGTAGAGAGAGGAAACAAAGGCCTAAGAAACTTTTGATTATCAGGAAAGACGAATATTATCGGTAGCTCGAACGCCATGTTAAGCCGGTGGTCCCGGCTGTCATCTCGACATGTCTTCAAACGATTTTCAATAAAAAAACAAAAAGTCGTTACGTGTTTCCCAGCCGAGGGGTATATTGTCACCCAGCTACTGGATTGTGGAGGTCATATTAATAGGTAGTCACTCCATGTAAAACACTAAAGCCTCGTATTCATGGTAAACATTTGTTTAGCAACAGTTGATCAATGTTGTTGATGAACGGTGAGAATGCTGCTGGAAAATGTGTTTAAACCAATATGGGTTGTCCACACACGCCAGTCTGCGTTAAAATGTCGCCGGAGGAAGTAATGTTGTTGTGTTCTCTGTATCTGATGTATAAGATTTCTAATAAAAAAAGATAAAAGATGGTGGGTGCGAAACTATCTCCTGCAAAGAGAAAATTTGATAAGTGACCTCAGAATGACAGATGGATCATTTAGTAACTCTATTAATTGCATAATTTTATCGTTGCTCCACACTACCACCACGTTTTCAGTTGCAAACACGTCCACACACGTGAACATTTGTTGATGAACTGATGTTTTCGCTCGCCGGGCGTCAACTCTGCAACATGGCGTGATCAACTCCGCAACACAAGTGTTGCCCGCAATATGTTGACAGCAACTCGGCAATATGTTTATGCAACCATGTTGCTAAACACATGTTTACCATGAATACGAGGCTTAATTCTCAGCTGGATTTCGTTAGACTGGAAGCCGAGACCAATTTAGTTGGGAAACGGCTAAGCTATGATATACCTACTTATAATGATAAATAGATAGAATATACTTTATTGTACACCAAAAATTGAAACACACTTACATAACCTTATTTATATGTATAACTTTGGTTACAATGGCGGTCTTTTCGCTGAGAGCGATATCTTTCAGACAACCTTTGGAAGGACTTTAAAAGCTTTAATTGAATTGGGGAGGGCTAAATTAGTGTACTACAAATACTCATAACGGAAAAAAAACTAATTAAAATAATAAGTAATTATAGTAATATAATATATAAGTATATATATATATAAAATTACAATACATAATTATATAAAATATATAAATGTAATGTAATGATGATGGTTGCAAAGCGGCTAGTTGGAAAGGAGTATAATTTTTGTGTAGGAATGAATAGAGATGAGACTCCAATGTTTGAATATTTATCTTACTCCTAATCTATATATATATATATAACTCAAAGGTGACTGACTGACTGACTGACTGACTGACTGACTGACATAGTGATCTATCAACGCACAGCCCAAACTACTAGACGGATCGGGCTGAAATTTGGCATGCAGGTAGATGTTATGACGTAGGCATCCGCTAAGAAAGGATTTTGCGAAATTCCCACGGGATCGAGATTTACACGGGAAAAACTTCCCACGCGGGCGAAGCCGCTGGCACAAGCTAGTTAAAATATATTATTCCACATCACGAGCAGGCGTTTTTGATTTTTTAATGAATCTTATTTTTTTTTAAAGTAGAAATAGCAATGTGGGTAGATTTCTCATTAGCAATCTTGTTAACCCCTCCAACTAAGTTAAATATGCTTGTGTCTGGAGTGGGTTCACGGCAATAATGGGTAGGGTTCGAACCCCCTAACTCTCGATCACAAATCCAACAACTTAGTCATAGGGTATTGTTGCTTACAGTTCCACGTACTACAATTCGATCCCACCAACCAAGAACTCGGTAATGTGCTATTATGGGTTTTATGATGTTATGTCAAATTTGGCATCTATAGACCGGAATACACCTTAGCAATTTTATTTAGATTTTTCCTAATGATATTTACAAAGATATCATGACACAGATGATATTTTATGTAGGTATAGAAATTTAGGTATTTAGTTTTTCTTAAATAACTAGGTTTTGAATAAAATGAATTTCATATCAATGACACAGTGATCAGAGCTTCCATTTAATAAATCAATGACTTCAATAATCCCACTAGTTAAAACATATTTGATGAAATCACTAAATCTTTTCTCCTGTAAAATTTTGATTTTTGATTACCGGGTTCTTGCTTGGGAGGATCGAATTGTAAAGCCTGCAATACATGTTGGCCGGGCGTTGTCGAGTGAAGGCCAATACCAACATGTAGACGGTATATTTGCCCTGTCTTGCTATCGCTCGGTGTCACTTGCTTGTGTCTTGGTGTCGCTCGCCGTTGCTCGTGATCACTTGCCTCACTTCGGATCGGTGTCGGTTTTTGGTCACAAATCAAAGGCGCTCGCCTGCGCTCGGCCAACGTGTGGGCAGCTCTACAGACCCTTTTCTACATTGGTCGTCTGCATTGGCGTTCGACGAACCTGTCGAACGTGTGGACATTATTTCTTGCCTTGTACCTATTTGCTAACGCTCGCGTTGGCCTACACTCGGCCAACATGTATTGCAGGCTTAAAGTTGAGGTTCCAGTCTCTAAGCGTAAAGCTCAGGAACAGTTTCACTCTGTTCCTTTACTTTAAATCTATACTTTTATAAAAAGGAAAAGCTTGTTTGTTTAAACGCGCTAATCTTGGAAAGTAGAGAGAGTGAGAGAGGAAGCTTACTGGCTACTTTTTACCCGACTGCCAAAGTAAGTGGGTTATTTATTTAAACTTTATGTACAATGGTGTTACATGGGCGGACTTAATGCAGCAAAGCATTCTCTACCAGACAACCTTTGGGTTAAAAACACATTGTGGTAGGTGTACAAGAAAATGGAATTAAATAATATATTTAATACTAATAAATATAATACTAATCAAGGGCTTGATCCAGAAAGCAGTACTCCTGGACACGGCACGAATTGTTAGGAGGTTCCTGTCTCAAGAGCCCTGACCACCGGTAGCTTGGACCCTGTTCCCGATGCCGGTGGGCTACTGTTTTTTATATTTTTAAATGTTTTTTATTTTTATAGGAATGTTTAAAAATGTAAATAATATGTATATAAAATGTAATAAAGGATATAATACTAATATATAATACTAATAAAATACATATATATGCTAAAATAATAAACTAATAAATACGGTGCTTTATAACAATCTTTCTGATTAAGACAGCTCATAATAATTATGACAAGGACCAAACTAAGAATAACACCCCTTAAGTAGTGGTTTTTAATTTTACGCTTAAAAGAAAATTTTGACTCAGCCTTCTTGATGTCAAGGGGTAGCAAATTCCAGAGTTTAATTGTAGAAATAGCGTAAGAATTAGATAGAATCCCGCTGCGGTGAGAAGGAAAGTGAAGAAGTAAGTATTTGAATGCGCGAAGGTTAAGACTATGAGAACTGCTTAACAATTAAAAATTTTGTTTTAAGTAAACAGGAGCAAAGGATCGTTCATAATAGTGAAGTTTGTGTTTTTATTGTGATAAAGTCCTTGGTGGCGAAGGCCCGAGGACTTAATAACAATTAATAATACTCGTAATTAACAGGCGCAGGACTAACGACTTAACGTGTGATCTGAGTCACGGGAGTTATCATCCAAACTCCTGGCTACTACTGAGAAATCTATACTAATATTATACAGGGTGGCCCGTTTCCAGTGGTCCAAAGATTTTTTTTCAGCTTGAGAGCATCATAAGTGATCATTTAAAACATACTTTAGTTAAGCGTAAACTTATGGTTTAGAAATTATGTTCTTTTTTAAATTACCCACACAAAACCACTCTGTTATGAAAAATACTGGACCGAATTGAATGAAATTTGTTATAAGCATAGCCTAATCTACCTATCGCGCTATAGGCTCATCTAGGTAAATAACTAGAATAGATTATTTAAAAAAAATCATAATTTCGAAACCATAAGTTTTCGCTTAACTAAAATATGTTTTAAATGATCACCTATGATGCTCTCAAGCTGAAAAAATCTTTGGACCACTGTAAACTGGCCACCCTGTATTATAAAGCGGGAAGTTTGTTTGTTTAAACGCGCTAATTTCCAAAAGTACTGGGTGGATTTGATTGAAAATGGAAAGTATGGAAAGTAGCTTGAAGTTTGCGAAAGGTTAAACGCTACTTTTTATCCGACTTCAAAAGAAGGAGGTTTATATTTTTATCATGATAAAACTGCGCGACTGCTAGTTAATTAATAAATCTGACTGTAATGAAATGTAATGAAATGAAATATTTATTTTGTAAATTGGTTATAAATAAAACTTTTATACGACATGTTTTTTTGCGTGTTAAGTTTAGTTTAGCTAGATGAGGCCGGTATTTCCTAACTGACTACTCTGAGAAGAAACACCGAAACAAACTCAGAGGTCAAAGTCTCTTTTAAAGTCCATACAATTTGTATTTGTATATGAGAAGCATGTAGATAGTAGTTCTTTTAACCGATTTTGGCCAATGCGGTCAATCACATAATTATAGTACAGGTGCACTCCGATCCAATCCGATACGACCGGAGAGAGAGAGAACTAATCGCTAATCTACGAATGAAAGGAGATGTTTCATTTTCGGCCATCAGATGTACATTTATCGAAAAAGAGGAAAAAATACCACAAATTGGGGAAAATATTCTCTGGTGAATTTGAGCCTGATTTGTTGTGCACAAAAAATAATAGTTTTTCAATTATTGCCATGTTTTGTTCAACATGGCGTCTCGTTTGCTTGCATACTTCATTCGTTCTGAAATCATGTCTCATCAAGTCAAAGTTACGTAGAAGATAATTAAAAAATGTGTGAATTCTTGTAGTGTTAAAAATAAATTACTATTATTCCCTTGTGCATATTTTTGAGTAAACATAATTAAGTGTGACGATTTCATCGTTACAAAAATCTTTAGTCTCCATTTTTGAAATGTATTTCTGAACGAATTCAAAATAAGCGCTTGATGTCTTGAAAGTTGAAACTCTATCAGTCAATCAGGTTCCCGTTAGCGTAATAGTATTCTGTGGGTTAGTTCTGATGAACAAAAACAAAACAAGGTTAAGTAAACGTCATTTCTACAACCTGTCATGGCTGTCATAACTCTTAGGACAAACGTCAAACATTTTTAATTTGTATTATGAAAAAAATGTTACTTTATTCTATTCAGGGGTAAGTTTCTCAGCTTAGCTGAAATGTACATGTTATGGCCAGAGCCCCATATAAAAATGAAACATCTCCTTTGGTATGGAAAAATCTTGATGCTTGAGCAAGGTATAGGCTATCAAGCCCAGGTTCGGTCGTGTATGGAGTACTGCTCTCATCTTTGGAATGGATGCGAAATACCAACTGGACGCGCTTGAGTCTATCGAGAAACGGGCCAAGAGACTCATTGGCAACGATTCACTGGTCGAATCAAAGCTCCAGAGCCTTGTACACCGACGACGAGCTGTAAGTCTATCGGTTTTCTATCGGCTACATTTCGGGGAGTATGCGATGAAATTACACAATCTAATTCCGCCAAGCCCGTTCCATCATCGGTCTACAAGACAAACGGCGATGCGCCATTGGCACATGGTGGACATCCCACACATACGCACGAAACGTTTTGGGAATACTTTCATTGTGCGTACTGCTAAGGAGTGGAATTCCCTGCCGGAGTCTGTGTTTCCTGATCGCTATAACCTGGGAGTCTTTAAGTCAAGAGTCGACTTCGACCACATCATCACTTACCATCAGGTGAGATGGTGGTCAAACGCAAACCTATAATCAATAAAAAAAAATAGGCTGTTTTTTACTTGACTGCAAAAGAAAAAATGTCCACGGGAGCGAATCCCCACGCACCTGCTAGTTTCTAATAGAAAAACCCAATAGCACTTTATACACGACCGGGAATCGAGCCTGAGACCTCTTGCTCAGAAGTCGTGCTTACGATCACTAGGTCATCGAGACATCAAACAAACGTCAAGATGTCTTTACCAACCCTTTCTTCCCGTCTTTTGTCCTGCCCTTTAGCACTAAACCTACCAATCTCCAAAAACTCGAGCAAGCGTTAAAAGTCAGGCTAGCACTAATACAAGTCTGGGACCACTCTTAAGCACTAGGATTGAAAAGAAACATTATATCTAGAAATGCATATTTTAATCCCAAATTATTACTGCTTGTAGACCTCTATTGAGGGGACGATACCAACCTTATCCTATTTTTAGGGTTCCGTGGCCGAATGGTAAAAAACGGAACCCTTATAGATTCGTCATGTCTATCTGCCGGTCCGTCCGTATGTCACAGTCATTTTATTCCGGAACTATGTATTAGGACTACACATGTGAAACTTGGTAAGCAGATGTATTCTGTTAACAGCTTTCCGACTTTTATACAAACATAAAAAACATATATAAAATTAAGGGGTATAAATATTGGGGTAAAATATAATATTTGGGTAAAAATTTTGTTTTTCCATCACACCTATATCCCGTATGTTTGATGTGTGGTGATAGGTCTTTAAAAAGGGCGAGCCTGACTCGCACTTGGTCATTTTTTAAACGTTGCCCAACGTTATCAGTTTCTCCTGTAATCACTTACTGTCAGGTGAGATGGTGGTCAAACACTAAAAAACACTGAGACACGAGATTTCTATATATTCGATTTAGCTCAGCATTGACCGGTGTCCAGTTTATAAACTTTTTTAAAGATTTTTGTGGCGAAATAAAACATGTTATCATGATTGGAATCGATTCAGTTACTTATTCTGAAAAAACTATATTCAAGTTTCGCATAAACAAAAACTAATGTTGTATATTTTATATATATTTTTTTATTAAAACTGTTTTTGTTTATGCTGCATTGATAAACCCTGACGCTGAAAACGAGCGCTCTGTTTAAGCCACTGCATAATTATAGTTTAGTATTATAGCATTATGTTGTACGGTTTTGTATTCGTATATGTATAAACGCGGGGTCAAACATAGGCAACTTTTTCTTCAAATTCACCCATGGTATCACCTAAAAGGTTGACATTAGGTATGAAAGTTTGTATTAAAAATACTTTGTAACAAGTTTCGAGAGCAACTACCCAAATTACTCTAAAAATATCCAAATCACTATAGTTGTGCCTATAATATTTGAAGAGTTCCCTCAATTTCTCTGGGATTTCATCATCAGATCCTAACTTGATGACAATGGGACCAACCTGAAAGTATGCAACCTTTTAGATATGGGATATGAGGCAAAACACATTAAAAAAACAAAGATGGGTACAGGTGAATTATGAACCTCCTCCTTTTTTGAAGTTGGATAAAACCGCGCAAATAAAGTCGCGTGCAAAAGCTAGTAAGAATAAATATCGGGTAGTATCATCTTCTCTAGTGAGATCCCGCACCGGTACTCAGTGATACTTCTACTTGCCACTCAGTGCGCAATAACACTGGATTTGTATGTACCTGTCGCAGGCAAACATTCAACATTAGGAGATGTTACAAATGTCTGGGATTAGTGCTACTAACAAATGAGTCATAGAAACTTGTAATAAATAAATTGTATGAATTGAATTGAATCAAGAGATTTTATTTGGAGAGTAAGTAATTATTGATTTGGTTTTTAACCGACTTCTGAAAAAGGAGGAGGTTCTCAATTCGGATGTTTGTTTGTTCCCGCCTTCCGAAATTAAAATTATTTTTGGCTTTGTAGTGTTTTGATATGGAAGTCGGTTTTATTTTTTTGCAAAAAAGTTTTTATTTTCGCGCTTTTTAGTGGGTCAATTTGTAATTAATCTAGTTATAAAAGCCAAAATGTCAACTAGGTACAAAAAACTAAAAACGCGCGAACAAAAAACACAATATAGAGTAACCGAAAAGGTCATCAATGTAAATATTTTTTTTAGACTTTTGTTGATTTTTCAGAAACGGCTTGTTCGATGTCGATAAAATTTTCATGGGACCATTTGGGAAGTATACCCTTTCTAACAAAAAAAGAATTTTTCAAATCGGATGGCGAGCGACGGAGCTATGCCCGAACAAACATAAAAAAAAAAAAAAAAAAAAAAAAAATTGAATCAAGAGATTTTATTTGGAGAGTAAGTAATTATTGATTTGGTTTTGGAGTAACGTTAGCGTAAGTGTGGCTATAAAAGGTAGCTATAGTAGATATCCAAACTGTATTTAAAATTAATTTTGGAAAAATATGGCTAATAAACTATGTGTGGTTTAAATAAAAAATTATTACAGATTATTAAAAAAAAAATATATATATATATTTTCGAACGCAGTACATATTGTGTTAGTATCAATTCAACCCTATGTTAGACCAAAACAAAGAATAATGCTAATAATAACAGAAATTCACTGTAATGTAGTCAAGTTTCAGTACTTTTGCGGCCTACTCAACCGTCCTGTCTTTGGTATTGTTCGTCAAATTGTTGAGCTTCTTAAAGTTCTAAATTGAGCTATCTGACAAATTTCATTTCAGTTCAGCATCATACCTATATGTACATCTTCATGTGACACAATATCTCTCAGTTAATAGTGAATAGTTTACTGCTAGATAGGCGTTCTTCATCTTCGACCACAACACCACTTACCATCAGGTGAGATGGTGGTCAAACGCGAGCCTATTCTACTAATATTATACATGCGAAAGTTTGTGAGGATGTATGTATGTTTGTTGCTCTTTCACGCAAAAACTACTGAACGAATCTGAATAAAATTTGGTAAGGCAGATAGCTGACATCCTAGAATAACACATATGCTACTTTTTATCCTGGAATTCCCACGGAAAAACCTTCCCACGTGAACGAAGTTGCGGGCAGATGTTAGTACTTTATAAAGCTGCTTTTTATGTGAATGGGAGAACACTGTAGTTTATTAGATTCGTTTTTCAGTTTTTTTTATTTGTAATTACATTGTGCTGTGTTAATTGGTCTATACTGTCCTCTCATAGGTACCTATTAAACCTGTATTATGGATACTTAGATGGAGTAACCGTGAAGTTCCTTGTCGGTTCTTCTCTATAGAAAACGACCAATTTCGAACTGTGCACTAACTTCTGACGTTTTATAAGTGCCCATGTAGGCCGGTATGAGATAAAGTATTTTGAGTTTGAGTTTGAATCATATCGCTATTCAGTTAAACCGAATAGGACAATGCAATCCCGCTTATAAAAACCCGGTTGATACATGCAATAAGATGCACAGCAGCCTTTGCCTCTTTTCTCTCTCATGAAAAAAAAGGACTGTGGTCATTTTCGGTTTCTGGTTTCGATGTTTTTATAAAGTAGGTAAAGATAAAAAAATTAAACACAATTTCAAATATTTGGTAAAACAAACAAATGAAAAGCAATAGTTGAATACGCAATTAAGACAAAAGCTTTGTACAAAGCAGTTTGCGTACATAACGTCTCCACGGCTCCAATAGCACTTTACGCTATTGGTTCTAGCTGACTTTTGGCAAAACTTTGACTGTCAATAGGGTAGTTTCCTGTGTTACAAAATAATTATTTTATTTGGTCCATTAGTTAGATTTTCAAAAAATATTGGTCACGTATGTTTTGCTTTTTCAAGTCAAGAAAAATTCACAAAGATGTAAAGCAAAGTACAGGAATGTGGGCTGCTGACGTCACAGATTGCTAAGAATTATACCGAGGTATGACGTCACGCGAAATTTCAACTCACTGTATCGTCTTAATTTTTCAATTACGTGATAAAATAAAAAATACGAGTCCAATGATTTTTGTTAAACTACGTGACGGACTAAATAAAATATTTTAGGAAACTACCCTATTTTAACAACAGAGCTATAATACAAATAAGTTCTATTAATACAAGTTATAAAACTATGTACCATTTTTTTCTGGGTGGGATAATCATCAGATGACTGCTCCCGCTGTGGGTGGGGTGGAAAGGAGTGTCAGACTTCTACTGACTAGAATCCCTCACTGCTCCTTCAGTTGCCTTTGCGTTCCGTGGCTGCGGTATCTCGTTAGAACTTTCCCACAACCCCCTAGATTAAGCGAGATACTAACTCAACTTCATCACCCTCTTAGCCTTTTCTCCAACTATGTAGTATTAGTGTTTTACGAGGAACGGCTACGTATCTGAACTTCACAAGTCAGTAGCTGTAAGCTGTGTAACCCCTTGGCTAGATCAGAGTCGAATTTTCTGGATTCAAAGAACAACATTATGAGAAGAAGGACCAACAGATTAACGTGCTTTCTCGCGTGGAATCTCGTCTTATCACGCTTAATCCAATACTGTCACTATCCAAAATTTTGCCAAATCGACTTTTTAATGCCATCTGTTGGGAAACGTAGAGCTACACGTAATCGCGCTTACACTAGTCTAAAAGTAACTGAAATAACCGCTATACGGGCAGTAGTCCGCTTCGTCACTAAACAAAAATGTACCCATTCTCATACCATTTTTTGCCTCTCCTGAAAAGTTGACTTTTTGGGATAGTGACAGTATTGGTTTAAGCGTGCAATATGTTCAGATCACGGAGGTTCAGATAGTCACACCCAAAAACTGACCTAGGCAAGCGGTTCTTCCTCATGGAGGCAATTGGCGGCGGTGCCTCTCGCGCCCGGCCCTGGTTCAGACCAAGGTGCGGAGCGACAGGGAATGGGATGCAGTCGCCTCCTTCTGCAAAGCAGTAATGCTAGCAAAGGAAGAGGCCGAACGCGTGAGGGAGAGGCATCTCTCTTCCCCACGCCACAGCCGCCGCGGGAAACCCCCCGGGCGACAGAAATCGCGTGTAGATGCAGATCTCTGGCCACCGTAGGCGCGGGCTTGCGGACGGCGAGCAGGAGTAGCTCACCATCCAGTAAGGACCAGGCCCGGGTCGGCGGCGCGTCGTGTTCCACGCGCGCCTCAAAGAGCTGTCAGCAATAGTGACGGGGTCCTATAGGGCCATTTCCTGCCGGGGTTGCGGAAATGTTCTAACGAGATACCACGGCCCCGGAACTTAAGGGCAGCTGAAGGAACTGGGTGAGTTTTTAGTCAGTAGAAGTCTGACACTCTCTTCCGCTCAACCCAGAGCAGGAGAAGTCATTCGATGATTTTCCCACCCAGAGAAAAGAAAAGGCTAGCGGTTCTTAATCTAAATAAACTTAAACCAAAATATTAACACATATAAGTAGAAAATGACAACCAAGGCTTAAAGTACTTACAGACGCAAGGAGGAATCTTGTAATATTATTAAAGCCCAAGCAAGCTCTGCAAACGTTACGTAAATAAAATAAAAAAACTTTTATTTACCAGCCAATCTTTTGTTCGGCTTACTACTTATGAAAAAATCAAACGCATTAAAGTCTCAATAGTCTAATGGCTGAGGTGTTGGCCTTGTGATCGAGTGGTCACGGGTTCTAAAGCCAGCCATTACACTATTGCCTTAAACCCACTCGAGACACAAGCATTTTTAGCTTAATTCCCTCTCAACTAAGCTAAAAATGGTAAATGTGTTGTTTTTTAATCCAAAATTGACTGGTAGAGAATGCCTTGCTTACATTAAAGTTCGCCCATCTAACACTATTGTACATAAAGTTTTAATAAATAATTGCAAAATAACGCAAAGCTATACGTACCCATTCCCAAGCCCTCTTAACAGCTGTGTTATTCTGTAAGACCTCATTCTAAACTTCGAATCTGAATCCGCTGTGAGTTTATTGATTGGCATTCTAAAAACTCGGTTGTTAATTCGAATTTACACTAGCGCTACCCTTGCGAGCGTGTCAGCGAGTTAAACTAAAGATTTTGACAGATAAAGTATGAGATGACGTGAGAAGTGGCATTCGGTAAGGTAATTCCGCCGTCACTTAGACGCTGTTTACAGAATGCAAAATCAGGGTCACTTTGAACCATAAGCGAAGTGACAGTGAATAGCTATGTGAGATGCGGGTTGTTGTTCGAATTTTACAGAATCGACGTACAGAACGATTACCACACTTCCCAAAACCGACTTTAACCGCAACATATCCAGTATTACAGCTCATGATCCGGCCATTATTGAGAATGCACGACGTCGGCGCACAATTTGATAGCTTGCTCACATTCAATACCACAATGCTCTGATATGAATGAATGACTGAATGGAACTGAATGGGAACGAAACGCATCGCTCACTGAAGTTATTTACCTTAGATTTGTATGAGACTAAGGTTTTTGTTAGATTGCTACAAGATCTATGTTTATATTAAATGTGTAGGAAGAAAAATATTAGTAGATATGATTCGTTGTTTTTTAATCTTTAAATGTGTTGAGTAGGTCGTAAGTTCGAACTCAGAATGCAAATTACGTTGCTAGAAAAACATAATTACTGGAAGTTAGATTATGGTAAAAGGGCCTCGTATATCGCTTAGAGGCCCTGACATAGTTTATCCGGCCCTGCCGGTGGCTGCTTTAACCTGGTCTGTCCATCTCATCGCGGATCGCCCACGTGCTCTGGTGCCCTCCACCTTGCCTTGCACAACCAGACGTTCGAGAGAGTCGTTACTGCGCCGAGAAATATTAATTATTTTAATTAAAATTAAAATATATTTATTTACCAAAGAAACACGCACACAGACAAACACAGTTTCAACATGGTTTCATTTCAATTAAAAATGAAATATTTGAATATAACTAAGTGGTACATAGATGTTTGTTGCAGAAAATAAAAGTTTACAAAATGTGTATGTATGCAAATATTATGAACCCTGACTCTTAAACTAGGCCTACGCCTGTGTCTTAAGAGACAGTGATCGGCCAGAAGAAAATATTAAAAAAAAAAGATAATATGATGGTAATGGTATTACGCTATGAGATTTGCTAATTATTTTTTTACTAATTATTATAAACAAGTAGTACAATAGTACTACTACTACTACTCTTTCGACTTTCGGCAGAATTTTTAATTTTTTAGGCTAGTTATTTTGAAAATAAAACTCATACAAATTTGAATGTCGTATTTATTAACATCTAATCAAAAGTCTAAATATATAATAAATTTCAAGCTTCTAGCTTTAAAAATGACGTAATTTCCATACAAACTTTCATCTCTTATTTCAACCCCTTACAGCACTTTTTGGCATTAAAAAGCAGCCTATGTCCTTTCTCAGGCAATTTCATTAAAATCGGTTCAGTAGTTTAGGCATGATTGCGTAACACACAGACAGACAGAGTTACTTTCGCATTTATAATATTAGTAAGGATACAAAAGTGTGTAATGAATGGCTAATGAAAACTCCTGAACGGATCTGAATGAAATTTCGTAGGTGCTTGGAATCACACATAGACTACTTTTTAAAGTCATCTTTGGCTGGTGGTCGGGACTTCAATCAAAATTAAATTATTTTGTTTTTAACAAAGAAAATGTGTCACCTTTTTGCAAAACATCTTTGATCTAAAAAGTTCACATGGACGGATTCAATGTCCCCATAACACATGATTTTCCTAGCATGGCGGTCATTAATCTTTTTGATAAGTAAATTAATTTTTAAGAGCTCTGATTGTATTTTTTAATTTACTGTAATTCTGTTAATGGTAACTAAACTTATTATTTACTTATTTTATCGCGGAATTCGAAAACCCTCCCACAGAAGCGGTTGGAAACCACTGACAAAGCCTGACAGTCATGTAAAAGGCTATTATTCTATAATTCTATGTGATATGTTGTTAAAGCCACATCTGTGTTAGATATTGACAGTGAAGGGAGATCACACAGTGCAGAACGCGTGAATAATAAACCCAAGTGCATAAGAAAACACGGTTGGCGCAGTGGTTAAGCGATGGGCTGCTTTGCTTGGGGACGCGGGTTCGATTCTCGCACCGAAATAAATGTTTTTATGGCCTACAAATCAGTGTTTGTATAAATACTTCATAAACAATTGTGAATGTGTGAACTATGTAGGTTCTTGTTATATATATATATATTTAATTGTAGATAGGTTTGCGTTTGACCACAATCTCATAATGTGGTCGATGATGAAGCATGCTTGCCTAGAAGTAGCCTATCCACTCTTGACTTAAAGACTCCCAGGTTATAGCTATCAGGAAGCACACACTCCGGCTGGGAATTCCACTCCTTAGCCGTACGCACAATGAAAGTATTCCCAAAGAGTTTTGTGCGTATGGGTGGGATAAAATTTGGAGATAGATAAGATTTTGAATGGGTTCTTCAAATACCATATCAGACACAATTTGCATGGTTCTCAAATGCTTTATTGTAAAAATGTGGAAAAACTACGAATATTATGAGTAGATTGCCGCATTGTCTGGCAATTTGAGTGCTTTTTGCGGCCTACCCAAACGTTCTTATCTTAGTATAATCGTTGAGCTCCATAAAGTTCTAAGTGGAGCTATCGTGATAAATGCTTGCACTGTCTGGACAGGCCCACTGATATCTATGTGCAACTTTCCTAAAAATATTGCCTCAGATTTAAACTACATGATTCTCATATGATTTAATCTGTACAGTTTGTTTGATAAATTTCAAAAGATACTGATCTCTGTGTTTGTTTCGGTGTTTCTTCTCAGGGTAGTCAGTTAGGAAACACCGGTCTCACGTACCTAGTTTAAATTTACGAAAAAATTCACGTGTAAAAGTATTATGTATTTAATATAGAATTTGGAAAATAATCAATGTAGAAAAAAGAAAGGAAAATCATTTAATTTCTGTTCAGTATTATACCTATAGGTACTATCTTCATATGACACAATATCTCTAAGTCAAGAGTCAATAGGTTACTTCTAGGTAAGCGTGCTCCATCTTCGACCACATCATCTAGCTGTTACCATCAGGTGAATAAATGCGAAAATTTTTGAGGATGTATATATGTTTGTTGCTCTTTCACGCAAAAATTACTGAACAGATCAGAATGAAATTTGGTAAGTAGATAGTTGATGTCTTGGAATAATATGTTGGCTACTTTTTATCCCGGAATTCCCACGGGATCGGGATTTACGCGGGAAAAACTTCCGATCCAACAGAAGCTAGTAATCAATAAAACAAAATAAAAAAAAATCAATATCCCTACAAAACTTGTATAACCCCAGACATCAGTAACTCTCAATAAAACTCTTTCCTAATTACAAACAGCAATATTGGTAAGAAGGTTGTCTGTAAAACATCGCTTTTAGCGATAAGACCGCCCATTGTAACATCCTTTGTAGTCGTTAAGTCCTTGTTTAATTCTGTTATGGTGTACAATAAGGAGTATACTTATCTATCTATCTATTAATCAGCACAGGAATCAAACCCGCTGCTCCTAACACCCACACATCATCCTAACATCGTGTCCTTGCATAACTACGTGCCAAATTAGGCGATACATACGCAGGTAACAAAAAAATCTCTTTCAACTTACAGTTTGTGAAGGTAAGCTTTAAAATAGTTAGAATTTAAACATGACATGTTTTTAAACTGTAAGGTTGTGGGGAAAGGATAGCAGAAGCTTTGGGGTCGATTTTGAAGGTTAAGCAACGGTGGCTAAGGTCAGTTCGTAGATGGGTGCCCATTTTAAGTTATCGAGATACCTCCGAGCCAAAACACGCTAAGCCGGTCACTGGCCGGGTTACTGGTTGTCATCATCATCATTCAAGAGGGTGTCTCAATTTAAATATTGTATAATGGTCTATTATTAACCCCACTTTTTCCCGACTGCAAAGGAAGGGTTATGTTTTTCGCGCGTATCTTGTATGTATGTATGTATGTATGTATGTAATATTCTTTATTACCTCATATCTCTTTAACCGCTGAACGGATTCACACAATTGAGGTATCTTTAGATTTGTCTTAGCAGCCCGAGTGTTCTTAGATAGGTGACATTTGAAAAAAAAAACATGGCGGCTGTGCGAAGCCATTATACATGGTGAAAAAAAAAATGTTTTTTCGAATACTGCAATATGGGTATCAAATTAAAGGGCTTATTACAAGGATTTCAAAAAGGTATATCATGTTTATCATTAGTGTAATACTAGCAAAATAATACAATGAGAAAGTTTAAAAATATGAACTTCACTTTCTGAATCCGGTGGAGTGCCAATGTGACACGACCGGGAAAACTAAAAAAATATTAATTAATATTTTAACTAAAAAGTTGAAAAAAGAAGTTATTTAAAAAATCTAAAAAACCCGACTGCTCAACTGAAATGCAAGAAACAAGCAGATTTTTATTTTGAAAAGTGATAAGCAGGCGGACCCATCCCATTAAAAAAATATGTTCAATTGGGTCCCGCCTGCTTATCACTTTTCAAAATAAAAATCTGCTTGTTTCTTGCATTTCAGTTGAGCAGTCGGGTTTTTTAGATTTTTTAAATAACTTTTTTTTGTGTTGTTGTTATTATTTGTTTTTATTTTGTTTTTTTTTGTTGTTATTTTTATCTTATTTTACTTGCATATAATTTTTATTTTTATGTCATTTGCTTTAGTTTATTTGCAGTTTTGTAAAGTTATTTTTTAATGTAAATGTGTGAACACTATAGACTCTGAGATTCATTTCTGATTAGTTATATTACATTTTATTATGTCAATTAGTCTATACTGTCCTCTCATACCAAAGAAATAAATAAACAATTGTATCTATTATGCAAAGATTGTGAAAATCAAGAATTTTTTTTAAAAGAGTAACCGTGGAGTTTCTTGCCGGTTCTTCTCCATAGGAAACGACCAATTTCGAACCGTGCCCTAACTTCTGACGTTTTATGAGTGCCCATTTAGGCCTATGTAAAATAAAACAATTTTGATTTCGATTTTAAATACCTTGAGCACGTTTTGAATGAGGATCTGAATGATGACGATGATTTGGAGAGAGAGAGAAGAGCGTTGTCGGTCCGATGTAATATGTTGGCCCGTAGGTTTGCTAGGTGTACCTACTAAAGAAGTAAAAATTACACTGTTTAAGGCCTACTGCCAGACTTTTTACACCTGCAGCCTGTGGGTCACGTATACGCAGAGGGCCTACAACGCTCTTCGAGTCCAGTACAATAATGCTGTCCGGGTGTTATTGGGGCTTCCGCGGTTTTGTAGCGCATCAGGCATGTTTGCTGAGGCAGGCACAGATAGTTTTGAGGCTATCATGCGTAAGAGAACGGCATCCTTGATGCGTAGGATACGTGGAAGCTCCAATAGCATCCTGAAGGTAATAGTTGAGAACCAGACTGTCCTTTCCTGATGCACTGGTCCCACAGGCATGCCTGCGGGCCCGGTGCTGAGGGAAAATATTTGAATTAAGAGGGGACGAAATTTTAAAGTTAATTTATTTTGTTTAATTCATTTTTTTATACTAATATAGTTGTATAAGTATTTCTGTTACTAACACATTATGGATTATCTGTATCCGAAATAAAGTATATATTATTATTATTTCATTTATTCAATATATATACATATTAATGATATTTTTAAATATTAATAAAAAAATATAAACATTTAAAAATATAAAAAATAGTAGCCCATCGGTATCGGGATCAGGGTCCAAGCTACCGGTGGTCAGGGCTCTTGAGACAGGAACCTCCTCACAATACGCGCCGTTTCCAGAAGTACTGCTCTCTCTCTCTTATTATTATTATTATTACATCCACAGCCTGACTTCACCCACTGCTGGTTATAGGCCTCTCTTCGCTTGTGCCAAGCACCACGTTCCTGTACCAGTCTCATCTAGGGTTTAACCACGATAGCAACAATGTCGTTTGCCCATCTCGCTGGCGGACGACCAACGCTCCCCTTTTTTTTATTGATAATAGTCTTGCGTTTGGCCACCATCTCCCCTGATGGTAAGTGATGATGTGGTCGAAGATGGAGCACGCTTGCCTAAAAGTAACCTATTCAGTCTTAACTTAAAGACTCCCAGGTTATAGCGAGACTCCGGCAGGGAATTCCACTCCTTAGCCGTACGCACAATGAAAGTATTCTCAAAACGTTTTGTGCGTATGGGTGGGATGTCCACCATGTAACGATGGCGCATCGCCATCTGTCTTGTAGTCCTCTTACCAGATATTGGACGCCACTCGGTCAGAGCTTTACTCCACCTGCCATCACCGCGCCTTCCTTGGTGTCCTGTCCAATCCCATTTGAGTTCCATAATGCGATTTCCGATATAGAAGACCTTCGTAGAAAAACCGACACTGGGTCTTGTCGAAAGGTATTGATTTACCCAGTTACTGGGTTGTGGAGGTCAGATAGGCAGTCACTCCAAGTTAAACAAAATCTCAAAATCTCAAAATCTCAGTTGCATCCGGTTAGACTGGAAGTCGGCGTCGAGATAGTTGGGAAAAGCTAAGCATATGATTTAAAGCCAAGCATATGATTTGATTTAAAGCTAAGCATATGATTTGATTTAAAGCTAAGCATATGATTTAAAGCCAAGCATATGATTTGATTTAAAGCTAAGCATATGATTTAAAGACAAGCATATGATTTGATTTAAAGCTAAGCATATGATTTGATTTAAAGCTAAGCATATGATTTAAAGCTAAGCATGTGATTTAAAGCTGAGCATATCATTTAAACTGTAAGCTCGTGGCAAGTGAAGCTTTGGTTTCCTAGGAAAGCGGTGCCGTCATATAGCGGCCGTAATACAGCGGTGAATGACGTCACTAGAACGTTGTCTATGTAAACAAAATGGCGCGGTTTCCTAGAGAACGGTAACTGACACCGTAACGTCAAAAAGCGGTGCCGTCATTTGCATGACGGCCGTCTTGACGGTGTCAGATGGTTTCGTGAACGTTTCATTGATAGCGGTGAAGCTATTTTAATACGTATTTGTGTTTTCTTTTACCGGAACAACGTATAAAATGAGTTCCAACTCTTGGAGCAGCGAGGATGACGAAATTTTAATAGATTTCGTACGTAACCATGAAGCTATTTATAATATAAAAAGTAAAGAATACAGAAAAAGTCAATTGAAACAGAATTGGTGGCGTGAAATTGGAGAAATATTAAATAAAACAGGTTAGCAAGTATATCGTCCCCGTAGAGCGAAAATTAACTAAGTCCAAAAATGACCAAAATGAGTTATCACTATCATTAATATCATAATTTTTTTCTCTATATATCAGTCTAACCGGTATTTTTGTAGCTGCCTTCGTTTTTGTTTTACGAAATGTGAATAGTAGATAATTCTACTCTTTGGATGCCACATCATAATAGGAGAAATAACGAACTTAATTAATTATTATACTTTTACCAAAAATTTACATAACTCAAAATTAAGTTGACTTAATTACTTTCCTATTAAATTATGAATGCATACATATACCTATAAGTAACTTAAAAATCACTACAATGATTTAGTGAATATTTAAAATCAATAGTTCGCTAAAACCCACGAAAGCGAAAATTAACTAACTCGACGTAGTGAATACTCACTCTAGATTTTTAAATTATTTGTACTACACTGCAAAAGCGAAAAATCATCAACCCATTTTAAACATTTTTTTTGTTTTAAAATGGATACATAAGATCTATAGTGAATAATAATTAAAGTCTTTTAATTATTATGTATACAACTTAGACATACATTGTTACAATTAAGGTACATTTCGCTCGCGAGGGCCTCGAGTTAGTGAGTTTATCGTTATTATTATGACGACTGAACGCGCCACTTGGGGAGATTCATTCGCGAGGTCGACGTCGTCTGATATACTCGCGATCCGCTGGTGCTAAAATTAACGTAATCATTACGTACCTACTGCATAAAAATGAGCCGTGCTAAGTTTAATCTTGATTTGTTGAATCAAAATGTAAAAACTATTTTAGAGGTAAGTGTGATAACTTTATTATTTTAATTTATTTTATAAGTAGGTATATTTTATGGTATTGTATTTTAAACCCTTTTTTACTTTTGTTAATGTCCATTATTTAGGAATATACATAAATAATAATGTTATTTTATAGGAATCTCAGTTGATGACTCCACAGGATCTATAGGGAAAGTAATTATGTATTAAGATACGTATTATTTGGGTGTTGCTTACCTATATTTTTAACGCTTGGATTATTAACCTTGTTGTATGTGTGTCTTTTTTAATAATGCTTGACTTAAAAAGTATATAATGTAATACACTCATTGGTATCGTACCTTGTAATAGAGGTAATTGTGGCACTTGGTACCTATTGTATTTATTAAGATACTTTGGGGTATTGGTGGTGAAACATAATTACGATCTACAGAGTTGATTTGCTTGATTACGATTGCTGGTGAAAAATAATTACGATCTACAGAGTTGATTTGCTAGATTTGATTACGTTTGGAAGCTACAAAGTTTTTAGTACCTACTTTCCAACTTTTTGTTCTGATGATTCAGTCATTGGATGATGGGAAATCATCCAATGACTGAATCATCCAATCTGAGAATTAATCAAAAATACCTTGCGATAGCAGTTACTTATTTAATATAGTTTAATTCTGACTAATCCACTAGTTAGTTGTCCTGTCATCTTCTCACTGCTTTTTTTACCATTAATATTTTTTCAAATTATACAAAATGCTGCATGTAGTGGTGTGGTGGTGGTGTGGGACGTGTGAATAATGTTATGTTATATTGCTCGTATACCTAACAGCTCGAGGTAGATTGCATCCTTTTTAGGGCCTACCTACTATTCAGTATGCTTAACATTCTCGTTATTATTTCAGGAAACAGAGCTGCTCGACGAGAGGAAATTGGATCGGTTCCATAACAATAATTTATTGATAGATAGTTGTGTTGAATCTGCTCCTCCATCCGCGTCAACATTAACTTCGAAAAGAGATCCTCTACTTATTAATCCACCATACTCTGCCCCAATGTTAGATGACACCACTAATGATGTTGTTTCCATTGAGAATTTGCTACAACGAAGAAAATATTTTATGTGAAATACATCAAAACAGCATTGAAGCCTAAAAGTCTCGTGAAAGTCCACACTCGGAGATAAGCGGTATTGAAGAGTTAAGTTTTTCTCCTCGTCAAATATTCTCAGATTCAAGTATTTCATGGTTCCCTGACAGTGAAGAGGACAGACGTCGCAAAAATAAAAGACGAATGTATGTTGCAAAATCTTCTAGTGACAGCGATAGTGAAGCAAGTACATCATATAGTAAGGGGCTATTTAAGGAAATGTTTTCAAAATATTCACATCAACAATGGAAATATTCAATCAAGGAATCAACAATATTCATTACCTCAAAAAACAACTTCTCCATCTTTTAACTCAAATTCAACTGGTAATGTCACTGTAGACAGTCAAGATTCTACTGAACAGCCATTTCCAAACGCTGTCACTTCAACCAATACCATCGAACTTACGCGTTGGAAATAAAGCGATCCTAGCAAGTGGAAGACAAACATCCCTGCTGCTGCAGCCGCTGAGAACCTCAAGTGGCGGAAATATAATAACCTTGTTGGAGGTTATATTTTCGAGCCTTTTGGGGTGGAGACCTTGGGATCGTGGGGTACAGAAGGCAATAAAATTAAATGGTTGAAAATTAAGTGTATACGTTTTGAGAGAAAATACCCTGGTAAGTTTTAATATCAGCACAGTGAGGAACCATCTTGCTAATATCTAGAATTCATCATATTAGAATGCCCAACTCAAACTTCATTTACTACTAGAAAGAAGAAAAAAGCATGATGCAGATGGAAGAGGTACAGAAGAACAGATCCAAGAGTTGAAAAATTATAAGATCCCACTAGGTTATCCCTCACCTCTGCCCATTTCAGAGGCAAAAAAGAAGGACCTTATGAATTTATGTGCAAAAGGGATAATCCCACAAGAGCTGCAGCAATAAAGCTGGGAATCCTACACAAGGTGAGGCGATACTTCACGCCTGGACAGCTTGTGTGCGCAGGAGCTCCATGACCTGATTCCTCCATCTCCATTTCACTACCGGTCTTCCAGACGCACGGCTGGGTACCATCCACACTTGGTTGATGTATATCAACCAAGTGTGGATGGTACCCAGCCGTGATGGTGGGTTTCAAGACGGTATCGTCTTGTTGTAGCAAGCACTTCTCCGCCACATTTATTGTGCGCACAGCCAAGTTGTGGAATTCTCTGCCGGCTACTGTGTTCGCTACCACTTATGACCTTTCAGCCTTTAAAGCAAGAGTAAATAGGCATCTTCTGGGCTCGCTCATCACATCGTAGACCTCATCTATCGCTTACCATCAGGCGAGATCGAGGTCAAGAGCGGGCTCATCCATAATAAAAACAAAGAGCTCCACTTGTGGTATCAATTTTTACCAAGAAATAAAGATGTAATTAATCGAACATTGTAACCAGACGAAGCCAGCTAGAGGTGGGAGAAAAAGAAATAGTGGACTAAATTCTAATTTCCTTCCTTTAATATTTTTTTTTTATAATTTTTCTGTTTGTGCGCATGAGGTTGTTGCACTTTTTTGTTTTTGTTAAAAACTGACAGTGTTTTGTTGATTTTTTCGCATTATTTCCTTTAATAAACATTAAGTAAATTTATTACAATAGTTTGATTACATTATTCATGTCATATTTAAAACAAAACTTACCACACAAGCTTCCAAACTTTAGATAGGTAATATTTCAAAAACACATTTGGTATATGTAATAGTTAGTTCCATTTTACCTAACTCAGGTTATTTTTCTTTATAATAATTTGAAACTAAGTGAAAAATCACTAACTGTGGTTGATAATTAACTATGTCAGAGATTGTATAAAGAATAATTAACTAGTTTGATGTTTTTAGTTTTTTCTTAATTATACAAAGATTTTTATGCATTATAGCTCTTATAATATAAACTTTATTTTTTTTCCTTCAAACAACAACTAAAAACATAAAGATATGTAATGGCTAGCCAAAGTTATAAGGAATCTTATTTTTAAAAACTTTAAAATTCATTATCTCAAAACATGATTTTTCGACTTGATGACTTTTCGCTCTACGGGGACGATATACAAGTTACAAAAAGTTTATAATTATCTATTTTCATTTCACATTACAGTACTTAATTAGCTACATTTATCTTATTTAAGAACAGCCTAATGTTGTGTCGCATAATTATGTTGCCACTCAATAGCCCCTGGTCCATTGAAGTATTTTTTCAATGTTTCTCGTATTTGAATAGGATTCGTTTGGGCTCGAACGTATCTTGGATACTTTTCGTTTGACGTTTTCTTTAAAAAAATGACTGACAGTGTGAAAAAACGGCCGTGGAACTTTCCACATATCGTCACCGTAAAGACGGCCGCCTTTTTGCGTCCGTAATATTACGGCCGCTATATGACGGCGCCGCTTTCCTAGGAAACCAAAGCTTAACAGCGTCTTCAGTTGGTCGAACTTTAAGGTTAAATAACAGTTGCCGATCTCGGTGTATAATACATTTTCCTGTATTGCGGGTGCATTACAAACATGTTAATTCACTTGGGTATACCACAGCTAGACTTATCTATAGGTAGGGTTGCCATCACCAAAGCCGGCCCTAGACAAAGACTTATAAACCCCGAACATTTGGGTAAAATCACAGTTTTTCCCCGGACACCGTAGAAAAATACATTTTAGAGCTTGAAACTAAACACAACGATGTTCAATTATGACTTTTATTTACTGATAAAGTGATAAAATTGTAGGGCTTTAGAATTTTTTTAATAACGGTCTCTTTCTTTTTATTTAATCAAAGTAACATAAACAATGAGATGAAATACCATAGGAAAATAATAATAGAGATCGTGCTTTTTGGTACCCGTAAGACCAATGTGTGTCTGGGTTTTACCTGGACGCTTTTCGGGAAAATTCCCCCGGATGCCCCCGGACGCTCTCAAACTAGGACAAGTCCGGGAAAACCCGGACGGATGGCAGACCTATCTGTAAACATTAAATCGCTTAATGCTGCACTAAAGTAGCCTCAATTCATGATAAGTTATTAATGCTTTATAATATTAACTTTGTAGATTAAATAAACTTGCACACCAATTAAATTGAGTATTGAATCAAATAAATATCTTTTATTGTGTAAACATTTATTAAATTAAATTTTTCAATATTTTTTTGATTCTTTTTTATTATTGTTGGTAAGCCACCACTAGGGTTGCCACCGTACTATATTATATAGTATCGTGCTATATTTCAGTCAATTGTATATGTTATAGAAAAATAATAGAGTACGAATAATACTATATTTTCAGCAGTAATTCAGTTGTTGAGATTTTCATTGGGAATATCAGAAAGAAACGTATTCACGTCGTTCGTTGTTTGTTAACCAAAGCTAAGACTAATAACAAATACTCATGGAAAAATAAATAATTACTAAAAATTAATGTGTAATATTTATTGTAAAGTTTTGAAAAAAATACTATTTTACCTTCAAAAAAAGGTGGACCATCACATGAGATAGTGGCTAGGTTTGAGCCACTATCTCATGTGATGTTCAGCGATAATGTGGTCGAAGATGAAGCATGCTGATAGCTATAACATGGAGGTCATTAAGAGTGATTAGGTTCCAGGTAAGCGTGATTCATGATTTTTGTTTTTTTTTTTAAACTGTATGAGGCCGATATTTCCTAGATGATTGATCTCAGATGAAACACTGAAACAAACTTAGAGGCCAGTCTCTGAAGAAATCGTGTAGGGTCCTCTGATATAATCTCTGTCTCTCTCCCTCAAAGGATTGCTGGGAGAATTGGAACTTAGTTAAGTTCACCTTTGTTATGAAATATAGGTATGAAATGTGTACCTACAATAAAGAATTATGTAACAGTGTAGGTATTTCTGTATTTCTGAATCATAGAGATTTGAGTAGACCTGTACAAACAGTGCAAGTACTCGCAAGTTCTCGGAAATTTAAGGCTCAACGCCGTCGTCTCATCATCATCATAATCAGCTTACAACGTTCACATGAGTACATATTGCAATAACTAAAATTAAAAGAACTAACGTAAAATAACCTACGTTCAAAATCCCTAAAATCTAAATCTCCCAATCTACCTGTGAATTACCTAAGTTTAAAAAAATCTGATTGGACTAAATATCTAATGTTCGCTTTCATTCGAATATTATCTACACCTAATTCAGGAGAAGCGAAACTTATTTATGAAATGGTTGCTGCATCACTATCTCCCTCGCTTACTCAATAATATATGTATTTTAATAGTAGTGTAATTAGGTATAATAATTAATTAGATCAGGGTATGATGAGGCTGACGTACCTTTGTTAAGTAAAAGCCTCTAAATAAATATAGATTAAAAAAAAATATCTAATGTTCAAAACATCGAAAATTTAAATATCGAACGACCATGAAACCGAAAATTAAAATAACGTAAGTTTATATTGTCGAATGGTAATGGTTAGATAACCTAGGTACGTCCAATATATCTGAAGTCAAATTATCTACAAAAGTGATATCGAAAGAACTAAATATCGAAATACAGAGAATCGAATGTCCTAGGTTAGGTTAGGTTAGAACAGCGTAAATTAACGCGCCACATCCCCTCTATTCTTTTTATTACTGATGGGCCCCACTCTTGACCTCGAACTCGCCTGATGGTAAGCGATAGATGAGGTCTGCGATGGGACGAGCGAGCCCAGAAGATGCCTATTTACTCTTTCTTTAAAGGCTGAAAGGTCATAAGTAGCAGGGAACACAGAAGCCGGCAGAGAAGTCCACAGCTTGGCTGTGCGCACAATAAATGTGGAAGAGAAGCGCTTTTCAAATTCAAATTCAAATTCAAATATCTTTATTTCGAGCCACATAGCTCATATAAGTAATTATGGTTAGTAAACAATTACCTTAAAAAACTAGGGTTAGTACACAACACGATACGAAGACAAATGTAATTGACAGCAGTGGACCATATATGGACAGTCCACTCTATCCGCGACCATCTTCAGAACCCTGTTGGGACTAGCCATGACACGAGCCACCAACGATGCTGCACGTTTGCGCATTATTGTGTGAAAACAATCAACACGCGCCGCTGCAAACATCCCTGACGCACTGCAACGCCATGGCAACCCCAACAGTTTTCTGAAGGCGTTATTGAATTGGACACGGAGGGCTCCATACGATGCCCGCGAATACCTCTCCCACAAGCTGCACGTGTAGAAGGTGGTACAGAATGCTCTAAAGAGCGTCACCTTTACTTCTGCAGTACAACGTGCAAACCTGCGGGCTATCATATTCGCACGCACGGACAGGGCCCTCCGTTCCCTCTCTATATCAGCATTGTCCTTGAGGTCAGTGGTGATCAAGTGACCGAGGTATTTAAATTGAGTCACTCGCTTCAGAGGAACACTGTTAAGCCGTATAAAAGGCACATCTTGATTATACCTGGTACCCGCCTCAAAAACAATGTACTGACTTTTCTTGTCATTATACAATAAGCCATGTGTTGCCGCATAACTTTCACACATGGCTAATAACGTCCGAATACCACCGACTGACGCGCTGAGCAGCACCATGTCGTCCGCGTAACTTAAATTATTGACACAGACACCATCAATATGACAACCGACATGATGACTGCTAAGCGCCTCAATCAGGGCATTCATATACAAATTAAAGAGGGACGGCGAGGTTAACCCCCCTTGTCTCACTCCGCACTCTAATTGATATGGGTCCGATAAAACACCTGCCCACCGCACACTGTTGACCTGGCTTCCATACCAATGCTTAAAGATTCTTTAAGCTTTGTACGACAAGACGGTATATCAACCAAGTGTGGATGGTAGCCAGCCGTGCGTCTGGTAGACCGGTAGTGAAAGGGAGATGGAGGAATCAGGTCATGGAGCTCCTGCGCACACTACCCGAAGTACAATTTGTAGAAAACCGACAGGCAAGCAACGGTTCGCCGATGAGCCAGGCTATGAAGCTTGTCCACCAGCACCTCGTCGTCTATAAGCCGTCGCCTATCATTTGGTTTAGATGAGGGCAAACTCCGAAAAGGCTAAGAAAAAGGCTAAGGGAAAAGGCTAAGCAGATGACGAATATTTCGATACGTTTACAACTAGATGTTAACGGTATTTTAACAAATTTATGTACTTGTTCAATGTCTCTCTATAGACCCCATTATTCACAGCATTTTTGTTAATATCTAATTAAATTCAACAGCCCAGATAAGATTGCAGCACCGCTTGCAGCTACTTTAAGGCCTGGCCAGACGCCAATGTAAGTTACAGTTAACCTAATGTTATGTTAAGTCGTTACTAAGTAAATCTTATCCACTGCTCTGTAAAATGTATTTAAGTACCTACACAACGTGTAACGGAAAGGGTGTAGACATACCAAGGGCACGGCTTCTTTGGGTGATATCAAACGATATTGGAAGGGTTTTTTAATCCTATCTCTACATGTTCGAAAGTAATGAGAATTTTTAATACATTGATATCAGAAACCGAACTTTTCAAATTGTAATAAGCACATCACAGAACAGATTTATCGTGATATTTGAAAGTAACGTGGAAAGTTATTGACCTACGTAGTGCGGTGACACGATTGTTATGATTTCAATTTAAGAAACTTACGAAACCGAAAATTTGGTATCAATTTTTAGAGTATTTTATTTTGAGTTGAAACCCTTCCAATATCGTTTGATATCATGCAAAGAAGCCGTGCCCTTGGTATGTATATACACTTTTTGTTACACGTTGTATATGAGTATAAGCGATGGCGTTAGTGACCAGGAGCAGCGGTAGCAATAGTCATGAGTTCGATCCCAGTAAGTCACATTATTTTGTTTAATTTTTATCATCACTATTAGCGTCAATAGTGTAACGGCTAAAGTGACGGACTTGTGATCGAGACGACGCGGGTTCTAACCTCACCCATTACACTGTTGCTGTGAAATCACTCCAGACATAAGCATATTTAGGTTAGTAGGAGGAGTTAACAGGATTGCTAGTAATATGAATTCAGCCCGCATTTCTAGTAGTCTTTAAAAAAAAAACTATCAGTAGATTCACTTGATAGGGAGTTTGTCGTGTCACTTTCTAAATACTACACTAGGAAATGTTGATGGGCAGGCGTTTTGGGCACTGTTTTGATGTTATTTTTGGATAAGATAAGATTTGTTTATTTATTCCAAACATGTGTTCCATATAAGAACGCATGTGAGATAACAAAAATTAAAATAAAGTTTAGACATGTTTGCCTATACGATGGCGTGCAAATGTTAAAATATTCAATTTCACAATTTTAATTTAAACCCAATAATATAAATTTATAGAGATAAGCAATAATAAAAAAATAAATACATCTCAAAATTAAAAATATTAAATGTCAAAATATACACAACAAAACAGAACAAAAGTAAAAAAAAAAAATATTATATGAAAAAAGTAAAAAAAAAAATATTATATGTAATTTTTTTTATCAGACTTGTACATGTCAAGATTAATCGTGGATATTTAAAAAGTGTTGATTTTCAGTCCAGATTAAAAGACTTGATTAAATCAAGTGAAATTAATATGAAATAATAATAATAATCAATATGAAATTTTCATAGGTCATAAAGGTAGAAGGAGTAAGAAATAGAGATAGTTTTTCGAGACATGTTTTCTGGAAACTGAAATGTGATGGAAAACTCATAATTATAGGTTGTGCCCGATTTTGACCGCGATTTCGCCTGATGGTAAGCGATAGATGAGGTCTACGATGGAACGAGCGAGCACAGAAGATGTCTGTTCACTCTTGCTTTAAAGGCTGAAAGGTTTTTGTGGTAGGAAACATAGTGGCTTGTGGTTTATTTACCTTAGTCCAAGGGTTTTCTCGTTGCCATAGCTACTGAGTGGAGTAAAGTAAAGGAAGAGTCCTTGAATAGGCCTTTTTTTCCGGTTGGGAAAATCATCGAATGACTTCTTCCGCTCTGGGTGGAGCGGAAGGGAGTGTCAGACTTTTACTGACTAAAAACCCACCCTGTTCCTTCAGCCACTCTTAAGTTCCGGGGCCGCGGTATCTCGTTAGAACACTGCAACTGATTATTTCTACCACAACAGCTACACATCGGGAGTCTGTTTATGTTTAATTAATGGTCTAAATAAATATATTAACAAAAACTTTTCCTCAACTTTTTCCATCTTCCCTGCGTAGCGACATTTCAGCGGGTCGGTTACACGAAATTTTGGTGGCAATGATTTAACAAGCGGTTAAAAGACTCAAACTCAAAATATTTTAGTTGTCGTTAAAACGTCAGAAGTTAAGTGCACGGTTGGAAAATTGTCGTTTTTATGGAGAAGAACCGGCAAGGAACTCCACAGTTTTTTTTTACAGCCAATGGAATCACAAATAAAAAATTGTAAAACAAGTTTATGAGTCTGCAGTGTCCTCCCATTAACAAAAAAGCTTTATATTATATTAAAATAAACTTGATAAACGACAACATTAGACTTCAATAGTGAAGGACAAATACGTAGGTAATAAAAATGAAATGAAAAAGGAAATCTGTCAAGGATTGAAAGAAAATTCAAATCTAGAAAGATCTGTATGCTTTTCTTCGGCGAGAATGTCCTTTGCAATATTTAAGTTGTTACGACTTAAAACACTAACTAGGGAATTTGATGCACAAAATCCGACCAAGTTTTAAGTCAATATAGTTTATTAGTCTCTTCAAGTGACATGGAGAGCTGTCTTTATTTATATAAAAATAATTTTGCAATGTTATCATCCATTTGGTTAGTTTTCTTATTGACAATATCTTCTTCTATTCTTATCGCGACTTGGCTCCGCCTGTGCGCGGTCTCATTCTTATAAATCACGAACTCTTAATAAATTGTACACCAAAACCTTCCACACGAATCACTATATATTGGTTAAAATCGCATGAAAATCTGTTCAGTAATTTTTAAGTTGATCGCAAATAGACCTACAAACAAACGCGGCAGGGAACTTTTTATATGTAAGTTTTTTTAATAGTTTGTACCCGCTTTTACGTGATTATTATTTTTATTACAAAAATAGTTTATGGTTCTTATCTAATATTTAAATAATTTCTATTTAGAAACAAAAATAAAGAAGGTTTTTATGACGGCTTTGTCTTAAGCTAGTGGCTAAAATAAATCCTTAAAAATGCTTCAAAAAAGCCAAATTTAGAGTTCACTAAATCAAACTAAAATAAAATGTTGTCTCCACTATTTAATCAAATGAAAATCTGCCCAACCACAGAAACAGTTACCAAACACAGTAAAATCTCACCTTACCAAACCAATCGGTAACGGCAGTTAACCACAAACCACAGCGGTAACTGCCACGATCGCTTAACTGCCGTTAACGCAGTGCCACCGGCTAGGCTCAGGTGTCCCGTAATACACTTTGAGTGACTCGTCCTTTCTCTTGTAAACGTAGCTTTTACGGTTATACATATTTATACACTTTCCTTATAATTATACAGCTTCGTGTTTGTTGAGTAGAGACATAATTACTTGTATAATAATGGCCGAGTCGGGCTTGGGATCGAGATGTCGTGTAGCATTCGTACCCTACCCATTATACTATTTTCTTGAATGCACTCCAGAAACAAGCATAATATTTAGCTTAGTCGAAGAGGTTAACAAGCTTGCTAGTGACATTATGTTTTTAAAGAGACTATCGGCGATTCAAATTTAAGAATTATCGTAGACAGACAGAGATATGAGAAACGCCGACTCCGTATAATAAAGGTATAGTTTTGATTGCCTTCGGTTTGATTAATCCGATTTACTGATTATGAACAATCCCCAAGTTAGCACTAATGTTAAGACGAAAGGACCATTACCTGCCAGGGTTGCGGGAATTTCGTAACCGGGTACCGCAGCCCCAGAGAGCAACGCAACCAAAGAAACAGGGTATGTTTTTTGACCGTCGAAGTCTGACTCTCCCGTCTGCTCCACCCAGGAAGGAGTCATTTGATGCTTTTCATAACGAAAACGGAATTTGAATATCTTTTACCAGATAGGTTGTCACTGGTACTCAGCTCCATTCAGATAGACTGGAAACTGACTCTGCAGTTCGCCAGCTGATCATGGGATCCGGGGAAAAGATGTCAGCCAAACATCAGCTGTACATCCATCCAACCATACATCTAACCAATCGCTTATATTATTATGAATGTAGGTAGATTATTTATTATATCTTCGTATAAATAGGTCAACTTTTATAGATTGGTAGATTTCCGGATTAAAAAGTTCTTTGATCCAGACTAAAAGTACCAGGCTCGCATAAATCAAAGGTAGTTCCAATTCCAATGTTTGAACTAAAAATATCAAGTACTAGTATTTATATATAGAACACTACGGACTCTTTGATAAAAAATATATTTTACTTTTAATTTTAGCAGCTGAACAAGTGTTTGTAGACAGACTAAAGTGTAAAAATATGGAAAAAATATTACTTTTTTATTTTGAAATAGCGAATGAAAATATTTTGCGAACGCGCCCCGTAGTTGAGAGGTCGAGGGGTAGTGATGGACACTGCTAATGTCGATAAAATTAACGGTAATTAGTTTTAAACATATTGAAGGTTTACCGAACCTGTTGAGTTTTTCTTAGTGGGTTAATTAAGCATAGACAAGGACTTATGTGTTTGAGGTCTACCTAGTAGTCATTTTGCATTTAGTTGATGATATATTGTTTAAATTCATAATAGGGTTGGAGGCTACTCTTTTTCCCCCAATTAGCATCTGTTATTTAAAAAAATAAACAAATTGGATTCACCATGGAGACAGAGAGAGAGAGTAACTATGAAGTTTCATGCTGTTCTTCTCTAATTTGGAAGCATGCTCTAGCTTCTCATCTTTCGTAAGTGCCCATGTAAGTCTATGAAATAAAATATTTTGAGTTTAATTCTACAATTCTGAGCAGTCGTGGCCTAGATATATTATATTCTTTTTTAGAGATGAGAACCTGGCAGACACTATTACTTTTTATATATATTATATTATAATGTATAATTAAAATCACGTGATGTGTTTTTCTATTATTGAAGGAATACATTTATTGATGAAAGGTTATTATAGATTTCAACAATTAATTACAACAAATATACAAAATTATGTACTAAAATACAAACTACAATAAAGCATCAAAAAGTTCATCCTCAATGCTGTCGGCTGGCAACGTACCCAAGATACTGGCGGCATTGCCTCGTTGTATGGCAATGCTTAGCCGTTGACCAAAGAAATAGCCCAAAGAAATAGCCAGCCCTTGGGTCGCGGGAAGCGTCAACGAGCCTTTTCGATATTTCTTTAAAAAGGCTGTGAGCACACGGGTCCCATAGTCCGAGAGTTTCGACCCCAAACGGCTCGAAAATATGGTTATCACCGAGATGACTATATTTACGCCGCTTGAGGTTTTCCGCAGCCGCAGCGGGAGCGCCAACACAACATGATAAACTGGGAAGATGGGATGGCGCGACAGTATCGACACAAGTTGCGTCCCACACTAAAGGCCTACCTATCTTCCAAGGAAACAATGACATGCCGTCCGATCTCTTGCCATCATTACGCGCCAGTCCAATGGGTTCCAATACAGCTGGAACGCCGACGGTGACAAGGGCTCGTCGGATAATGTCATTTAAGTTGGCATGTCGTGCAAAACGACCCGCACTACGGCTGCAAGAGAAACCATGGTGCCCGAGGCTGTTGACCGCTTCCCCACAATTACAGCGATGAGGAGAACAACAAGGGGCTCCTAGGCGTAGTGAAGCAGCGATGCGGAAAGTGGTGTCGTCAAACAAAGTGCCTAGATTTGAGGACGGTAGAGCATGTAACCAAAGACCTGATTCCCACTTTCCCACAGCCAGCAGACGAGCACACTCAGCAGAAGTAGCAGACGTGGTTAGTAAATTATTCAGAACTACTCTGCAGAGCGGCTCATTCCACCACCTCTGGGAAGATGGTATAACAGGTAGGTCAGAATTCGGACAAGCGAGGTTCCAGGCATCAATAGCCTCAGTGAAGCACGGCACATTGAAATCAATCAGTGTGGAAGCCAGGATATTCCTGATTAATTTCTCAGTGCTGTGGACCGAGGAAATGAAAGCCGGTAAACTAATACTAGAAATTTTGCGGATTCCGAGCTTCCCATGCGGATGGGAAGAGAGGCTTGGGCCCAAGCTCGGTCATCCAAAGCCACATTCAGAATTAAGGACAAAGTTCGTCTGATAATTTGATCCATTTGAACTAAAAGTTGATGGTGCTTCCACAAATGGGAAGCACGAAGAGAGTATGTTAATTTAGGGCCGAAACAGCAGAAACTAATTATAGTGATGGCCGAGTGCATATTGATTTGGAGCAATCTTTCCGAAACGTCATTGAATTTATAAATTTGTTCTGCAATAAAGTCGGGAAAGGAAGTATCAAAGATTGGAGAACCAAGGAGACGGAGAGAACTTTTCTCAATAATTTGAATTCCAGGTGCTATTTCGTTAAATTTAGAGAGAGTCAGTAGTCTGTCAGTGTTATCTGTTAAAAATAATTCACATTTTGAAAGGTTGAGGTCAAGGCCAATAGAATGTAGTTCATTTTTTAAGAAATTTAGGTCTGCTAAAATATTTTCTACATCACCTCCCAAGGTTCCGTCATCAAGATACCAAACATTGAATTTAGAATTTAGCTTTCGAATTATTGGGTGAATAGCTAAACTGAAAATCACTGGCCCGAGAGGGTCACCTTGTTGACAGCCAACAGCTGATTCTAATAGATTGTCTCGAAACAATAATTTGGATGGATTTCTATAGCATTGCCAAAGGAAACTATAAATTTGGGGTAATTCTTTTTTAGTCTCAGCCAACAAAGTGTCCCTGTTAACTGAATTGAAGGCGTTCTTTATGTCAACCTTCAGAATGGCCTCGCTTTTCCCAGAATTTAGGTATGTCGACAAAGCGTGTACGGCAGCCTCACAGCCCCCTTTGGAACCGTAACCAAGTTGCAGGGGCTGAAATTTTTCCGAAACAGCCTCACCATAAAATTTATAGCAAATCTTGGCTGCCATACGGCGGTAGGTGGTTCCCACGGCAATGGGACGAATGCCGCCATCTTTCTTGCGTAGCGCACATAAATTGGCGCCATACAGAATATCGATGACAGATTCGTTTACCTTGCCGGAGAGCATAAGGTTAACTAGAGCCGTCAGCTCCCTCAAGAGCGACTCACCAGCTACCCCGGAATACTCGATGATCTTTATTGGGAAACATAAATAATGTTTTTAAATGACGAAAAACATTAATTTCTATGCAATATATGATTAATTGACGGATTTTATTATGCTCTCCTTCTCCCTATTCGATAATTATGTGATAAAAGGATTACGTCTTTTCTATTCTATTCTTTATTATTTTCTATTCTGGGTGGAGCAGAAAGGAGCGCCAGATTTTTCCAGAAAAACCCACTCTACTCTTTTAGTTGCTCCTGCGTCCGAAGCTGCGGTATTTCTTCATTATATTCTCGTAATTACGGAATGGATGTCCTCTTAGGTAGCCACATTACACGAACCTATCATAAAAAAGCCTTTCATAAGTGAAGCAGTCCATACCAAATGACAAGCAGCTTACTTAAAACAAACGTTGGCTTGTTAGCAACTTATCGATATAATTTCTTGACAATAATATCGATACCATCCCGGCACTACCCTCTAATATGGAGTGAATGCCGAAAGTTTGCATATTTGTATATTTTCCGACAGAAAACCTTTTATACTGTTACTTTAACTGCAAACTACTTCATCTTCTGGTACACAAATAGCCACCCTGTAGCATATACAGAGTGAGTACTACTCCACCGTTTCATTTGCATTTGGTGCACAGTAAGTCGTATAGAAACACAAGATATTTTTTACAAAATTATTGTCACACACTTCTGAAAAACTATTTGTAGGCAATTAAAACCTTTTTGTTACGCTGCGGGGATGGAACCTGTGATACGCAGCACAGCAGCCAATGGATCAATCACTGCGCTATTAGGGTATTGGCCTCGTGGTCGAGAGGTTGAGGGTTCAAATCCCACTCATTACACTATTGCACTATAGCGGAACTCGCTTCAGACACAAGCATTTAATACTGTGTAATAAATGTTGTGAATACAACTTGTAACGGAAACCCCATATCTATCCAAAAGGACTGAAGACAACATCTGGTATGGAGTCTCTATGCAAAGTTTCAGCTCAAAATAAGTGACTCAAAGAATTGATACCAAATTATCGGTTTCATATGTTTCATGAATATCAATAATAACAAACGTGTCACAGCACTAAGAGAGTCGATAACTTTCCACGTCACTTGCCAATAAAACGATAATTCTCTTCGTTCTTCTTAATTTGAAAAATTCGGTCTCTGGTATCAATGTATTGAAATTTCTAATAAGTTCCACACATGTAGACGTAGGATTACAAAACCCTGGCCATATCGTTTGTTATTATCCAAAGAAGCCGTGCACTCGGTATGTATATACATTTAAATTACACATTGTATATTCACAACATTTTGTTTTTTAACAACAACATTGCCCTACACTAGGAAATTCTCCCGTATTGGAACAATTATTTGTAGGCGATTAAACATTTGTTTCGTTGCGGGAATCGAACCCGAGATAGGTACGCAGCAGCCAATCACTCAACCACTGCTCATCTATAAATAAAAAATCATAACAAATCAAAACATTCATTCATTCTGTCTATGGAAGAATTGATACAAAAACACTAAATGTTTTTCCCCTGCTGGGCAAATGTTTAGGCTGATTATATCGACCGACCACTGCTTCCTTGTTCAATATTTATTAAGCGAGAATATATCTAATAGAAAAATGGATAGGTAGGTAACAATTTTAACGTATTGAGATTGCTGAAGCGTCAATAGCCTAATGGATAAGGTGTCGGACTTGTCATCGAGAGGTCGCAAGTTCTAACCCCACACATTACACCAATTGCCGTGAACTCACTCCAGACACATGCATATTTAGCTTAGTTGGAGGGGTTAACAGGATTGCTAGTAATGTGAATTAAAAAAAAAAAGAAAAAAAAGAAAGAGAAAGAAAGAATTCTACCCACATTGCTAGCAGTGGCGAAGGCTACATACAACTCGATTCCTACCGGCTTCCCTTTTGAAATATGGCAAATATTAGTCTATTATTTTATAAATATGAATATATGTCGGCGCCGCGTCGACCTTGTCAAATTACTCAACGTTAAACTGCGCGCCCCACTTCCGGCACCTTTTACTTCCGCTGGCACGTGACTTATAGGGCGTGCACACGCAAGTGAGGGGCATTCGATCGTTGGCTCTCGAGCCGAGCGGACCTCTGATTGTATTTCTGTTTTATTTGAGTTATATTATTGAGCAGTGATTTGTGAAGTGCTTAAATAATTGTATTTAAATAATGTGTAAATAAAATGTAATGAGTTATCACGATGGTTTTATTCCGGACTACGCCTTTCATCTTATATATATAAATAGTAATCTATTATTTTCAATTAAACAAATAAATTTTTACGAAGTTACAAGATTTCGAAGGCAGCCACAGGGCCACAGTTACTGGAATTCACGCATCACACTTGAGCAAGGTAAGCATTTTTTGGTCCGGCTTCCCTTTTATGAAAATTCACCCTTCGCTACTGATTGCTAGTAATCTTTAAAAAAATTTGCTCTGTGTCTTGGAAAGCATGATATGCCTTTGGTCACAGCTGTCATTTTTGCATCTCTGATAGTAGTTACGGTTAGACAGAATTAGCCATACAATCTATCACCAGTCCTGCCACCGAGTATCGGATTTTATAGCTACAGGGTTCTGGACCAGATAGGCAGTTCCTCCATGTATCAACACTAATACTCAGTTGCATCAGGCGAGATTACCCATACTTCAGGAGCTCGGCATCACGCAGCATCTGATTCTGTCGACCGTAGTACAGTCGCGCATACTGCAGTACTTTGGTCACGTTTCTAGGCGGGGGAACGACTCCATACAGCGGCTGGTCGTTCAAGGAAAGGTAGAGGGAACGTGGTCGCGTGGCAGCTCACCAATGCGCTGGACTGACCAGGTGAAATCAGCACTGGGAAGCGGCATATCTGCCAACAGGGACAGATGGCGGGAGATAGTGCGGAGAGCTGTTACCGCTCCTACCACCAACGCGGAAGCCTCGACGTGACCACGACCGCTCTTTCAAGAGCGAAGTGCCAAAGAAGAGACCCAGGTTTCAAAAAAGGCTGAGCAGGCCCAGAATATAATAATAGAAAAAATCAATACTTACACGTGCCTTTCGTATTTTTTTTTATAGTTGATAGGCTTGCGTTTGACCATAATCTCACCTGATCTTAAGCGATGATGTGGTCGAAGATGAAGCACGCTTGCCTAGAAGTAACCTATTCACTCTTGACTTAAAGACTCCCAGGTTATAACTATCTGGAAACACAGACTCCGGCGGGGAATTCCACTCCTTAGCCGTACGCATAATGAAAGTATTCCCAAAACGTTTCGTGCGTATGGGTGGGATGTCCACCATGTAACGATGGCGCATCGCCGTTTGTCCTGTAGTCCGATGATGGAACGGGCTTGGCGGAATAAGACTGTGCAATTCCATGGCACACTCCCCGAAATGTAACCGATAGAAAACTGATAGGTTTGCAACACGTCGCCGATGTTCAAGGCTCTGGAGCCTTGTCTCGACCAGTTTCTCGTTGCTGATGAGCCTTTTGGCCCGTTTCTCTATAGACTATTTTTGAATGCTTGTTTTGTAGATAAGTTGTAATTAGGTATATGTGTTTTGTATTATCATTCTTTTTCAGATTTTGATGAATCTAGGTGGCTTGGTGTACCAATCTCCGGCCAACGCAGACGCGGGCTTGCGGACGTGACTTGTAAGAACCAGGCCCGGGTCGGCTGCGCGTCGTGATTCACACGGGCCTCAAAGACACGCCAGCACTAGTGACGGGGCCCCATAAGGCCATTACCTGCCGGGGTTGCGGTAATGTTGTAACGAGATACCGCGGCCCCGGAACTTACGGGCAGCTGACAGGTGGGTGTTTAGTCAGTAGAAGTCTGAAACAACCTTCAGCTCCACCTAGAGCGGGAGAAGTCATTCGACGATTTTCCCACCCGGAAAGAAAAGGGTGCCTGGAGTCCGTCTGTGTAGTTTGAATACTTTTGTGAGGATAAATCCCCCTTTCTGTCAAAAAATAAGATATGGTTTACAGCCTTCCCCCAAAATCTTCTTACGCAATAAATGACAGGACACATAGTAAGCATCCAATATTATCTTAAAATCTACATACATTTTACATGCAATCTTTAAGTAATTGAACTTGGATGTTTCCCCTATTTCGGAACTGTTGCAAGCGTGAGCGTGATCATGGCTCTTGCAGCAGTGCTGAAATATCAAAACTCGAAACAATACACATGTTAAATACCCCGTTTTAAATTCTAATGATATTGATGTGTGTGACCATGTTAGCTTAAAAACTTGAAATTTTTAATTAAGGCCAAGAAGACGAAGTCCTTGCAGATGGACAGATCAGATCCGTGCAACGCTGGACACCAACCTGCATAACGTTCTCCATTCTGCCAAGGACAGGAACAAATGGCGAGATACCGTCCGGCAGAAAATGTTTCCGCAGATAGGGAATCACGACCCTCAGTATTGTGGAAAATGTCGATTCCGTTCTAAATAGTACCCCAGGAAAAGTTTATTCTGTTACTAACGTATCGCTTCGTTGATTGAGTGCTCGCAAGCGCGACTGGTGAGCACGAATTCTCGGGTTCGATTCGGGTTCGGTCGGGTAAAAAGTGCTATTGGGATTTTCTGTAAGGAATTTCTCATTAGTAGTCCAAAGTTTGGAAGTTTGCGGTGTGATAAACCAGTTCTTCGGAAGCAGGTTAAGCCGTTGGACCAGGCCGTCATTTCGGTAGTCAGAAGACAATAATTCTGAAACTGGTCTCACCTTTGGGATGGATCTGCGAAATACCAACTGGACGCGCTTGAGTCTATCGAGAAGCGGGCCAAGAGACTCATTGGCAACGATGCACTGGTCGAGTCAAAGCTCCAGAGCCTTGAACACCGACGACGAGTTGCAAGTCTATCGGTTTTCTATCGGTTACATTTCGGGCAGTGTGCGATGGAATTACACAATCTAATTCCGCCAAGCCCGTTCCATTATCGAACTACGAGCCAAACGGCGAAGCGCCTTCGTTACATGGTGGACATCCCACCCATACGCACAAAACGTTTTGGGAATACCTTCATTGTGCGTACGGCTAAGGAGGGGAATTCCCTGCCGGAGTCTGTGTTTCCGGATAGCTACAACCTAGGAGTCTTTAAGTCAAGAGTGAATAGGTTACTTTTAGGTAAGCATGCTTCAACTTCGACCACATCATCACATAAAATCAGGTGAGATGTGGTCAAACGCGAAACTATTAAAAAAAAACCAAAGGGGTGTCACCCAGCTACAGGATTGTAAATGATAGGCAGTCTCTCCATGTAAACACTAATACTGAGCTGGATCCAGTTAAACTAGAAGAAGCCTTGGGATCGGCTTTCAGTCTAACTGGATCGGATAGTTGGGAAAAGACTAAGGGATGATGATGATTCTGTTACTAACGTATAAGTTACTACAAGCATTTCAGAAGACATTTATTTTGAACTCACAGATAGACGCTTCTGTAATGTAAAAGATGATTCAAATATGTATTTGACTCAAAAACCTTTGTAGACGGGTTATATAAAAGCTAAAAAAAAAAAACAAAAGTCCGTCACACAATTGAGGCCATGAGAGCCAGAGTGGCCTAACCGTATTTTTGTTAATACTGATTTTAATTGATAAAACTGCTCTAAACGGTAAAAATCATAGCACCACATTGGCCTAAAATTTAGTTCAACATTTTGACCTTATTTAGACAGTTGAAATTTTTGAGGCCATGAGAGCCAGACTGATCTAGCTGTCATTTTTTCAATAAGTCGATTTTACGGTTAGGCCACTCTGGCTCTCATGGCCTCAATTGTAAAAGAGCAAAAGGTGCCAGAAATTCTGTTCCATTTTCGAAATCATTCAGTTAGCTGTCAAATATTTTGACAGCTCGAACTATTTGAAGATGTCAAAATAGTTGACAGCAGTCTATGGTGATAAAAATGTCAGATACTTTTATTTTATTTTTGAATTCAAGTAAAACTTCGTGCATATCAATAGTTATGTTAGTACACAATATTCTCGCAGGGTTGGCTTTTGCTCAACAACAATGCTTCGCTAAACGGAACTCTCTAATTGGTACTGCCGCAGGCGTTTGAGAGTCGGATGAAGATTTTTCCGAATAAGGAATACGTTGCGATGTTGTAACTTATAATGATTTTAGTTTTGTAGAAAAGCAGCATTTTTAGAAAATATTTTGTTTTGTTAATGTTAAAAATTTTAAAGTTTGGTTGGGCTAAAGTTTGGGGTTCAATGAGGCATTGAATTTTGAAGTCTGCGGCTTTATTCGAAGTTATATAAAATGTCAACTAAATGACATATGAAAGAGGATTTGAAAGCGTCAATAGCTAAGGTGTTGGTCATGTGATTGAGAGATTCTACACTGACACTATTACACTATTGTCGTGAAGCCACTCTAGACACAAGCATATTTAGCTTAGTTGGAGGGGCATACAAGATTGTTAGTAATGTGAATTCTACGCTTATCGCTGGTTCTTTATAAAAATAATTGTAGTCTAAACTGCCAAATTGAACTATGAGGATCCATACAATTGTATAAATTCTAGTTCTTTAAATATAACAGACGGATGTGTTGTTGGGGAGCTTTGTCACGTCACTTTTTCAGCTGAATTAAATAGTTAGGAAGTGGTGACGGGTGGCCGTTTTGTGGTACAGTCTTTATACAACGTGTAACAGAATAAACGAATTCCTGAAAGTGGTTGGTTCAGAATCAGCTTCTGAATCGATTTCCGTCATAAAAAATACCAAGGTGTTAAATTTTGACGGAAACATCTTTCATTTAACTTAAAATGGAAAGACAGTATCATGACAAATTAATACAATCTTTAATTCAAGGAAATGCGCTCGTGTGCGTGTCGGCCGCTAACATTGCATGCGTGTATGCGTCTGCGTAAGGATATTGTATGACGCACATACGTTTTGCGTTTAGTAAGGATAACTATTTTATAGAAAATGTCTAGGTTTGGTTTCAATTTATATAGTTACGGATGTTGTTTTAGACTTCTAATTTAATATTCTAATTGGGGTGTCTGAGGTATTGCGCTTAATCTGTTAAACCTTGTATACATTTTGACAGTTGATTTGATTAATGACTATTTTCAATGCTTGTTTAGTATTTATATGGAAGAGACATATTTTATTTGCTAGGAAAAACAAACAGTTCCACATTATTCATTACAATAAGTCCTTACGAACATATAGGGTTATACAAAATAATGTGCAACCAACAACGTTCACCACAGGTAAAGTACAACAAGAAAAATACAATATTGTGATAGAGTACAGGTAATTGTATTTTTTAATCTGGATGTCTTATTAAAAACTACCTGCGCCTGCGAATTTGTTCGCATGGTAGATTTTCCCGCGTTTATCCCGATCCGGTATGAATTGCGGGATATTAAGTAGCCTTATAACCTCCTTTATCTTCCAGTGAAAGTCCCATTTAAATCCGTTCAGCCGTTCCAGCACAAACAGAAAGACAGACAGACAAAAATTTTTGTGTTTAAGCATCATGTGCCTATCTGCAAAATAAATACTAGGAAAAACTCAGTTATTTTGAAATCATGGACGGGTACATTTTTATATTTTTAGAAAATCGAGCGACAATGCATTGATATAATTAAGTTCTATTACCTACTAAGCAAAAGATTTCCATGTAATATATGTAGTTAAATCCTTAGTGTGGGAAGAAACCCGTGTTGATACTTTTGCGTCTTCCCTAGTTCATCATGATAGGCTGCCGGCGTCGCTGCAGCTTCAGAAAACCTCAAGCGATGAATTAATAATAATGATTAACCTAATAATAATCGGAAACTAACGGATGACACGCATGTGACTAAAAGTGTGATAGGTTTGAATGGTGATGGATGAGGAAGAGGAAGGCCAAGTAAGGTGGATGGTTTGTGTGAGGAATGATATGAATGAAAAAGAGTAAATGATGCTGTGACGTGTGACAGTGGAGAATGGAAGAAGAAAACGTGTTTCAACGACCCCCAATATCTGGATACTGGGGGTCAGGAAAATGATGATGATGAACCTAATCGGTAAAACTATATTTTCGAACTGTTTGATATTGAAAGCTGTTGTTCGTGGGACCGTTATGCTCACAGCCTTTTTAGAGAAATTTAACCTAAGGGTTGGCTTTTACTTTGATAACGGGGCAATTTCGCTAGTCTATTGAGTTTATTACCTGCCAACTGCGTTGAGGACCAGTTTCCTATTACTTACATTTCGATCGGTTTTCTATCGGTTATATTTCGGGGAGTGTGTGAAGGAACTAGGTTAACTAATTAGTTAGTTAGTTTAGATGAAACAGGTTTGGAGGAATTCCTCCAAACCTGTTTCATCATCGGAACAACTACAAGTTTAACGTAGATGCGCCATCGTTACATGGTGGATATCCCAGCCATACGTACAAAACGTTTTGTGAATATTTTAATTGAGCTGGCATGTGGAACTCTCTACCGGAGTCTGTGTTTCCTGATAGCCTAAACCTGGGGTCTTTAAGTCTAGACTGAATAAGTTACTTCTAGGTAAGTGTGCTTCATCTTTGACGACATCATCACTTACCATCTGGTGTGATGGTGGTCAAACGTAAACTTATAATTAATCAATATGAAACGTATGATTTTTTTTATTACCGTTCTTTTTTAAGACTAAAATACCTAACAGTTTATATACGAGTACAGATATATACAACGTGTAACTTAAAGGGTATATACATATCAAGTGCACAGCTTCTTTGGATGATAATATATGATAAGGGTTTTGTAATCCTATGTCTACATGTGTGGAACTTATTAGAAATTTCAATACATTGATACCAGAGACCGAATCTTTCAAATTAAGAAGAACGAAGAGAATTATCGTGTTATTGCCAAGTCGCGTGGAAAGTTATTAACCCTCGTAGTGCTGTGACAGGTCTGTTATGATTGGCATTCAAGAAACTTCCGAAACCGATAATTTGGTATCAATTATTTGAGTCGCTTATTTTGAGCTGAAACTGTGCATAGAGTCTCCATACCAGATGTTGTCTTCAGCCCTTGTGGATAGATATAGGGTTTCCGTTACACGTTGTATAATTAGGAGTAGCGAGGCTTTTTTTAAAAGCCGGACTGTCAAAGGTAAGCATGCTTCCTAGAGTTCAGTCCGTGGATGATAGCCATCTTAACATACATCCAGATTCCTACATGCCTTGAGCAGGCTAGGTTCCAGCTGTCAATTGCACACACTTTGACAGTCGCAAAGAGTAGACAGATGCCAGAAAATCAGACATTAGTGATGCCAAGGGCTGACGTGTTTCCCAGTAACTGGGTTGTGGCGGACAAATAGGCAGTTGCTTGTTGCAGTTGTAAAATAATACTCAGCTTCGGTTAGACTGGAAAGCCGACACAAAAAATGTTGAGAAAAGTTTAAGCAGCTGATAATTTTTATTCGATCATAATTTAAATTATTGAATCATAATTTAAATAACTAAGCAAAATGTAATGTTTTTTTTTTAAATTAAATTTTAAATTGGGATCCGAACAAAAAGTGAAATTTTTATTGTCATTTAAAAAGATATTGACAGCTACTCTGCGCCATTTTGTATTCTGTCCGTCAAAGCGTTGCGTATGTTTCGTCGTCTCAAAAATAATATTTTGTATACTTTTTATACATTTAGTTATACAGGAAATATCACGTGTTTTGTTTGTTGGTATTTTTTTTTTTTAATTCTCAAAACTTTGGAGAGAATCTACCACAGCACAACACTTTTTTTTTAAATGAAATGAAATATTTATTTTGGAAATTGGTTATAACTACTACTTAAAAGCCTGTCATTTCTAGTTTGGTCTTCACCATAAATATACTCTTCGTGAGTTATTTTAATCACAAAGATTATTATGACCTTTCAACCTTTAAAGCAAGAGTGAACTGGGCTCGCTCGTTCCACCGTAGATTTCATCTATCACTCACCATCAGGCGAGATCGCTCATTCTGAATAAAAAAAAAAACTTATTTATTATTCTATTATTTAAGCATAATTATATGTGTATTTCATTATTTTTATTTTATTTATTTATTAGGGAATAACAACAGTAACACATTTTTTATAAACTATAAAATCATAACTAATAAATGTTAGTAAATGTGCACCCACACCGTTATCCACAAATTATATATTAGGGTTGTGACATAAGTTTTAAAATGTTTTTTTTTTCCTAACCAAATATTATACAAAACAATGTTACTTCCTTAATGATGCATATTATTTTGTTATCATTATCATTAAGCTAAAGTAAATAAATTCAATAATTTCAATAAAATTAGTGTTAATATTAATTAAATTATTTCAAATTAAAACAATTCTATTATTATATTAAAAAAAAATCAAAATATTTCATTCATTTGTAATTACATAATATTAAAAATAACTATAACTCTTTAAGTATCTGTATGAGACCGTTCCGGAATTTAGTTACAGACATAGCAAATAAATCTAAATCAGTGAACATACTATTATAATTTTTACTTATACGGTAAAGCGGTGCGCGAGCTCCGGCGTTTGTTCGACACGAAGGTAACGCAAAAAGTTTAATTATATACAACCGTGTAACGGAAACCCCATATCTATCCAAAAGGGCTGAAGACAACATCTGGTATAGAGTCTCTATGCACAGTTTCAGCTAAAATAAGTGACTCAAAGAATTGATACCAAATTATCGGTTTCGTATAAAAATACGTACATATACAATAAACCATTGTATGAAAGTAAAAAAATGTTAATTGAATGGATAAAATCGATCACCTATTCAGAGACTGAAGCATTACTAAAAAAAACCGGTCAAGTGCGTGTCGGGCCACGCGCAGTGTAGGGTTCCGTAGTTTTTATAACAGCCAAGTGCGTGTCGTATTCGCTGACTGATCGTTTCGTACCATGCTCTAACTAAAAGCCAAACATGACTACCTAACTAATTTGACTTCCTATACAAATGCTCACCTGATCCGACAATTTTGCACGGAAAGTTTTTTTTTTTTTTTTTTAGTGATTTGTATAAAACTTGTCATAGCCGGTGTTTTGAATTTAAATACAGGACACAGAGCAATACTACTCAATCGTCACAAAAAAATAAAATTGAGGAAGTAGTTTGCTGGGGGAGCTTTGTGTTTGATATTATATAGCAAAATAATAAATAAATAAAAACATTAATTTAAATTCACTCTAAAAACGGGCCCACATAGGGCGATAGTAACTGAAGAAGGAATTATAAAATCCAACTTCACAAGGGAAGTTTGAAAAAATATGATTTATTTGAGTACCAGCGCGTGTAGAGGGAAGTGGTTGTAATAAAGACTGGTAACCAGCGTCACGTATTAATTTGAAAACTGCAGTGTTGTCGTTACGGAGATAGTCTTCATTAAGATCTCCAAATATTATGCAAGGACTGTTATGCGATAGTTAATTACTTACGAAACCTACTGCGCGACGGTTGGGACGTTTGCATGATCTATAAAAAGCTATAATCTTCACTGCATTTATTTAAAACATACTGCTTCACAGTGGTCACCTCCAGCAATGTCAATGTAATACCGTGGGTTGCTATATTCAATATGATTTTTTGCCTATGCACACACACCAAAACCTGAGTTTGAACTAGACTGTTTAGGGCCATTTGTTGTAATTATTTCCTTATAATTAGTTGTATAAAAAGAATCTCGAGAACAGCTCCACGTTTCTACTGCTAAGTAGATATTTGAAGCCAAACTAAAATACAGATCCAAAGACACCATCTTCTGAAATTAAAGTTATTTTTCACATTGTACCTAGTGGTTTTTTGGAAGTCGGTTTATTTTGTTAATATCTTTTTTTTTAAGTTATTAAATATGAAACTAGCGTGATAAAACTGACGCTTAGCGCCATCTTTCGACATTTATAGAAATGTAGATATAAGAGATTTATAGAAATTTCGAACAACTCCATAGGGTTTATATGCTCCATAGGTCCATAGGGTCCACTTGATTTTCGAGTCAAATACAATTGGTCGTCTATTACTCGTAAACTTGTAAAGCCCACTTATGTGTGATAGTTTTCCTTTAAACTTCGTTATATATAGGTACTACTGCCGTGACATTTGAATTTCTAACTACAACCGTTTAGTTGGTAGAGGGGGCGGGACACTTGACTCTAGCGAAAATTGGTACTTTAAAGCTTGATAAGTCACGAACCGTTTACTTAATCAAAAAATGCTCTTCGCGAATCCCAAATATTTTTGAAAGACCTATCCAACGATATCCCACACTATGGGAAGGACGAAAAAAAAAATTATCATCCCACTTTACATGTAGGGGAGGTACCCTAAATAATTGTTTATTTCAAAATGTTATTTTACCACTTTTTCAGCATCATTAACGTGTATACTCATGCCAAATTACAACCTTCTAGTACCAACAGTTTTTGAGCTAAACCACGGACAGACAGACGGACATCGCGAAACTATAAGGGTTCCTTGTTGACTACGGAACCTTAAAAAATATGATATATTCCCCCCCATAAACACACATACTAATAATTCATACACACACGCACACACAGAAACATGCAACAAGTAAATATTTGATTATGTAATATTTTAAATATTTAACCTACATAAATGTAAATATAATAGTTAAGTCTGTTAGCCCTAGAAAATTAAGTTATTGGAAGAGTGGAGTCTCCTAATACGGGCATCAATATCCTTAAAAGGAGATTCCAATCACCAACCAATGTAAGACTTTTGGTAAATTAATAAAACATTTTGTATATTTTTTTGGATTTTTTTATGTTTCTTGAATACCAATCATAACAAACGTGTCACAGCACTACAAAGGTCAATAACTTTCACGTCACTTGCCAATAAGATGATAATTCTGTTCGTTCATCTTAATTTAAATCAGATGTGAGTTAAAACAATAGTTTGCAGTAAAACTCACGCTTGACCAATATACAGGACTGCAATAATTCGTCCCCTACGGCCCGAACCCATTAAACTGACAACCAATTAAAGTGTGAATCGCTGTAATTGAATTTCATTGATATTATCATTGGTTAGCCCTGAGGCTTAACACTTAATGAATGTATCGAATTATATCTATAAAATTAATTTTGCACTATTATGGGGGCAGCCATTTTTGATTCTTGCGCAGCTGGTTGGTGTCGTTGAGTTCTAGGTTCAGTTCCCAGGTTGGGGAAACACGGCCACCGTAGACGCGGGTCTGCGGACGGCGAGCAGGGGCAGCTCACCGTCCGGTAAGGATCAGACACGGGTCAGCGGCGCGTCGTGTTCTGCGCGCGCCTCAAAGAGCAGTCAGCAGCATTGATGGGGCCCGATAGGGGCATTTCTTTACGGGGTTGCGGGCATTGTCCTAACGAGACACCGCGGCCCCGGAATGCAAGGTCAACAGAAGGAGCAGGGTGGGTTTTTAGTCAGTAGAAGTCTGACACTCCCTTTCGCTCCACCCACGGCGGGAGGAGTCATAAGAAGATTTTTCCACCCAGAAAAAAAATGTTGGGGAAAGTCATGTTTATTTATTTTCAATACACTTCCTCGAAAACTGGCTCTTATCGCACTACGGTTAGGTCCAACATGCAATGTATTTCAAACTCGTGGATTAAAAAACGTCGTTTGATACACGTGGACATTTGTTACTGCAGTACTCGGCTCCATAACCCCTCGCCTTGCGTCTCGGCCGCAATAACAAACTTTCTTCACTTGTATCAACATGTACTATTATGCTACAATTATTTAATCAATAGATCATCACCGTCTGCTTAGTCTTTTCTCAACTATGTCGGGTCAGCTTCCAGTCTGACCAGATGCAGCTGAGTACTAGTGTTGTACATGGAGCGTCTGCCTATCTGACCTCCACAACCCAGTAACTGGGTAACACGATACCCCTTGGCTAGACCAGTGTCACATTTTACTGCCTCCTTCCGACTACCCGTGACGATTCTCAAAGATGCCCATTTATTAGGCTTCCGTAGCCGAAAAACTTAAATTTCTGAAGTCGGTGTTATTGGTTTTGGATTTTCTTTTTTTTTCACACCGCCTTCCGAAATTAAAGTTATTTTTGGCTTTGTATTTTTTGATATGGAAGTCGGTTCCAATTTTTGCTAAAATTTTTTTTTTCATGCCATTTAGTGGTTCGGTTTGTAATTTATCTTGTTACAAAAGCCATAATGTCAACAACTTATCACCTTTTACAAAATATTACTTTTCCCGATGCATAGCCGTTAATTTTTGAGGAGTTCTCCTGGTACTTGACCATCGGCTCTACATCACCATATGTATTGTAACGAGCATAAAGTGTTTAACATCCGTACTCAAGTAATCGAATCGCAATCCATGAAATACTTATTATTGAGGAGTTTCAGTGGCCACCTGTGGTCTTCATCATCAGTTCAACTTCCCCAAATGGTACTTTTCGGAAGCAACTGCTCAAGGTACTATATGAAATACCCAAAACGCTATAGGTGTGCCTATAATATTTGAAGAGTTCCCTCGATTTCTCCAGGACCCCATCATCAGATCCTGATTTCGTAACAATGGGACCAACTAGAAAGTATACCCTTTCAAACGCAAAAGAATTTTCCAAATCGGTCCAGCCGTCTCCGAGTTATGAGGTAACATATATAAAAAAAAAGTTCAAAACGAATTGTAAACCTCCTTTTTTTGAAGTCGGTTAAAAAAGAAAAAAGATATGATCAAGTGCAAATCAGACGCACCCATGAAGGGTTCCGTTTCATAGTTCAAAAAAGCACAAAAAATCATATTGGCGGTTTTTCAAAATGTTGTATACATCAAAATCTGTTGACTGTATCTCGTTCAAACCAATTTTCATTGAAAGATTTCATTAAGATCATGCATGAAGCATATTATATCTTATATTTTTACCTTTGTAGATTTTTCACTTTCTTAGTTTTTAAACGTCAAAAGTCCGCTCTCAGGGTCTGCCAGCGAGCAATGGAGCGAAGTATAATTGGAGACAGACTTAAAGACCGAAAAAGAAACAGCATTCTTCGCTCCAAAACCCAAATCGCAGACGTAGGCATCACAGCTGCCAAGCTGAAGTGTAACTGGGCTGGTCACATCTACCACATGTCGCAGCAGAATTGGTCAAAAGTGGCTACTGACTGGGCTCCGAATAATAAAAACCGGTGACGGGGAAGACCCAGGAAGAGATGGCGTGACGAACTAGATTCCTACCTGAAAGATTGGTCGGATGTGGCAGTAGACAGGGAAAAGCGGAAGGAAGAAAGGGAGGCCTTTGCCCTAAGCTGCAGTGAGACACTACAGGCTTATAATAATAATAATTATTATTATTTTAAAAGTTAGAGACACATTAATTACGACTTTGGAGGTGTCTATCTTTCAAACGATTGGCTTTGACATAAGAACGGGCAGCTATAGACGTACAGACATGATGAATCTACAAGGGTTCTGTTAAATACAGGTTCTCTATAATACAGGTACCATTACATTACAGTACAGGTCATTGATCAAATATACTGAAATATACCGTAAATTCTTCACTGTAATGTAATAAGATGTGCATAATCTGTACTTTACTTTGGAAAAAAATAAATGATTGTTTTTCTTGTTTTTGCCATTCGGCTACGGAATTCTAATAAGGTACTTATACCTATTTATCGTTATACCAGAAATCGTTTACTTATAATGTACAGTGGGTTTTTAGTTTGTAGAAGTCTGAATGATTTTCCACCAGAAAAAACCTAACATCTTGTTATTTTTTCCTTGTACTGTCTATGCGAATCTTGGGTTTTGACGCTTTTTTTTCCAGTGAAAAAATCATCTAATTACTCAGTGAATAATTCATTCTTAAAATACTGCAAATCTTTATTTAAGCTGCTGTAATAATTAAGCGATTTGTGATTTTTCTCGCGTTTGACCACCGTCTCACCTGGTGGTAAGCGACGATGTGGTCGAAGATGAAGCACGCTTACCTATAATACACTATTTACTCTTGACTTAAAGGTTATACCTAGCTGTCAGCAAGAACAGACTCCTTTTTTCCTACAATTCGAAATCATTGTGAATGTCTTTGCCCTGGATCGGACGAAAGGGATAATCAGATTGTCAGACTATACCTGACTAAACCATCCCATGTTGCTTCACCCACCTGCATTCGGGGCTGCGGGAACACTAAAATATTCCTAAACGAGGACCCCGAATATATAGTCTCATCTTGCACCATCTAAAAAGAGGAGCTCATGGCTAAATCAATCAATCAAAATCTTTATTAGCAATTACATTTTTACGTAATTATAATTAAAAAAAAAAAACAAAAAAAAAACTTTTTATTTCAGATTTACGGAATCCATAGAATGTTAATACTATAAGGACTTAATTACTAACCCCTGACCCAGTGTTGGACGTAGTGCGTGTCCAACCAATCCGCTATATCGGCCAGGATGCTGTTGGTGCAGCAATGAAACTGTTTCCTGACCCAAGCATAGCCTGTATTTCAGTAACACAGTGAGTTCCAAAGTCTTATATTCTAGTTCTTTTTATTTTACAAAAATTTTAGTTCAATTTAAAAATAGTAGAAAAGTACATAGCCTTTAAAGCAAGAGTGAACAGGCATTTTTTGGTCTCGCTCGGTCCATCGTAGACCTCATCTTACGCTTCCCATCAGGTATAATCGAGGTCAACAGCGGACTCATTCTTAATTTAAAAAAAAATGGCCGCACGAATCGACCTTCAAGTTTATACAAGCTTGTCGAGGTCAATGGTTTGGTGACCATCATAACATATCGAGATATATCCGTGCCTTGCAAAGGTCGTTATGCGGTTTCTCCCGACTGTTACTTGTAAATCTTTCACAGTCGTTACGGCTAGTCAGAAGCAAGTAAATCTGACACTGGTATTCCCAAGGGGTGTCGTGTTACCCAGTTACTGGGTTGTGGATGTCACTTAGGCAGTCACTCCATGTAAAGCGTTAGTATTCAGCTGCGTCCGCTTAGACTTGAAACGTTGGTTTATGATGCTGAGTGTGGGTAACGCATATACAGGGTGGCAGGGACATCGACGCGCAATCGCGTACCATGGATTCAGTACATAATTCTTAATTTAATAAAATTAAGAAAAAGCCGAGGCAAAAAAAAGCAGTAAATTCACTTGTTTCACTTAAAACAGCAATGTAAATAAAACTCGAAAGGTCTACCTGATCAGCTGTGTTGACCTCGCAAATGAACTCTAGCAAAACAGCTGATCAGGTAGCCCTTTCGAGTTTTATTTGCATTATTGTTTTAAGTGAAGCAAGTGAATTTTATTTTATAATTATAATTTCGTTGGGTTAGATAGAAACAATGATTTTATACAGGTTTCAGTAAAAAAACTTTTAAGCATAAAAATAAAACCGACTTCCATATCAAAACACTACAAAGCCAAAAATAATTTTAATTTCGGTAGTCGGTGTTATTGGTTTTGTATTTTCTTTTTTTTCACACCGCCTTCCGAAATTAAAATTATTTTTGGCTTTGTAGTGTTTTGATATGGAAGTCGGTTTTATTTTTTTGCAAAAAAGTTTTTATTTTCGCGCTTTTTAGTGGGTCAATTTGTAATTAATCTAGTTATAAAAGCCAAAATGTCAACTACAAAAAACTAAAAACACGCGAACAAAAAACACAATGCAGAGTAAACGAAAAGATCATCAATGTAAATCTTTTTTTAGACTTTTGTTGATTTTTCAGAAACGGCTTGTTCGATTTCGATAAAATTTTCATGGAACCATTTAAAAAGTATACCCTTTCTAAGAAAAAAAGAATTTTTAAAATCGGTTAACGAGCGACGGAGCTATGCCCAAACAAACATAAAAAAAACAAACAAACATCCGAATTGAGAACCTCCTCCTTTTTCAGAAGTCGGTTAAAAAATTGCAGAAAAAACCTGATAATTTTAGAAAAAGCCGACTAAAAATTTAAAACGCAGGCCCCCCTGCGTTGAAATTTTTCGTCATCATGTACTGAATCCATGGTAAGCGTTTGTGCGTCGATGTCCCTGCCACCCTGTATAGTTTATATACCCTAATTTGTGGGTGTATTGTGTGTTTGCGAGTAACGCGTTATAGATGTTAGTACTAGAAAGAAAATGTTATTCGTATCTACGAGTATAATTTTAGTTAGGGTACCATACAATTGAATCGATTCCAAGAAGAAGATCAACTTATACCGTCCCGCTGCTTGAAACAAGCTTCGACGTATAAGTGTATATTGCTTTGTATTTGTGTACGTTTGATTAGTTAGGTTTGGAAGGTATATACAACGTGTAACGGAAACCCCATATCTATCCAAAACGACTGAAGACAACATCTGGTATGGAGTCTCTATGCAAAGTTTCAGCTTAAAATAAGTGACTCACAGAATTTGCACCAAATTGTCGGTTTCATATGTTTCTTGAATACCAATAATAAAAAACGTGTCACAGCACTAATGAGGGTCATCACTTTCCACGTCACTTGCCAATAACACGATAATTCTCTTCGTTCTTCTTAATTTGAAAAATTCGGTCTCTGGTATCAATGTATTGAAATTTCTAATAAGCTCCACACATGTAGACATAGGATTATAAAACCCTTGCAATATCATTTGTTATCATCCAAAGAAGCCATGCACTCGGTATGTATATACCCTTTAAATTACACGTTGTATAGGTAGACAATTTAGTACATACATATAAATGTTTGTATTAAATATTTATAAAGCATATGTATGTAGTTTTAATATAAGTTTCTGGGCCGTGGCTTCTCGTTACAAAATTCCCGCAATTCCCCCTGGTAGGCAATCGCCCTATCTTCATCAATGCTGCTGACTGCTTTTTAAAGCGCACGTGGAATACGACGCATCAACGATGCAGATCTGGTCTTTATCTAACGGTCCTTTATATCCCTGCCTTGGATCTCCCATAAAGTCCAGTTGAAAACCAGCGTCAGGCAATTTGCAGTTGTCTGGCATCTTGCTGAATTGGGCCTATTTGGTACGGCCGGGAGGCAAACACAACGCGGTTTTTATTTAATTCTTCTTTTTTTAGTTTGTATTTCTTTGTGTTCCAAACAAATTTTATTTTCTTTCGTTCTTTTTCTTTCTTCAAAAAAATCCCTGCCCCACGTCCGCTAGCCTGCTGGCTCTCGAATGTATAAAAGATACTTATTGAAGCGGAAAAGTTTGTTTGTTTGTTTAAACGTGCTAATTTTTGAAAGTACTAGGTGGATTTGGATGAAATGTATGGAAGTAGCTTGAAACTTGAGGAAGTTTTTACTCGACTGCGAAAAGGGAGGGTTATGTTTTTTACCAACTTCAAAAAAGGAGGAGGTTCTCAGTTCGCCTTGAATTTTTTTTAAATATGTGTGAACGCGCCTAAACCGCGTTATTCTTACGAATCAAGAACGCATCCTAAGAGAGGAGCGGGCGGTTGGCAACACTGGCTGCAGCGGACCGACCCGGCGGCCATATAGATATATTTCGGCGAGAAGCAGCGTCGCACGGTGGGCTGAAAAACGGCTTTCATAGACTTAGGCATTTTATTTTGCAAGTGCCAGTTTTTGTGCCGGATATCACTTCTATTTGTTATAACAATATACAAAAATGACACCAGAATTGATTCTGCACAAAAACGAAGGAATTATAATTTTTTTACGAAAATTTTGTATGGAGCTAGTATGAAAAATCGAAATATCTCTGAAACGGCAGCGATAACCGTAATATCCTTATAGGAGGTTTTAGTACTAATTATTTATGATTTTTTGACATACGTTACATAATGGTTGTAGATGCCTTTTTTTTTTTTTTAAATCGTCAAAATATTTTTATTTATTTTTACATATTAAACGTTCCTTTTAGTGTTTAAGTTGAAGAATTCAGAGCTTTAACAACTCTTAACATAAAATAGCATCACCCCTATAGACCTGAAGGACTAGACAGAGGTGTGTAGTATCTTGTTGATCTTGTAAGATTTCCAACAATACCAAATAGTTGAATATCAGTGTCAAAGTGCCCATGCTGTCGCTTCTTTTAGAAAGATAGGGGAATGAAATTGTTAATTGATCATACCCTAAAAGTATGATTACAACATAACCGGACACATAATAATATCGACACAAAAGGAATTTTAAAACCTTGCATACGTTCAAAATACAAAATAACATATTGTGTAGTCATCTAATGAGTCTGATGACAAGTAATTAAGTAATTAGAATGATGGTTGTAGTCTTCTGATTCTAATGAGCCTATTAAGTGATTAAATGATTTGAAATATCTCGCAACAATACCAACTAAGAACTGTATTCACCTTTTTATAATTAGTGAGCTAATGTGATTTGCTAATGTTGATTAGTTCTACTATGAGTTCTACGAAATGTTTTTGACGATTATAAATTTTTATTATCATATCTTTTATAACTTTAATGAGGGTAGTTAACTAATTATTGACTTTATACAATAAAAGGGCTATAATTTTGTTCCATAATTTAGATTGTTCACAACCGTGTAACTGCTAACACTAAAACTATTTGCTTTGCGACTACAAAATCTTAGAATGGAAAGTTTAATCACCAACTTAGATTTGTTTGTTCTTCTAAAAAGTGAGTGTCCTTCATTTAATCATGAAGTATTGTTTAGTGCAATTGTGTCCCGCATAAGCGATTGCCTTTCTGCCGAAGATCAAGTAACTCTCAAAGAATTTTGCCGGAGATTCACGCGAGCTGCTTTAAACAGGTGGCAGAAATCTAAACGATTCTTTGATAAGTTTAGAAATACGTACGGAGAGTGGTTGCAAGCAAATATTGATTGGCCGAGTTGCGTGCAAACTTTAATAAATCAAGAACCAACTGTTGATGAGATACCAAGAGCACGCTCAGTCTCTCCAGAACCTTCGACATCATATACTGTTGGAACAATGACAAAAAGGTCCCGAAAACCATTCAAAGATCTGGGAAGCAAACAGAAAAAGAGAAGATCTAGTGAGCACATAGGCGAGGATTCCTGTGAATTGGCATATGCAGCTGCAGCACGTTTAAAAGAAGAAGGTTATGAAGATATCGCATCTGTAATCAATTATATGATCAAAAATCCAGAAGCTGCCGTTAAAATCAAGGAAAGCATTAAGAAAACAGTAATATTTACACCAGAGAAAGCACTTGGATTGCTTCTTTCACTTAAGCTTTCAAAGTGGCAATATATTACGTTGCGAGAGACTGCCATTCGGGAAGGTGCTAAGGATATTTACCCATCCTACTATAAACTGCAACAAACTAAGCTTGCATGCTACCCTCCTAATCAATCAGTATCAGTTACGGATTCATCAGCTAGAATTACACTTCAAGCTTTACTTGACATCACGGTGAAGCGGATTCTTCAAAGTCTTTCTGATAATGTGGAAAATAAGCAGTTAAAGCTGATATCGAAGTGGGGATTTGATGGTGCTTCCAATCAAAGCCGATACAAGCAGAAAATGGACGGCGAGCATGATGATTCAAGCATTTTCATGACCTCCTTGGTGCCACTGAAACTGTCAGATGGAGATAATACTATATGGACAAACCCGAAACCATGCTCAACTTTTTATTGTCGTCCGGTTCAGTTCACTTTTGTAAAAGAAAGCCATGCAGTTGTCATTGATAACAAAAGAAAAATGGATGAGGAAATTGAGGCCCTTAACCCCACAGAGTGCATTAATAGTAACAGGGTGACTCATAAACTAATGATGACAATGATCGACGCAAAAGTCTGCACGTACCTTTCTGAAGCTATATCAAATGCATCATGCTACCTGTGCTTAGCAAAACCAACAGAAATGAACCACTTAGATGCTGTAACATCAAAAACTGTGTGTTCTGACATATATGAATTTGGCCTATCATCCCTACATGCCCGTATAAATTGCATGGAATGTCTGTTACACATTGCGTACAGACTTGACTTCAAACAGTGGGCAGCAAGAAGTAATGAGCATAAAGATATGTTACAAAACAGAAAAAAAAACATTCAAAATAAATTTAAAGAGGAGCTCAATCTGTTAATTGATATAGTAAAACAAGGCTCGGGAACTACCAATGACGGGAATACCGCAAGGAAGTTTTTCGAGTTTCCCAATAAAACTGCAGCTATTACTGGGTTGGATCAAAACCTGATAAAAAGATTTGCTGTTATTTTGCAAGCAATAACATCTGGTGAGAAGATCGATGTCATCAAATTTAAAGATTTTGCTCGCAAAACAGCAGAAAAGTACGTGGAATTATACGACTGGTACTATATGTCATCAACCGTACATAAACTATTAATACACGGAGCTGACATAATCGAAAAAAATCATATTGTCCCGATTGGGACTCTCTCGGAAGAAGCCTCAGAGTCTCGAAACAAAGATTTTAGGAGGTTCCGGGAACATCATTCGCGGAAAAGAAGCAGGCAAGATTCTAATCAAGATATCCTAAATATGCTTGTTGTTTCTTCGGATCCTTTTCTAAGTGCACAAAGGCCGAAGTTAGATGCCAAAAGGAAGACAACCTTTTTTGCTGAAACTCTCGACCTAATACAGTTTCCGGAAACTGAGTTCGAGTTTGTAGGTATATCCGATCTGGATTCTGACTCGGAATTGGAGTCCGACAACGAAAGTTGTAAAGAAAATTTGTAAAATTTAATTATTTTTCTTTATGTTCTTTTGTTATTTATGTTAGTTTATTGTACCAATATGTTTAGTTAATAATTTCATAAATTATAGTTTCAAATATGTATTTTGTATAATTGAATTTATTAGATATTATTTTTGTTACTTCTGTTTTATTTAAATTACCTATCAATAAAATGTTTATATACAGTCTTTTTTTTTTTCACATATTCTTAATATTTGGGGAAAAAGCATGCTTCCTAACGATGTTCTTAACTTTGACACAGTTCATGGATCGTTTTGAACAGTTTCATATGTTAAAATAAATAATGTTAGTACTATAATCCCCTATAAGGATATTATTATTATTATGTGTCCGGTTATGTTGTAATCATACTTTTAGGGTATGATCAATTAACAATTTCATTCCCCTATCTTTCAAAAAGAAGCGACAGCATGGGCACTTTGACACTGATATTCAACTATTTGGTATTGTTGGAAATCTTACAAGATCAACAAGACACTACACACCTCTGTCTAGTCCTTCAGGTCTATAGGAGTGATGCTATTTTATGATAAGAGTTGTTAAAGCTCTGAATTCTTCAACTTAAACACTAAAAGGAACGTTTAAATATGTAAAAATAAATAAAAATATTTTGACGATTTTAAAAAAAAAAAGGCATCTACAACCATTATGTAACGTATGTCAAAAAATCATAAATAATTAGTACTATAACCCCCTATAAGGATATTACGGTTATCGCTGCCGTTTTAGAGATATTTCGATTTTTCATACTAGCTCCATACAAAATTTTCGTAAAAAAATTATAATTCCTTCGTTTCTGTGCAGAATCAATTCTGGTGTCATTTTTGTATATTGTTATAACTAATAGAAGTGATATCCGGCAAAAAAACTCGCACTTGCAAAATAAAATGCCTAAGTCTATGAAAGCCGATTTTCAGCCCACCGTGCGTCGCGCGCATCTGATTTTTCTATATCGATTTTTTATGTCGCGATCGCGTTTCTATTTTTGTACTGTGCCATTTTTACCATATACAAATATATTAATTAGTAAACAAGTTGAGTAGATTTCTCATTTAACTTAACTCTCAACATATGGCGACCGTAAACAGAAGAACTTGGTCAAGAACATTGTAATATGAAGATACCACACGTGGTGCCCCGGCGCGGCATTTTTTCGTTCCGCTAAATGGCGGCGGTGCCCGTTCGTCGGTGGTGAAGACGCTCTGCGTGTTCAACGAGTCAAGGTTCCTGGTGAGCTCCGTGCTACGTCTCCGACTTCGAGTGCTGCCTTCATAAGTCGTGCCAGCGTGGGCGTGGGTCACCTCTCCACTTCTGAGCTACGAACATTCGGCGGCGCGGCGAGGCGTAGTCACACATAATATGAAAGTAAGCCCGTTCCTAAATGTACTCTCCTTTCCCTGTTTCTGTTTGATGTGAGGCCTAGCTATTTTCTTTAGACTAGGTATTTATTTGCGCTTATATACTGGCGCAACGCTTCCCCACATATCTTCGAAAAAACGGTTCTTAATTATATACTTGTGCCGATTGTATGTCTCTATTCGGTACTTTATTTTGCCCGCCATGCCCGGCTTAAGCTTAAAGGTTTAATTTAAGGTGCACGACCGCATGTCACACGGAATTCTCTATTCGAGATCGAGAATATTCCACCATTTTGTTTGTCACACATAATATAACTTTTTTATGGTTTATAGCACTCTAAAGCTAACTTCTTTAATTATAAAAATATTAAATAAATAAAAAATTTCAAAGCATTTTGCCGAACATTCCAGCGTTCCTGTACCGCGCGTGTGACCCACGTGCTTAGTGCCTCGCTGCGTCCGGTGCGCGCTGCTGTTGCTGCGACGTGCTGTGTTGACGAGCTCAGCGGCAGCGGGTTGCTGGTTCGCTGCAGCCGTGTGGTTTGAGCTGTTTGTCTGCTGGATTGTATAACCGGTGGGATTGCACATTTTTATAAGTAGCTAGTTTCTGCTAGGTTGCCCAACTCAGTGTTTGTGCGTATTGTTTACTGTGGTGTTTCTATTCCATTCATAATGACGGAAGATACGGTTACCTCTCCTGATGTGGAGGGTAGCGACTTTAAGTTGTTGATCCGCAGACGTGGTGGAATACGGAGTAGACTTACAATATTCAAACAGTTTATTGGTAAATACCAAATTGAAGGGAAAACCTCTAGCCTTAGTCCTTTAGAAGTGAGGGAGCTATCTTTGCAACTCACACAGCTACAAGATTTAATGTCAAAATTTGACAGTGTGCAATCTGATATAGAAGAGATTGCTCATAATTTAGATGAACAAATGTCAGAGCGAGATGCTACAGAAAGAGAGTTTGATTCTATGATTTCTTTTACACAAGAATTAATAAGTTTAAATTCAGAAGATGGTAAAGAAAATAATTGTGACTCTGTACATTCTAGTTGTAGTAAAATGAACAATTCGGTTAAATTACCAACTATAAATTTACCCACATTTGATGGGAACTACTCTAAATGGTTAGAGTACTGAGATACATTTGACTCTTTAATTAATAACAATGAGTCCATACCGTTGATAAATAAATTTCATTATTTAAGAAATTCATTAATAGGGAGCGCTTGTAACGTAGTGAGGTCAATAGACTTTACCGCTGCAAACTATCAAATAGCATGGAAGTCTCTGTGTGACAGATTTAATAACAAAAATATCCTTATAAATAATCACTTGCAGGCATTAGTTAGCATCAATCCGATTCAAAAGGAATCTTTCAAAGCTTTAAGATATGTGATGGATCAAATTCAAAAAAAATTTACATTCTTTAAATATATTACATATTCCCACATCTGGCTGGGATCCTATAGTTATATTCTTGGTGTCAGCTAAGTTAGACCCTAGAACTAAGAGTAAATGGGAAGAACATAAAGGTCATTTAACACACCTACCTTCTCTTGAAGAATTTGTAATTTTTTTAGATAATAGAGCAAATGTCTTAGAGACTGCTTATGGTAGTCGGTATTATGATAGTAAAAATTCAACTCATAGTAAGGAAAATAAATCTGTGAAGTCATTAACAACTACGTTTGATGATTTTAAAACAAAGACATGTTTTATATGTAACAAATCACATTATGTACATAAGTGTAATAAATTCAAGGCTTTGAGTTTGAAGGATAAGCTGTCTGAAGTGGCTAAGCATAAGTTGTGTACCAACTGTCTTCGTAGTGGTCACAACAATTCAGAATGTCCATTGAATAGTTCTTGCCGGACCTGTAAGGAAAAGCACAATTCAATGTTGCATAACAACAGTACAGTTACAAATGTAGTCACAGAAAGTACAGAATCCACTCAGCCGTCTACTATTTCTGTTAGTTTGTCAGCCCATTCACCAGGCCAAGTTTTATTATGTACTGCACAAGTTGAAGTAACGAATACACATAACAATAATACTTACCTTGCACGTTTGTTGCTTGACACAGGAAGTCAGTCTTCATTTATAACAAAGAACCTGAAAGAAAGGTTAGGATTACAAGCAACTCAAATAAGTTCTTTTAATGTTAGTGGTATAAATAATGCAGCCTGTAAAATGAAAGAACGTTGCAATATTGTAATAAAATCTAGAATTAGTTCATTTAGTAAAACTGTTAACTGCCTAGTAATCCCTAAAATTACAGGAATGCTACCTGGTGCTCAAGTAAATGCTGAGCATTTGAGATTGCCCACTGGGGTAGTTCTGGCAGACCCCTTGTTTTATGAGCCTGCTGAAATAGATATTTTGCTTGGTGCAGACCACTATTTTGATATTGTAAATAATAATAGAATATTCCTAGGTGTGAATAAGCCTATATTACAGGAAAGCAACTTAGGGTGGTTAGTTGCCGGCCCTATAGGTGAAGCACATTTTAATAATAATGTACATTGTAATTTAGTAAAAAAATAATAAGTTGAGGTCGCTTAAAGATCTTCATAACTTGGTTAAAGGGTTCTGGGAGGTAGAAGAATTGCCTACAGGCTCTAATAATTATTCAATTGATGAGAAATATTGTGAGTCTCATTTTATTAAAAACACTTGTCGTTTACAAGATGGACGATTTTCTGTAATGATGCCGCTGACGGAGGCCCCGGAGCAGGCACTTGGCAAATCGTTTTCTATTGCAGTAAAACGTTTTATGGGACTAGAAAATAAATTAAATAAAAATAAAGAACTTAAGAAACAATATAGTGAATTTATACAAGAATATAGTAGGTTAGGGCATTTAAGCGAAATAGAAAGACCGAAGTTTGGTTGTTACTTACCTGACCATCATTGTGTAATTCGGGAACAACATGATACCACCAAACTGAGAGTAGTCTTTGACGCTTCGGTTAAAACAAGTTCAGGAAAATCTTTGAATGATATCCAGGCTATTGGCCCAACTGTACAGAGCGACTTATTTTCCATTCTTATTCGTTTCAGAATACATAAATTTGTTTTAACAGCAGATGTCGAGAAAATGTACCGACAAGTAGCCTTAGATGAATCACAGCGGCACCTGCAGCTTGTGTTGTGGAGGGATCAAATCGACCAACCTTTTAAAATTCTACAGCTCAACACATTGACATATGGGATGGCTTCGGCTCCCTTCTTAGCTACTAGGTGTCTAGCTGAGCTGGCTGATAAATGTCAGGACAAAATTATTGCCAATGTCATTAAGAATGACTTTTATATTGATGATCTCAATACAGGGGCCTCTACCGAAGAGGAGTTAAAACATATTTATTTAAATGTTACCAAAAAATTAAATTCGGCTTGTTTCCCCTTAAGAAAATTTCGCACTAACTCTAATATTCTTAGTGACACATCAGAATCATCTAATTGTCTTAATTTTCATGACCACGCTAATGTCCTAGGTCTGAAGTGGTCACCAAAAGCTGATGAGCTGCGTTTTCCTAATGGAATTGAGTTTGCTTCAAAGGTCACCAAACGAGTGATTATTTCCACCACATGTAAGGTATTTGATCCCCTAGGGCTAGTTAGTTGTTGTATCATTAAAGCAAAAATATTGCTCCAGCAATTGTGGATTGCAAAACTAGATTGGGATGATCCCGTACCTGAGCCTTATGCTAAAAAGTGGTTTAATTTCATGCAAAACTTACATAATTTATCTAATATTATAATACCTCGTTACGTATTGGGTGATAATTTGGAAACCCAGTCAGCTGAGTTACATTGCTTTGTAGATGCAAGTCAGCAAGCATATGAAGCGTGTGTTTATTTACGTTCCAAAGATAGTAAACAAAATGTTACAGTTAGGTTACTGTGTGCAAAAACGAGAGTTTCTCCAATTAAAGAACTCACCATCCCGCCTTTAGAGTTATGTGCAGCTCTGTTAGGGGCTCAAGTTAGTGAGAAAGTTTTACAAAATGTACCGGGTAATATTACAAAAACACATATGTGGACCGATTCCACAGTTGTACTTGGATGGCTGAAAACTCAAAATAGAGTCTTACAAACATTTGTACGTAATCGAGTCAACAAAATTAATGAAATTACCAAAGGTTTTGAATGGAAACATGTTTCAACCGACCTAAACCCAGCAGATTTAGCTTCAAGGGGCATTGACCCACAGCATCTGCAGTCATCATCTTTATGGTGGGAAGGTCCTTCATTCTTAAAACAGGAAGAATCTTATTGACCTACTCAACCTCATACTATACCTAAAAATTTACCTGAGGTCAAGGTACTAGTCTCTGGTACATGTCAAAAGATAATTTATCAGTACAATTTGAAAAATATTCAAGTTATAGTAGACTTAAAAGAATTTACGCATATGTTTTACGTTTCATTAATAATTGCAAAAATAGACAGTTAAAATTAAATGGACCTCTGCATGCTGAAGAACTAGAGAACTCTTTAATACTATTACTTAAAGTCAGTCAATCAGAGTCGTTTGCAAAGGATATGAAGCACATTCAAAACGGATTAGAACTGCATCACAAAGGTAAATTGTTACCCTTAAATCCAATTTTAGATACCAATGGTTTAATAAGAGTAGGTGGCAGGTTAAGTCAGTCTGATTGTCAGTATGACAAAAAACACCCAATTGTACTAGACGCTAAACACCACCTTACTAAACTGATGATGAGATATGAACATTTACATTTAATGCATGCAGGTCCACAGTTGCTTCTGTCGTCAGTCCGTGAGAGATTTTGGCCACTAGGTGGTAGAGTCTTAGCTCGCACTATAGTTAGGCAATGTGTAGTCTGCACTCGAATAAAAGGTCAAACTGCACAACCATTAATGGGTGACTTACCGAGTGTAAGAGTCAACCCAGACTTTCCCTTCAATTCCTGTGGGATTGACTTTGCTGGACCCTTTATGATTTCCTCTAAAAAGGGTCGAGGTAACCGTATCAGCAAAGCCTATTTATGCGTATTTGTATGTCTTGTAACTAAAGCCCTACATTTAGAGGCTGTAAGCGATCTTACCACTGAGGCCTTCATATCATGTATGCGCAGATTCGTGTCGCGTCGTGGCAAGCCCTATTCCATATACTGCGATAACGGAAAGAACTTTGTTGGCGCAAACAATGAGTTGGGTAGGGTTATACGGTCCAGCGTTCAGGCAGTTTCAAATTACGCAGCCAATGAGGCCATTAAATTCAATTTCATTCCCGCATACTCTCCACATTTTGGTGGCATTTGGGAGGCCGGTGTAAAATCCGCTAAATTTCATTTGAAACGCGTTGTTGGCCATGCTTCACTCACGTTTGAAGAGTTAGCGACGGTCTTTACTCAAATAGAAGCAATTCTTAACTCCCGACCCCTTCCTCCCCTGTCATCAGAACCCACAGATACCACTCCTTTAAGCCCTGGGCACTTCTTAATTGGACGCCCGCTGATGTCTATACCTTCACAACCTGTGAAAACTTCAAGACCCAACAGGTACCAACTTATGGAGCAATTGAGACAAAGATTCTGGGAGAGGTGGCGGAAAGAGTTCATGGCTGAGCTACAAAACCGAGCAAAATGGAGGAAGGAATCCGCACCAATTAATGTCGGGGACCTTGTCATATTAAAACAAGACAATATAATGCCACTCCACTGGCGCATAGGTCGCGTCTCCAAATTGTACCCTGGAGCCGACGGGATCTGCAGAGTAGCGGAGATCTACACCACTGGCGGCACCATCAAAAGGGCAGTAAACAAATTGTGCCCCCTGCCTGTGAACCAGTTAAAGGTTGAAGATTTCAACGTCGCGGAGGATGAACGCGCCTAAACCGCGTTATTCTTACGAATCAAGAACGCACCCTAAGAGAGGAGCGGGCGGTTGGCAACACTGGCTGCAGCGGACCGACCCGGCGGCCATATAGATATATTTCGGCGAGAAGCAGCGTCGCGCGCATCTGATTTTTCTATATCGATTTTTTATGTCGCGATCGCGTTTCTATTTTTGTACTGTGCCATTTTTACCATATACAAATATATTAATTAGTAAACAAGTTGAGTAGATTTCTCATTTAACTTAACTCTCAACAATGTGTTACCTCATAACTCGAAGACGGCAGGACCGATTTGGAAAATTATTTTTATTTGAAAGGGTACATTCTAGTTGGTCCGTTTGTCACCACGTTAAGATCTGATGATGGAATCATGAAATAATCGAAGGAACTCTTCAAATATTCTAGGCACACCAATAATGTTTTAGGTATTTCTTATAGTACCTTGTGCAGTTGCTCTCGGGCACCATTTCGAGAAGTGGAACTCATGCTGAAGACCACAGACGGCCACCGAAATTACTCAATAATAAGTATTTCTTGGATTGCGATTCGATTACTTGAATATATTTTTTAAGCACTCTATGCTTGTCACAATGCATATGGTGAAATAGAGCTGATGGTGAAGTACCAGGAGAACAAATAAAAAATTGACGGCTCTGCATTGGGAAAAGCAATATTTTTTAAAAGGTGATAGTGGTTGACATTTTGGTTTTGTAACACTAAAAACTAACATAACACACTAAATAGGGTGAAAAAAACTTTTTAGAAAAAAACCGACTTCTCAAAAAAAAAACTGCAAAGTAAAAAATAACTTTAATTTCGGAAGGCGATGTCAAAAACGAAAATATAATGTACAAAACTGAAGACACCGACTACCGAAATTAAAGTTATTTTTCACTTTGCAGTGTTTTTTGGGAAGTCGGTTTTTTATCGTGATATAGTCCACGGGGGTGAAGCCCCGCAAAATTGCTAGTAATAATATATAAGTAATTTTTCTTCACTAAGTAACTTTAATCTAAGGATTAAACTGAACAAATTAGAGTTTGACCCTGTGAGAGATTGAAATACGCCGTGTTACAAAGCTACTGGGCTGCGCTGTTCAAATAGGCAGTCGATCCATGTCTTCTTCTTCTTATCGTGTGGGTAGTAAGGTCTAATGACCCTATACACCCTAGTGTCAGAGTTTCTAGACCGTCTCAAGGGCCTCTGAAAAAGCCGACGAAAAATTCCAACCCAGGGTAGTCCAGAATCATGTACTGAATCCATGGTAAGCGGTTGCGCGTCGATGTCTCTGCCACCCTGTATATCAATAACTAGCTTGTGCCAGCGGCTTCGCCCACGTGGGAAGTTTTTCCCGTGTAAATCCCGATCCCGTGGGAATTTCGCAAAATCCTTTCTTAGCGGATGCTTACGTCATAACATCTACCTGCATGCCAAATTTCATCTCGATCCGTCCAGTGGTTTGGGCTGTGCGTTGATAGATCACTATGTCAGTCAGTCAGTCATCTTTGAGTTATATATATTTAGACTATGTAATACAATCAGCTACACCCGGTTAGAATCGTAGCCGGTACCAATATAGTTGGCGATGAGAGTTGAGATGTACATACACTCGGCGTCACAAAAATCGCACCTCTCTGAAAATATGTTTCAAGCATGTCCCGCCATCAACGAATACATTAAACCCAATTAATATTGGTATCGATTGAAAGTATGTTTATCGACCTTTAAATTAACAAAAGTTAGAATTCCTAAACACAACAAATCACATTAGCACGTAACGTTAAAAAAAAAGTTCTCAAAATACACATTACAACGGTCACTAGTTGCACCACCCTACAAGGGTATAAAACGGGCGACCCGCGTTAAATGTGGGTCCCCAGCCCGATCACTATGTTTGGCAAGCCGATCCCCTAGGAGAAGCGAGCCAAATACTTAGGTGTAATCTTAGACCAGTTCCTCAACTTCACTGAGCACATAAAGAAGGTTCGCTCGCGAGCCGCTTTCGCTCTCGGTAGGCTTCACTCCTTGCTGAATAAACACAGTAAGCTATCCCTTAGGTGTAAAATCCGAATTTACACGACGTGCATACGTCCTATCATGACGTACGCCTGTCCGGTGTTTGCCCATGCCAGTCCGGCTCAGATCCATAGGATGCAGGTCCTTCAGAACCGTTTTCTCCGAAAGGCCACGGGCGCGCCCTGGTTCTTGAGGAATGAGGATCTCCACGTAGACCTCAAACTCCAGACCATAAAGCAAGTGTTGAAACGCATGTCAGTGCGTTACTTCACCTCTGCTGATACCCACACCAACCCCCTGATCGTATCGGCCGCCCGATACAGACCCTCCCAAATTTCTCGGGTTCGTCGCCCGCGTCACGTCCTAGACGAGCCCGACGACCCCATCACCATCCGACAAGAGAGCAGTAGGGAAACTAGCACTCTTAGAAAACACAAACACTAAACGCGTTCTGTATTCCGGCCTCGCCGACGAGGCCCATCGCGACGTCCGCGTACTTGTAATGGAAATCCTCCCCGACCTTTGCCAAACGAGCCAGCCCGCGATGCTGAGCCAGTAGCAATAAATACTCCCGTAAATAATAATATGACCCAGCCTGTCCCTTTGCTGCCCTCCCAAAATGACCCCGCTATGCCGAGGCCCGTACTCCACAGGGAGTGCCCTTAGCGTGCGGTCATTAGTTGTAAGTAAAATTTTAGTTTGTAAGCCCTGGCTGGGGGCCTTTAATTTAATTATTAGAGTTCACCACAGGAAAGACCGGTTAAGTAGTACATTAGCCTTAGAGAGCTAAACTACGAGTGGCCCTACATAATTAATAAATAAATGTGGGTCATTCGCTATCCAACCTTTGAAGTGAACACACGTGAACAGCTGCAGCAAGAAAAATAACCCTGAAGATGGATACAACTGCAGATGAAGCCGCTCAAGTCATTGCACTACTGCAATCAGGGATGCGGTAATGTGATGTTGCTCGGCAACTGAATTTGAGTCGTTTTTCCGTTTGACGAGTGATCCAACGCTTCCAAGAGACTGGTGGCTATATCCGAAGACGTGGATCTGGAAGGCAACGCTGCACATCCGAAAGAGACGATCGCTTCATTGTTTCGATGTCTTTACGTAATCGGTTCTCCAATTCTGTTGAGCTGCAGCAACAACTCCGATCAGCTCGCAGAACTTCTGTAAGCGTCTCCACGATAAGAAGAAGATTGCGGGAGAAGAAAATTGCTGCTCACAGGGCTGCTACAGGGCCAAAATTGACTGCACAGCACAAGAGAGACCGGTTGGAATTTGCCCACGACCATGTAGATTGGACAATGGTTCAATGGAGGGCTGTGCTCTTTTCGGATGAGACGAGGGTTTGTCTTTTCTGCAACGACAGGCGTAGAAGAGTGTATAGGAGGCAGGGGGAATGATTCGCACATGCCTGTATTCAAGAGACAGTGGAATACGGGGGTGGCTCGTGCATGTTCTGGGGCGGCATGTCAATCGACGGCAAAACGAACCTTGTGTGTGTTTCTCGGACTGGAAGTGCTCACGGGCAAGGGTCGCTGACTGCTCATCGGTACATAACAGAGATCTTAGAGGAGCACGTGATCCCTTATGCGGGTTTTGTTGGCAGTGCGTTCATGTTAATGCATGATAACGCCCGCTGCAACACCGCATTAATTGTAAGAGACTACCTGCAAGAAGTTGGGATCCCTGTTATGAGCTGGCCGGCGCGAAGTCCAGACCTGAACCCTTTGAGCACCTTTGGGATGAACTGAAACGGCGAGTACGGGCACGTGATCCTGCTCCTACCACTCTCCAAGACCTCCAAGATGCCGTCGTTGCAAAATGGGACAACATTCCTCAAGAGACTGTTGTTACATTAATTAGGTCCATGAGAGAACGCATGCAAGCAGTCATCAGGGCTACGGGGGGTTAACACTAGGTTTTAAGTTGTTTTTAAGGACTAAGATGTAATTTTTTATGTAAAAATAAAACGACACATTTTATTCATTTGCATTAGCTTGTTTTTTTTTATTCCCTGGTAAACAAAAACCAAATCTGTTGCTTTATTCTGAAATTTAATTAAATTGCCTTTCCAATGATATCTGATAATCATGTCTATCAATATTTAATAGGGTTAAAATGACTTTGAAGGGAATTCTTAAAGACGTGCGATTTTTGTGACGCCGAGTGTAGATGATGAGGGTGCTCTCTATGAGATGCCCAACTATGGGGCTTTCATCATGCCTGTCAACTATAACACTTAAAAGGCTGTTGCAACTGTTCCTCAATCTGGCCAGAAGATAATAAGCTATTGAAATAAATGTCCTGTCTTGCCGTCGCTTTCCCTTTCCCTATACACGCTAGCTTTATGGCTTAAAAAAGTATACTATGTGGTTTTTCAACAACAATTTTGTTTCGAAATCAAAATTGAACAATAAGTTAAAAAAAATTAATTAAAAAATTAAGTCTAAGGAACTGCTGTAAAGTGCTAAAGAAACACTTTCTAGAAAGTACTATTCATAGTTAATAAGTGTTACTTTTAACGATAAGTGTGTATGTGTGGCATCGAGTTGCCGCTGCTAGCATACCACAGATAAAGCCTCGGTGATTTAGGTGGAATGTTTAAGTTTGTAACAAATGTACTCGCATGTATTTAATAATAAACGATGAAAAAAAAAGTTTAGATGACAATGATTCAAATCTGTCTTTAACATAACCCCGTAAAAATAATCCAGCGGTGTTAATTCGAGCTGGACATTTAACAGCTGTATTTCGTGAAATTATACGATTGGGAAATTCTTTGTTTCAGTGGCTATGTGACTTGTTGTACCGTTTTGTTTAAACCACATTTTAATGATATCACATCGAGTTGTGTAACAAAACACAGTTATTGTTGAAAAACTCTTTGTAACAATTGACTGGTCGAATTCTACCAATCCCCATGGAATAAACCATGGTGGTTTTTAAATAACCACACCCACTTAACTGTAATTGGATTAAATCATGACTCATGGGAGTTGATATTTGGTTGCCATGGTTACGGAAACCATAACAGAGTTTGGAATTTGTTATTGGTTCGTTTTTAGTCCTTTATGTAGAAGTGGAGTTTTCTTTCAGTAATTCTTCTCCGTAGTACCTATGTAAAATATGTTATGCATGGAAATGTAGTTCGCGTAAAACTACATTTCCATGGTAACGACCTTGTTATCTGCTATTTAATTACACAAAGAATTATTGTCATGTTGCATGTTTCATGTTTCAATACGTCCTAAGTGTGGCATGCACTGCATAAGGACGAAAATTTTGTTATTTTGTCGGTTTCAAACGATTTATCGTCAAAATGGGTCATGATTCAAATTTTTCGATTGTACCTGAATACGAGAGACTAAGTACTTGAGACAACACAATTATTTTGAAATCACTGATAAACACTTCAGTTTTGTTTATATACTTCGATCAATAAAAGTAATATTATTGAACGAATTTATAAGTATAGGTAGTTATAGTGGTTCACTAAACTCGTATTTTTTTTTTATTGAAAATAAGTTCGCGTTTGACCGCCATCTCACCTGATGGTAAGTGATGATATGGTCGAAGATGGAGTAGGTACGCTTACCTAAAAGTAACCTATTCACTCTTGACTTAAAGACTCCTAGGTTATAGCCAGAGAGTGGTTTTCAAATCAGTGGTTATAGCTAACGGGAAACACAGACTCCGGCAGGGAATTCCACTCCTTAGCCGTACGCACAATGAAGGTATTCCCAAAACCTTTTGTGCGTATGGGTGGGATGTCCACCATGTAACGATGGCGCTTCGCCGTTTGTCTCGTATTCCGATGATGGAACTGACTTGGCGGAATTAGATTGTGTAGCTCCATCGCACACTCCCCGAAATTTAACCAATAGAAAACCGATAGACTTGCAACTCGTCGTCGATGTTCAAGGCTCTGGAGCTTTGACTTGACCAGTGCATCGTTGCCAATGAGTCTCTTGGCCCGCTTCTCGATAGACTCAAGCGCGTCCAGTTGGTATTTAGCAGATCCAACCCAAAGATGAGAGCAGTACTCCATACACGACCGAACCTGGGCTTGATAGAGGTTGAGCAACTGTTCGGGTGTGAAGTACCGTCTATACATAGTATATATATACAAGCTAGTGATTATACATCATCCAGTATAGACGACGTTTTGCTTGATCAGAAGCCTAATGGAGGAAAAGAAAAACAGAATCGATCAACATAAGCATTTATTTTGATATTTCAACCATTGCGTAGTTTACACATTCAAAAAGCGTCATTAGCCAAATGGATAAGGAGTCGGACTTGTGATCGAGAGGCCGCGGGTTCTAACCCCACCCATTACACTGAAAAAAAAAAAAACTACTTACAAGATCTTTCACACATGGTTGACTTAAAGAGAATGAAGAGCTTGTGGCTAAATAACAGCAGCTGCACAGGTAGACATTCAAGGTTAAGCAACACTTGCCGAGGTCAATTTGTGGATGGGTTATCTTAAAATATGGAGTTCACTCTGTGCCCCGGAAAGCACGTTAACCATTGGTCAGTCATTACCAGTGATCGGAGTAGGTAGATTGATTTTTGGTACTTGTATCATAAATGCACACAGAAAGAATAACATGGATAAGCCATTTTCCCGGAAAGTAATTCCGGTATTTCCGGATTCAATTAAACATTGTTAATGTTGGTAGTGATATTATTCCTACTCAATTCAAAATTTAAAGGAAGGTATAAAAACTAAATTAATTCATTATTTATCTGTTGAATAATAAAAACAATCTAATTCCGATCGAAGCTTTAATTTTTATTTTTTTTATTTTTAGCCTTTTATGGCTAGAACTTTTATAGATAGACATAAATTGTTGCACATAAATTTAAATATTTTCATAGTGGTCATGGTTTTTTTCCGGTTTTTTTTTTTTAATAATCCACCAATTCCGGAGGAATGTCCATATTAATATATACGTTTCGGATCAATGACCCCATTTCAATCTACCTACTCCGATCACTGGTCATTACGGGTAGTCGGACGCCATAAAATCTGACAATTTTTTTAGGAGAATCGTGATTCGTGTCACCCAGTTACTGTGGAAGTCAGATAGGAAGTCGCTTCATGTAAAACACCAGTACTCAGCTGCATCAGGACAGACTGGAAGCTAACCCCGACTAGAGAAATAGCTAAGCAGGTGATGATGGTTGGCTGTGTGTGGTATCTACAGGAAGGTCTTTAAAATAACATTAAAGCCACTTTTTCATAAAGTCAATCGTTTAAAAGATATACGCTTCCAAAGGGGTAAAATGTATCGTCCCCCCCCCCCCTCTAACTTCTATAATAATGGAGTTAAAAATCTAAAAAAAACACGTCTGTAGATCTTACTGTAAACTTTCAACCAAAACTGGTTTCAACGAGATCGGGTCAGCAGTTTTTGAGATACAGCATATTTTCTAAAACCGCAAATACATACCTATAACTTTGTAATTCATACAATTAGCGTAGTTGTAAAAAATGTATATAAGCTAGTTTTAAGAAATTTTTAAGGTTTTTTTGTCAAATAAATATACATATTATATTTATTATAGTTACTACGGAACCCTTCATGGGCGAGTCTGACTCGCACTTGGCCAATTTTTGAGTTCATATCACGTCGATGCGTTGCTCCATTTTGTAATAAAAGATGGAGAAACGACCACGCTTCGGTGTTTATAATATTTTAGGCTTTCACCTGGTACACCTGTTTAATTATACAACATGTAACGGAAACCCCATATCTATCCAAAAGGGCTGAAAACAACATCTGGTATGGAGTCTCTATACACAGTTTTAGTTCAAAATAAGTGACTCAAAGAATTGATACCAAATGATCGGTTTCATATGTTTCTTGAGTACCAATCATAACAAACGTGTCACAGCACTACAAGGGTCAATAACTTTCACGTCACTTGCCAATAACATGATAATTCTGTTCGTTCTTCTTAATTTGAAAATTTCGGTCTCTAGTATCAATGTATTGAAATTTCTAATAAGTTCCACACGTGTTGACATAGGATTACAAAACCCTTGCCATATCGTTTGTTATCATCCAAAGAAGCCATGCACTTGGTATGTACCCTTTAAATTGCACGTTGTATAAAATGATAGATTCGAGTTTGTTAGAAGATATTAAATGAAGGAGTTTATTTTTTTTGTGTCCAATACAGTTAATTAATACTAAAGAATGGGTTATAAGTCTTCCTAACTGATTAGCCAGCTGCGCAGGAGATATTATAATCCACAAGTATATGCAGGTACATGTGAACTCGTTCCTTTATTGTTATAGTCCTATGGGACGGCAATCCGACACGACTGGAGAGTTATCAGACGCAGGCCCAACACCAACACCGCCAGCTTCCAAACTCCGGGCTACTCCTGATAATTTCTTATAGAAACCCAATAGTACTTTTTGACGTGACAACGTCTTATAATTCGATGAAGCTGGCTGCACGCACGAAAATACATGACTCATGAGGCGTTACCTCGCTCTGAGGCGTTCCATCGCTCTGAGGCGTTCCAAAGCAAATCAAATTGGATCTACAAGTTGACATTTATGTATGACTCAACGACTCAAGTACTAGGCTATCATAAAACGGTAAGAGATGACGTAACTGTGTAGGGATTCTTCCATTGTCATGAGAAGTGCAGTAATAGTGATGTAAAATTAAAATTTTCTTTTGAAAAATGCAACCATTCCATCAGTATTTTCTTATGACGTTGTCACGTTCAACTATCGTCAGTAAATCGACTTTACAGACAACTGATTTTTACTCGACCCGGGAATCGAACTCGACACGTCATGCTCAGCAGTCTCATTTGTGACTCCTAGACCAATGAAGCAACTGGACGAATTTTAGGTATGGACTTTAATAGAGATGTTGACCTCTGAGTTTGTTTCGGTGTTTCTTTTCAGAGTAGGTAGTCAGATAAGAAACACCTTACTACTGAAAAATTTATATTTATAGAGTAACTGAATAGCAATTTTTTGCTTGCCCCGGGAATTGAAACCGAGACGTATTTTTTTTTTTTTATTTTTTTTATTATTTATGTACACACAGTAAAATAAAATAGGACAACATAATTATAATATTTGAGTACAAAGGTACTGCTTATTTCTTTAGAAATTTCTTCCAGCAGACCTGCGAAAGGAGAAGTGAAAAATAAATGTAGACAATAGTGTGTGAGAACAAGAAGAGAAAAGAAAATTAATATGTGAAGTCTAAAACTAAAATATTAAATATACCTACACATACTTATAATGCAATAAAAATAACATATACTTAAATAAATACATAATGTAAGAATATACGTACATATAAATATATACATAAATAATTAACACAGTTAAGAGGAAAGGTAATGCTCTTTTAATCGACATTTGAATAAAGATATAGTTTTTAAATCACGAATGCTAGGCGGAAGTGAGTTCCACAATCTTACAGCATGGACAGAGAAGGAATAAGAGTAGTAGCTAGTTTTATGAGGATGAGATTTAAGGAGGGATCTAAGGTGTGATCTACACGGTACGTCGCTAGAACGAGCGTAAGAAAAACGCTGACGCAGGTAAGAAGGGTAAGACGGGTTGTGTAAGATGTTGAAGAGGAGACACAAAATCCTAGTGTTCCTGCGAAGACGGATTGGGAGCCACTTGAGTTCCTTGCGAAGGTGAGAAACATGGTCATACTTTCGAAGACCGAAAACAAAGCGAATGCACAGATTTTGCAAGCGCTCAAGCTTGTTTAATAGCTCCTCGGTAGCATCCAAATAGCAGGCATCGGCATAATCTATAATCGGCTGAATAAGTGTTTGTGCCAAAGAAACTTTAGTCTTCAAGGGCAGAAGACTTTGAAGGCATTTCAGCGAATGAAAGGAGAAATTTACCTTTCGGCTGACCTCATTGACCTGAGCACGCCACGAGAGATTGGAGTCAATAACCACACCCAGATCTTTAGCGGTTTCGGTATAGTCAATGCGAACACCGTCGAGATATAAAGGCATCAGAGATGCAACAACAGCCGCACTGCGAACGAATCTGCTGCCAATGATCATGGCCTGGGATTTAGTCGGGTTAGTTTGCAAACCAAATGACTTAGCCCAAACGCTGATGCAAGCCAGGTCATGATTCATTGCAGCAATTGCAGAACCCGCGTCAACTACAGTAAAATGACGGTAAAGCTGCAAGTCATCTGCGTAGAGATGAAAACTAGAGGAGATTACTCTGGTAACAAAGTTTATGAAAATTGAAAAAAGAAGAGGAGAGAGAACGCTACCCTGAGGAACACCCTCAGTAAGGCTACACCAATCAGAGAAAGACTCCTCCAGGCGAACACACTGAGAGCGTCCCCAAAGATAAGATTCGAACCAGGCTAAAGTGGAAGGAGAGAAATTGATAGTAGAACGTATTACTTAGCTGTCGCGCTTTTGACCACGAGACTAACGTGGCAGTCTCAAAAGGATTATGATATGTTTCGTGGACCGAAAGTGAGCTAAATGGTTGATGATGATGATGTTTATTTTGCAAATGGGTTATAAGTAACACTTTCACACGTCTTTTTTTTTGTAAATGTAAACTAGATGAGGCCAGTGTTTCCTAACTGAATACTCTGAGAAGAAACACTGAAACAAACTCAGAGGTCAACGTCTCTTTTAAAGTCCATAAAATCTGTAGTGATGAAATCATATGAGAGCCATGTAGGTTTATGTCTGTGGCGCCCTTTAAAGGACGGAATCACACAGATTTGAGCAGGCCCGTCCAAACAGTGCAAGCATTTGTCAAATATCGCGTAGCTCAAGATTGATAGATATACCTACATTACGATGTGCCCTATATCTGTGGGTTGCCTATATCTTTACTATCTATAATTCGGCGAACCGTTGCTTGCCTGTCGGTTTTCTACAGATTGTACTTCGAGGAGTGTGCGCAGGAGCTCCATGACCTGATTCCTCCATCTCCCTTTCACTACCGGTCTACCAGACGCACGGCTGGGTACCACCCACACTTGGTTAATATACCGTCTTGTCGTACCAAGCGCTTCTCTTCCACATTTATTGTGCGCACAGCCAAGCTGTGGAATTCTCTGCCGGCTTCTGTGTTCCCTGCCACTTATGACCTTTCAGCCTTTAAAGCACGAGTAAATAGGCATCTTCTGGGCTCGCTCGTCCCATCTTAGACCTCATCTATCGCTTACCATCAGGCGAGATCAAGGTCAAGAGTGGGCCCATCGGTAATAAAAAAAAAAAAACCATTGGCAACGCCAAGCCTATCTGCATTTTACCCATCGATCCCCCCAACCAAGAACTCGGTAATGTGCTATTATGGGTTTTATGCTGTTACGTCAAATTTGACATCTATAGACCAGCGGGCTTAAAATAGCCACTTTGTCCGAATCGTATTAGGAAAACAATATGAATCATATTGCAGATCGTAAAATGGTCACAAATTGGCAATTCATAATATGATCTGCGTTCAATTCATATCCCGCAAATCATCTGTTTGACAGTTTTGTATGGAGATTCGTAAAATGGTCCACTAATGATGAATTGATTTAGTGTCAGTTAGCAGAATCATGCGGAGTTACGCAAGACCAACATCTTTCGATTCATTTCGCAGATATTTTTAAGAAAAATAATATAATGGCAGATTTAGGACCCTTGAGCACGCGCGTTACGGAAATAATTTTATATCGCCGCCGAAACGTAGCTCTTCGGAAACTGGAACTGGCTTTTGAAATGCCAGTCTCAGAATTTATAGGACTATATCGGCTAAATAACAGTGTGTCGTGACTAGAGATGTAAATTGAAAAAAAAACAAAATGTTTTTTTTCACAATCTTGAAAAAAAACATGAAAAAAATCTTGGCACCTTTGTTTTTTTTCTACATTTGGTTTTTTTTTCAAAAAAAGTGAAACTCTATAACTAAAGTGGAATAAGACACTAAACTTGATTGTTTTGTTTTTATTCAAGTCAAATAATGTTAAAATCAATGGGTAACTATTATTATGAACTTAAAAAATACTTAATGTGTTACAATCATCTGTATCAGTATCAGTAGCTACGGCTACGCTTGTTTTATCAGCTTCGGAATAATGTTCTGTGTCTGTATTTGTTTCGTCTGATTCTGAATCAACGACTATACTATCAGGGACTCTATTACATTCTGCTTGTGTTAATTATTGTTGATGATTGTACTGATTGCACAATGTACACTATTTTCATAGCCCTGTCATTTGTCAGTCTATTATGTTTCTTGGTATGAATGTCGCTGTACGTACAAAGTGTTTCTGCAGTCTGCACGCAAATCAACCAAAACATAAACCAAACGAGGATTAGAGAAATCCCCGTCCGTAAATGTAGTTTACACTTGGTGTTGCCAATTATGTTAAGACATGTATTATTTAACAAAAAACAAATGGTATTTTATTATTAAACAAAAAAAATAATAATATCAACTCACATACGACAACCGCCTTACCATATTTTTATTTTCCTACTCATGAAAAAAAACCTACTCCAGAAAAAAAACTGTTTCTTTTCATGTTTTTTTTAAACGTATTTTTTCATCTTAGAAAAAAAACCGTTTTTTTACAACTCTAGTCGTGACCTCATACATGAGTTGGAACCGTACCTTAGCCGAGGAGGTGGAATAAGTGCTGTCGCTAAGGTAGGCGAATCATTAAGAAGGTAGTTATTATTTACTAAGTACCATTACATAATATAGAGGTGAACAACATAATATAGCCAGTTATTTACCCCCATTATTTGTATTTTAGGTGTTGTGCGCACTAAGCTTCTGGTTCATAGGGGCTAGTGCACACCATAAGATGCATCAAGTGAGTGTATCTAATTGTGTGAGAGCTGTCTCATAAAAAAAAATATCCACTTTCCACAAATTCGGGAAGAACGGAGCGTCATTAAAAATGGGTAAGTTAAATAAATCCTTTATTACATTTAAAATACGCGGGACAGCCCAGTGAATAAAGATCGCACTCTCTGTGGACATCGAGGCAAATGGTTACATACATACATCACATATTTATTACAATCTAGCTTTTGTCCGCGACTTCGTTCGCCAGGGAGGTTTTTCCCGCGTAATTCCCGATCCCGTGGGAATTACGGGATAAAAACTATCCTATATCCTTCCCAGGATCCTAAACTATTCCCATGCCAAATTTCATCTAAATCGATTTAGCGGTTTAGGCGTGAAAAGGTAACATACAGACAGAGTTACTTTCGCATTTATAATATTAGTATGGATGGATCCTGCTGATCATGCTGTTCCTGACCATTAATAGTTTACAATTTTCAGAATATGAAGAGATGTTTTTTAACCGAAAACGATATCACTCTTTAAATGCTCAAATAGTAAGTATATATACATAGGCACTTGCCCCAACACAACTGTGTATGCTCTCATAAACATAGTTAAGTTCACTTTGCTGTTACTAGGTCCCTTTAAAATATTATACTTACCATATAACCAGGGAATGCTAAGTACTTCAATTAAACAATAGGCATTTTTAGGCAAAACTATTTATTAATTAATCAATTTTTAATAACATAAATCTAACAATCATTTTAATATAACTACAATTTAAAACTAACATATTTACTTCTAGGATTGTGACTCTGATTTGTATATAATTATTAAGTGTGGATGCTAGCCATGGAGGGGCAGACCATGGCTCCTTTATATGGAACCACCATATACTCAAGTCCCACTTAGAGGATCTTCACCAGGCTGAAAATGAAACAGTGTGGTTTTTAGGTCAGTATTATTTAACATTACCATCCCACTATGGCTGGTTTTATAACTAATGCTTGTGTATTGTTACACAACATTGCCAACATTGCTAGGCTTCCGGTAACAACATTATCACCTCAAGATGAACAACATGAGGCAAATATGCAGGTCAGTAATTTACAAAGAAATCAAATTCAACCATTGTGAACATACAAAACTATTGACAGATTCTGATAATAATAACACTAATAAGCCTATGAAATATTTAACATTGAAATTTATGTTTCAGATAACTAATACACAGATTGGAACTGCATCACGAAGAAACCACCACCTAGCTGTTGGTGAAGCAATGAGAGATGATCTTGTACAGCGACTTTGGTCAACATCATGATGGTTTAGATTACATTTATTTCACTTTATTATCAATTTTTATGTTTTATTTGGCTAGGTAAATGTTAAGAATATAATTTATTTTCTGCATTAATATAGTTCAAAATAACATAACCCACAAATCTAATTATATCCAATATGTTACTAACATACTGTAAACAAATATGTGATATTGGAATGACATTAAAAGTGTAATGATTATATAAATACATAAAATGGACCATTCTTTTGAAGTCCTAGTTGTCCCACTCCCCTCAGCATTGAGCACCTCAGCCACCTCCGTCCACAAGCGCAAAGATTCTGCTCTTCCTTGGGCGCTGTTGTTATAACCCTGAGCCCTAGCCAGGTTAGGGTTACGCTCCATAAAATCGAGCAAGATATTAAATTGAGCCTCGGAAACTCTTGCTACACGTCTTGCCATTTCTACAAAAGGGGTAAATACAAATTAATTGATTTGCATAATGATGATTATAATAATAGATAAACATTCATCAAAAGTAAACTTAGTTAACACTTACTTTCTTATAAACAGTCCGACTCTATAAAATCGAGCAAGATATTAAATTGAGCCTCGGAAACTCTTGCTACACGTCTTGCCATTTCTACAAAAGGGGTAAATACAAATTAATTGATTTGCATAATGATGATTATAATAATAGATAAACATTCATCAAAAGTAAACTTAGTTAACACTTACTTTCTTATAAACAGTCCGACTCTAACGAAATCCGCTAGGAAAATAATCGAATGCTTCGTAGAAATGCATTCACGAAATTTACAAGAGGTGCATGTTAAAAATATCGAATTGTTCTCTTACCAAGATGTTGTAAGTGTGGGATCCTTTATTCAAGTAAATTACTTCATTCTGTAGTTTCACTGCGTTTTATTTCATTCCAAAAACCCTTTACAAAATTCTAAATTACATTCTATACATGTTTGATAAACTTGGTAAACTGCTCTAAAAACTAAATCATTTATGATCGACCATATACAACAACTCCGACTACGACTATATCTTCAACTCACAATATTTTCTACTTGACTTTTCTTTTCATCTATCTTGTCACATTTAAAAACATTCCTAACAACATTTTGGTTTTAAATGCCATAGACTTAAAAACCTGCCAGTAAACCATAGACATAAAATTCCATAAAACCTCTCTTCCATAAAACTCTGAATTTTATGTTTATTGCAATTAGAATAACATCTCCTATTTAACTCCTATCAACTCATTTTTAAAAACCCAACTCAATTAAACCACCCAACTTAACTAAATACAACAAACAAACTTTTGAATTAATTAATCTAAACACCTTACATAACTAACTTAAACACTAACGTTTCAAATTAATTCTCAAACAACCTTATATACTAATAAACCTACATAATTCATCACATTACAAAATGTCCTTTATGTATCACTCACTATACACTGTCTCAATCTCAAAAACTTTGTTCTGTCCAGTGGTTTAGTTAGTATATCTGCCAAATTATTTTTAGTTGGACAATAATGAACTTCCAACAAATTTTTATCTATTTTTTTCTTAATAAAATGATACTTTACATCAATATGTTTGCTTCTTCTATTCAAAATTCCATTTTTAATCAATACTATAGCTGATTGATTTTCAACAAATAACTGTGTTTTTGGTAATTTGTTTGTCAACTCGAAGATCAGACTCTGAATGTATAAGAGGTCTTTTATACATTCGGCTGCAGAAATATATTCAGCCTCAGTACTGGAAAGAGCGGTGACTGACTGTTTACGAGAACACCAATGAATTGGACCACCACCATAAAATATTACAAAGCCAGTCGTACTTTTCCTAGCATCAGGATCATCTGCAAAGTCTGCATCACAATACGCTTTCAAAGTTAAATCATTACCACGAACATATTGTATACCACTGCTGACTGTATTTTTAATATATCTAAAAAGGTTCTTAATATTTGCAAAATCATTCAAGTTAGGATGTTCTTGATGCCTACTACAATAACCAACATGAAAAGCCAGATCCAGTCTTGTTTTATTAACCAAATACAACAATGAACCAATCAATTGTCTATATCGATGCACATCATCAACTCCCACTTTCCCCTCTTGATGTGTATCGACTAAAATAACCGGATGACTACTATCTTTTATGTTTTCATATTTAAACTTTTTCAAAATTTGATTTATATAACTTTCCTGATAAATCTTAATAAACTTTTGTTCTACTTTAATATCAAACCCTATAAACTTTTCAGTCTTATCAAATCTCCGCATTTCAAACTCTGTTTCTAATTTATTAATAATTTTATTTAAATCAATCTCGTTTTCACCAATTAAAATACCATCATCTACGTAAATAGCCAAATATATTTCTTTATCTTTATTTATAAACACACATGGATCTGATTTTATTTGTGAAAAACCCAATTTTTTCAAAAAACTCCGTTATTCTCTTGTTCCACATATGTGGTGCTTGCTTCAAACCATACAAACTCTTCTTTAATTTACATACTTTATTCTCTTTGTCTTTTATATCATGTCCTAAAGGTATTTCCATAAAGATTTCTTCATCTAATTCTCCATATAGAAAGGCTGTCTTAACATCAAATTGTTTAATTTTAAAACCTCTTTGAGCTGTAATCGCCAACAGCAATCTAACACTAGTAGTGTTTACCACTGGACTATATGTCTCCTTATAATCAATATTGTATTTTTGAAGAAAACCTCTTGCTACTAATCTAGCCTTATATCTTCCACCAGGCTTTATAGTAAATATCCATTTACTCGTAATTATTTTCCTATTTTTTGCTTCACACTTGTCAACGATTTCCCAAGTTTTGTTTCTCTCTAAGGAATCTTTTTCCTCATCCATTGCTCTTTTCCATAAATCTTTATCAAAACTATTAAAAACATCTGTATAAGTCAAAAACGAAGTCTCCAAATCATAATCTTTCAGTCTAGATGGCAATTTTCTTTCTCTATTCGGTAAAATCCTCAATCCATCATTAATAACTGGTTCAATTGCATCCTCAAACTCATCACTAATTTCACCTACTATATCATCTCTCACTTCCCCTCTCAAATTATTATTTTCTTCAACACCAAGTCCAATGTCTTCAACACTATCTTCAAAAAACTCATTTTCTTCAGCACCAATTCCTCTAACTTCAACATCTTCATCACTAACTCCTTCTTCAACGTCTTCAATACTATCTTCAAAAACCTCAGCATCTTCATCACTAACTTCAACATTTTCTTCAAAAATCTCATGTTCTTCATCACTAACAGCTCCATCACCACTTTCACTACGAAAATCATCACGACCAACTACATCATCATTAACTTTATCACTAACATCAACATTAACCTGTTTAAATAAATTTTCTAAATCGCACTTTTTCGCTCTACAATTACACATTTTTAAATAACTCGCAACATCACACTTATTATTATTAAACACCACATCTCTCGAATAAATAATTCTAAAATTTAAAGGATCCCAGATCTTATAACCATTATTAGTAAACCCTACTAAAAGCCCTTTGCTACTCCTGGAGTCAAGTTTATGTAGCTGAAAATTATTTTTATAATATGCTAAAGATCCAAAAATGTTTAGATGTTTTAAATTAGGTATTCTATTAAACCACATTTCAGCTGGTGTTTTAACATTTATTTTATTTGCACTCCTGTTAAATAAATAAGCAGAAGTTAAAACAGCTTCACCCCATAACTTATGTGGTAGCTGCATATCAAAAAGCAACGCTCTTGTTCGTTCCATTAATGACCTGTTTAATCGTTCAGCTTTACCATTCAGTTGTGGAGTATAGGGAATAGTGTAATCAATATTAATACCTTTATTAATACAGTATATTTTAAATTGCTTGCTAGTATATTCACCCCCATTATCACATCTGAATGTTTTAACTGTTGTTTTAAAATGATTTTCCGCCAAATTAATGTAGTTGATAATTTTCGAAAAAGCCTCGCTTTTATTTTTGATTAGAAAAATTTTAACAAAATTTGTATAGTCATCCAAAAACGTGATAAAGTATTTATATCCATCCCATGTTTCCATTTCAATAGGACCACAAATATCGCTGTGAATAATTTCTAATGGTTTACTAGCTCTGTGTCTATTTGATTTAAATGGTTTTCTACATAATTTTGATTTTGTGCAGACTTCACAGATGCCAATCTCCTTTACCAGGCCTCTATCCATACCCCGAACAAGATCCTTTGTCTTGCCAATAGGTACATGGCCCAACGCACGATGCCAGAAGTTAGTATTAATTTGAAGGATGTACAGACCTTGAAGGCACGACTGGGTTTGCATTAACAGTTAAATAGTATAGCCCGTCTTGCTTCAGTTCACCAACCTCTATGCATTCAGAGTCCTTACTTTTGATTTGACAGCTCGTTCTGAAAAATTTTAACAAATAATTATCATCAGCTAATCTAGATACAGATATTAAGTTCTTTTTGAGTTGGGGAACACATAATACATCTTTAAAAGTAATATGTTTAGTATAAATATTTCCCATGATGTTCACATGGTGAATATTTCCATCTGCAGTCATGATTTTATAATTAATCTTCTTCTTATCTTCAAGATAACTTTCTGAAGTAACAATATGACTGCTGGTACGGTCGGCCAAGAAAGTGGTGTACCAGTTTTGATTTAGTTTCCCGGTCATCGAAAATTACAACAAGGTTCGTTATAAAAAGATATTACTGAAAGAGACAACATTATCATGACGTAAACCTATGTATTTAGTATTCATACGTCATATGTCACATATAAGTACATGACATTTTAACCTTTAGTATAAATGAAAAGGACATTAGTTTCTACAAAGCAATTGAAATGTTTCCAAACAAAAGTAATAAAAACTATTTAGACAACCGAATTCCATTTGAAAAAGAAAACTGACAATTGACATTTTGTCAAATATATGCAAAAAATCGATATATTTTCCGTGTTATTTTTCAATCAACTGCATATAAAATCATCTCAATGCCTGCCAACTTGACCATTGCCGAAAGAGCACAAATAATTGCCCAATTTAATGAGGGAAGCAGTATCAGTGCGATATCCCGGAATTTGAATATATCGAGGCGTTCTGTCCGCTTTTGGATTCGTCGTGAAGGAGAGGAGGGAAGTTTGTTGGATCACAGAAGAAGTGGTCGCCGGCCTGCACTCTCCAATAACGATAGAGAATTCATGAGACGGGAATATGAAATCAATGGTTTTAAGCCCACAAAACATTTTGCGGAGATGTTCGATGTGAGTGCCCAAACAATAAGGAATCATCTACATTACATGGGGTTGCACCACAGGCATTACGCCAAGAAAATATATTTGACGGATGCTCACAGACTTGCTCGTCTGAACTTCGCCAGAGAGCACTTAGAGTTTGATTGGTCTAATACAGTGTTTTGTGATGAAAAAACGTTTAAATCCAGTCAGCATGGACGTCTTCACCTTTGGCGATATAATTCAACACGGTATAAAGATGATCATGTAATCCCAAATAGAGAATCAGGTCGAATTTCCGTAAATATTTGGGGCTGGATGAGTACGGATGGTGTAGGAGAATTGTGTTCTCTACCTCCTCGAGCGACGGCTGTAAATTATATCGACGTGCTTCAGAATGCAATGCTACCGACAGTCCGTAATGTTTACCCGGAGAACGAAGTGCCACAATTTGATTTTGTTCAAGATAATTGTTCAATTCATAATGCGAGGATCGTAAGAGCCTGGTTTCGTTCACACACTGACGTAAGGGTAATTCAGTGGCCCTCAAGATCGCCGGACCTCAACCCGATAGAAAATCTTTGGGGCCTTATTGTCCAACGATGGTCGCATCAAAATGAAAGAACCAAACAAGCTCTTATTAGTCACTGTAATTATATCTGGGAGGAAATGCGGGGAACCGATATTTGCTCACGGCTTGTTGGTTCAATGAGGTCTCGTCTTTTAGAGGTTATAGAGGCCAACGGCGGTTACACCCGTTTCTAATTTTTAAAAATTTTCAATATCTTCTAAATATTACTATATATGCTATGTTTTTGTTTGTTATAAGTATTTTAAAATTGATTGTAGAAATTTAATAAAAGGATAAATCTATTTTTAGCTTGTTTTTTATTGATATTGTAATTACAAGTTTACAGAAATTGTAGGTTTGTGGACTCGCCTTGTGCCTTTACAATTTTATGTAACTTGTTGATTACAATTCTGAATTTGTAGATACAATTTTGTCATCAAAATCTACAGCCCCCCGCCGTTGATTTTACGACGTCATTGGTTCCATCAAGTTCAAACTAAGAACAGCTGTCACGTTACAAACAGTAATAGTCGTTATCAATAATCAGATAAAGACAGCAATAGAAGTTGTCAGATCGATCTGCAAGCGAAACTAATCTTTATCACCTATGAATCTGCAAGCGATATTCAACCTTAGGGTGGTACACCACTTTCTTGGCCGACTGTACCTGAATCTATTATGAATTCAACTTCTCTTTCTGTTGTGTTGATTGAATAGAATTCACTTACATTTTGTTTTAGGCAGAACTTTGTATAGTGCGAGTTGTCCTTACAGTTCACACAGTTAAACTTTATGTTGCAATCTGCATGTCTGTGTCCACTCTTCATGCATTTGTAACATTGAAGTATGTTATTGGATGTTTTAGCGTCACCTTTCAATGTTCTGCAGAATTTTGCAATGTGTCCTTTCTTCCCGCATTTGAAACAAGTTCGCACATGAAAGCTGTTTTCTATTTCTTTGACGTTGTCATTCTCAACAGATGTTGAAGGTTTCGGTTCTTCATGTCTGTCTGTATTTTCTTGCCTCATCTTTAATTCTAGATTAATCCTTGATATCAAATTTATTAAAGTTTTGTCTGCTGAAGATGTTGATTCCCATGCTGTCCTAAAATGAAAAAGTTTTTCCGGTAGATTCGAAAGTATTTTTGTTATGATCTGCTTGTCATCAAAATCGTATCCTAAACTTCTTATTCTTGTCGCTTTATTTTCAATTTCTGCTATGTCTGTCATTAAATCTTTGTTTTCAAATTTATATAGGGACGAGCAACAAAAACAACTGTACCATAGCTTATGCAATGACCACTTTCGAATGGTTCATTTTCCATTGGAATTGTCAGAGTGTTGTGATGATTTATGTCAGAATAAGGAACACAGAGTAGTTATAGACCGTATGTACAATGATATTATTGCGACTATGCGTGAAGCGGCTGTCATTAGTTCTAATTGTAAGGAAAACATAATGAAACGAAAGCGTGTATTGGGCTGGAATAAACACGTTCGTGGTGCTCATGTAATAGCCAGGCAACATTTTCAAACTTGGTTACTATATAGTAGGCCTACATGTGGACCTATCTATAATAACATGGTGGAGTCTCGGCGCATTTTTAAATCAAAACTAAGATGGTGTCAAAATAATTCCGAGCAAATCAAGATGGATATTCTCGCATCACACCATTCAGAAAAAAATTTCAAAAGTTTTTGGAAAGGTACGAGAAAACTTAACAGCAAACCCACAGTCCCTTTAAATGTTAATGGTGTTACTGAGCCGCGTGACATTGCGAACGTGTTTAAAGGTCTTTTTCAGCTGGAACCTCCTTCCTGCAGGCCGGAAATGCTTAATACTGATGAAAGCAAACAGCATACCCTTGGATGTGCGGTACTACCGTCTTTTACTGCTAAAAATGTATCTACCGTTATAAAGCATATGACGAGAGGCAAGTCCCCAGGTCACGATGGAATCAGTATTGAGCATTTGCAGCGTGCGGGAATTCACCTGCCGAGAGTTCTAGCTATGTTTTACACGTTTTGTTTAAGACACTCTTACCTGCCAGATGAGTGTATGAAGACCGTGGTTGTGCCAATAATCAAAAATAAGACTGGTGATGCTTGTGATAACAGTAACTATAGGCCCATTTCATTAGCTACAACTGTGGTGAAAGTGCTGGATAGTCTGCTTGATCGTATTTTGGACAGTCACATAAAACTCAGTGACGCACAGTTTGGTTTTAGGAACGGGTTGTCGACAGAAACTGCAGTTTTATGTCTCAAGCACACTGTCCGGTACTACACTGATAGGAAAACTCCGGTCTACGCCTGCTTTTTAGACCTTTCTAAGGCTTTCGATTTGGTGTCCTATGATGTGCTGTGGAACAAAATGAGGACAGAATCCAGTGTTCCGGAAGAAGTCATTGGCATTTTTGATTATTGGTACAACAACCAACTTAATGCTGTAAGATGGGCGGGGGCGTTTTCCGATGAGTACAGGTTGAAGTGTGGAGTAAGGCAGGGTGGTTTAACATCATCTCGCCTTTTCAATCTGTACGTGAACGGACTCATTGAGGGGCTCAGCAATACACAAGTTGGCTGCTCTATTGATGGAAAATTCATTAATAATATCAGTTACGCAGACGATATGGTGTTGCTGGGCCCTTCTATAAGTGCCGTTCGAAAACTCCTCGCCATATGTGTGGAATATGCCGGGACTCATGGGCTCAGGTATAATGTTAAGAAGAGCGAACTCTTAGTATTTCAACCATCTCACGGTCATGAGGTGTCGCACGTACCTCCCCTTTTCATAGAGGGCGTTTCAATACCCAGAGTTTCGCGTTTTAAGTACCTGGGTCACTGGGTCTCGGAAAATCAGTCTGACCATGAAGATATTGAGAGGGAGCGCCGGGCGTTGGCTGTCCGATGTAATATGCTGGCCCGTAGATTTGCACGCTGCAGTAAAGCAGTAAAAGTAACTTTGTTTCGGGCATTTTGCCAATCCTTTTATATGTGCAGTCTATGGGTCAAGTATACGCAGAAGACAATCAACGCCCTGCGCGTTCAGTATAACAATGCTTTTAGGATGTTGTTGCGGCTGCCGAGGCATTGCAGTGCGTCGGGCATGTTTGCAAACGCTCATGTTGACGGATTCCATGCCATTATTAGAAAAAGAGCAGCATCCTTGCTCAGGCGTACCCGAGGCAGTAGTAGCAGCATTCTCAGTGTTGTGGCAGGCCGATATGACTGTCCAATACTGTGGCATTGTATACGTTTACATTCGTTAAAATAACTTTCTTGGAACTCATATGACGCCCCACTTTTTAGGTTATTTTTATTGTGTCGAAATTGTTTTCTTCTGTTTATTATAATGATTAATTCTATTTAAAATAATTTTGTAATGCGCTGTGTGTTAATTTTAAGTTAAGATACTAACATTAATTTAAGAGCACCTACTAACAAATGTATGGATATTTTTGTCTGATGAATAAATAAATATATAATATTCTTCCAAAAGGCGAGATGTTTGAGACTCCTTATGTCCAAGAAAAAGCGTGTCGAATTTATTTATAATTTCCTTTGTGGTTTTACAGTTGATTGCATAAACCATATACTTGTCGCTAATTGAGCATATTATTATCAATCTTGCTTTCGCATCTTTTTCAACCGACGACCAAAAGAGGAGGTTATCAATTCGACGCGTATATTTTTTTTTTTTTTTTTTTTTTATGTATGATCATCGAGTACTCGAAGACGGCTGAACCGATTTGGAAAATTCTTTTTTTGTTCGAATGGGTATACTTCGAAATTGGTACCATTATCACCAAAGTCAGGATCTGATGATGAGATCCTGGAGAAATCGAGGGAACTCTTCAAATATTATAGGCACACCTATGGCGTTTTGGGTATTTCTTATAGTAACTTGTGCAGTTGCTCTCAAAAAGTACCATTTGGGGAAGTGGAACTGATGATGAAGACCACAGATGGCCGCCGAAACTACTCAATAATAAGTATTAAGTGGATTGCGATTCGATTACTTGAATATGGATGTTAAGCACTTTATGCTCGTTACAATGCATATGGTGATGTAGAGCTGATGGTGAAGTACCAGGAGAACTCCTCAACAATTAACGGCCCAGCATTGGGAAAAGCAATATTTTGTAAAAGGTTATAAGTAGTTGACATTTAGGCTCTTGTAACTAGGTAAATTAAAAATCATCCAACTAAAAAGAGTGAAAAAAAAACATTTTAACAAAAAATTAAACCGACTCCCAAAAAACACTGCAAAGTGAAAAATAACTTTAATTTCGGAAGTCGGTGCCAAAAACGAAAAAACAAAACTAAAGACACCGACTACCGAAATTAAAGTTATTTTTCACTTTGCAGTGTTTTTTGGGAGTCGGTTTAATTTTTTGTTAAAAAGTTTTTAATAAAATCTTTCTTTGATTGTGCATCATCTTCCAACACAGAATCCAGCTCCTTTGCTGTCAAAAATAACGTTAACTTTTGTTTCCAAAGAACATATTCTGTCTCATTTGACAGTTTTGATAATTTTAAATCTTCAGTCATTTTCAATAAATTTTATTTTCAATTATTATTTTATCTTGTACTCCAAAGAATTTTTAGACTTATCTTTCGTCGATCTTCTTACAACATCTGGTTAAATTTGCCCGGGGGCAGCCCATAACCTGTTAAAAATATCGAATTGTTCTCTTACCAAGATGTTGTAAGTGTGGGATCCTTTATTCAAGTAAATTACTTCATTCTGTAGTTTCACTGCGTTTTATTTCATTCCAAAAACCCTTTACAAAATTCTAAATTACATTCTATACATGTTTGATAAACTTGGTAAACTGCTCTAAAAACTAAATCATTTATGATCGACCATATACCACAACTCCGACTACGACTATATCTTCAACTCACAATATTTTCTACTTGACTTTTCTTTTCATCTATCTTGTCACATTTAAAAACATTCCTAACAACATTTTGGTTTTAAATGCCATAGACTTAAAAACCTGCCAGTAAACCATAGACATAAAATTCCATAAAACCAATATTACAACAGTGCAGGCACAATCAGTTTTTTTAAACAGCACGAACTCTTGAGTTGTTGAATATGTACAAAACCACTTGAAACCATGATTTATAGTTTCCGACTCAGCCAAATGTTTTGAAATTTGAATTAACATTGCACAACTCTTTAAATTTAAGTTGATGTTGACGAATAAGGGACAAGGGAACCTAATTATTATTTATTTATTAATACAGAGTTACGTTACGGCATGACATTGACAAGCTGCCGATATTAAGAATGTTGCCAGTCTACCAAGTTAATTTCTCAGATCTAAGAGCTTATTTGCCATATTTCGTTGATTATTTGCATCCAATACCTTAATTATGTACTAATTACAGAAATTCTGCACAAATAACTTACTCGGCTAATAAAAACTGCAAAGGAAAAATAACCGGTAAAAATACGATCTTTACTTTTTTCCTGCGACAACATTAACACCAAATATGATTCTGCTTTGCGTACGATTCTGCTAATTTTGGTAACCATTTTACGAATAATAGAGGAATTGCTTAGGATCTGCCGGGAATTCATAAAGTGATTCACTTTTAGCGGAATTGCTCTATGTGGCCTTTTTAAGCCTGCAGAATACACCTTAGCAATTGTATTTAGATTTTTCCTAATGATATTTACAAAGATATCATGACACACATGATATTTTATGTAGGTATAGAATTTTAGGTTTTTTTTTTCTTAAATTTTGTTTTGAATAAAAGGAATTTCATATCAATGACACAGTGAACATTTCGCAAAAAAAATTGCTTCCATTTAATACATCGATGACTTCAATAATCTCACTAGTTAAAACCTGACCCTAGAACCTAGAAACTAGTTGATCCTGAATACCGTAGCTGATAGGGTATCATCCTCATTATGGAAATCCCTTATTATGAGGGTTATATAATAATTTGTAATCTTAAATATATATAACTCAAAGGTGACTGACTGACTGACATAGTGATCTATCAACGCACAGCCCAAACCACTGGACGGATCGGGCTGAAATTTGGCATGCAGGTAGATGTTATGACGTAGGCATCCGCTAAGAAAGGATTTTGCGAAATTTCCACGGGATCGGGATTTACACGGGAAAAACTTCCCACGCGGGCGAAGCCGCTGGCACAAGCTAGTAATAGATGTAATCATGACTATAAAAGTTTCCATTTTAATAACGATTACGACATGATAACTTTTACATTTTTCTAATTTGTAATTTTAAATAATGTATATGGATCTTAGGACATCTGAATTAAATGATTTGTATTTTTTTTTATATTTTTTTAAACATATTTAATAAAATCACTAAACTTTTTCTTTAGAAAAATTTTGATTTTTCGATTACCGAGTTCTTGCTTGGGAGGATCGCTATTTACTTACCAATAAATAGTGGATAGGTCAGATAGGAAGTCGCTCTATGTAGAACACTAGAACTCAGGTGTATCCGGTCAGACAAGAAGCCCAACAGCCCAACATAGGGAAAGGTTAACCAGATGATGATGATAGCTTACCGATAAGTAGTCAGAGGAGACTGTAAGACAGTGGGAGTGAGAAAGAAAAAAAAAACAAAATCAGTTTAAAACTTTATTTATTTTCAAATGTTATTGATATACAAAGTGGAGAAGACAATACGTTCATAAATTTACCATAGCCTAAATGATTTTATTTATTAAAACTTTATGCAACACAAAATGTACAAAGGCGGACTTAATGCCATAGGCATTCTCTAACAATCAACCATGGGTGGTAAAGAGATAACATGGCAGGTGCATAAAAAAATAAACTAAGTAGATAATATATTCAAAGTGAAAGTTTTATTATAAGTGTATATATACATATATAACTAGAATAAACTTACGTACATATTTATCATAATACAGACCAAAAATATATATTATATATATTAATAAAAAGTTGTAGAAATAATAATAATAAAAAAGAATAAATGATTACCTCCTTAGTCCGTCCAAAAAGATTTATTCATGATATTTTATCTATTTTCATATTTTTCCAGTCTCTATATTTAACTACTGTGCTTCAACGCAGTGTCAAATATCCTGCGCTTAAGCACGAAATACTCTCATACCATGAAGGTTTTAAGTCAATTCAAAGCATCTTTTACTATAAAACGGAATTTCATACTTTTATCTGTATTTTATCTGTATTATTTAGATTATTTTAAAATAATATTTTATTTTTATTTTGATTTCACATCTTATTTTATCCTCACTATGGTTTCCTCGGGATTAGTATAGTCGGTGTATTCATTTATTGTCGTATCATCTTCCCCGCCTATGTAAGTAGTTTCAAATATAGTATTAACTAAATCATAAAGTTTTTAATACTTATAAGCTTATTTAGTTGGCTTGTGAACCCATTCCATGCCAGTAATGCACTCGTGTGCATTTTAGTGTTTTTTATTTGTGTGCCTGCAACGCACCCGTACGCGTTTCGTGTATGTTTTACTTCGGTATAATTTTTTCACAGTGCGTTTCCTAAAATGTTGCCGTTTTTTTTTATTAACCTCAATTTAAATAATATTTCTGATATAATAACACTGTGACGGTAGTAATAGACAATGTCACATTTGAATTGACGTCAGTTTTTGTACTTGCTCGTAATGTGAATCAAGTTTTTGCAGTAATTTATGTGATAACAAGTAAGTAAATATGATTATTTAATCAAATTTAGTCATTTAATTATTACAATAATATTATTTTATGTTTACTGATAATATTTTGGATACTATTTAGAGTTCAAAACATACCAACGATAATGGTGCGTTCAATGGCATTCACGAATGACTTTGTTCGTGGATGGTGTTATAAATCGACAATAATCGGTCACTCAATATTACCTACTACTGCTATTATAACTTAATTTTATTACTTGAAATATTTTACTAGTCAACGTATTTTTAAATGTAGATGTAGTATGAATTTTGTAAAGTTACTAGTATTTTCGTCTTTTCTAGGTTTTTAGTTTTCTGTTCAAGCATTATGGCAAACAATAGAGGTCGCCGCTTGGTTAAATTGTCACTTAATATTGCCGAAAGAACTAATTTACAAGATATAAAAGAAAGTAATTCACAAGATAGGTGAGCTATATTACAGACAGTTGATTTTTAAATCTATTTAATATCAATATAATGTTTTTATTATTACAAATCCAGCAATTCGGATAAAAAAAATTGTTTCGGAGATAAAAGTAGCACATCACATTTTTGTAATTAAATGTATAGTTTTCACCTAACTATAATTATATAATACCTACTTATATTACAATTATGAAAAATGAGAATTAAAAGACTGATTTGAATGAATACAAGATTTTTATTTTTGTACCACTACCTACACTCTAACAATTTAGATTCTTTATTCATGTTTCGAATCGTGCATAAAGCCATCCACTATATACTACCAAAGGTGCGTTGTCGGATCTCTCGAAAAACTTTTTTCACCTTGAGCCACCCACGCCCCATATGCGTTTGTTGTTTTTTTTCGTATTTATCAACAATATTTATTAATATTTTTAGTAATTACACCATAAGTAATCTATTTTCAATCATATTACATAATAAAAACTGGTGGCACCTGTTGAACAATTTTTTTTAAATGGTGGCATCGAATGTGTTAAAATGTACAAAACTCCACCAGGTTATAAATAAATTAAATTGTCTCGAAGTTTCAAATAAAATGGGCGCAAAGCATACAATTTATTACAATAGGTATTTCACATTAAGTACAGTACATACAGTTGATATAAAAGTCATATTTTTATTTTGGACTTTATTTATCAGGTACTGCAGTAATCTATGCACTGGGTAGAAGAATTGAGAAATATACATGCTTTCCCACACATCCTTGTAAAATTTTATTTAAATCTAGAATATAATTATTATAATAATAATCTATTAGGAACTTTATTGTACACCATTTAAACACATCTATTTAACAACATTGTTTATTCTGTGGTAACGATTCAGCGATATCTTTGGAAGGACTTTAAAAACTTTAATGTATGTTATGTACTTTTAAAATCATATCAATGAGCACTGTTGCTTAGTTCTAAGTACTACTAACTTGGAATTAAGCGACAGTGTATGGCAGAAGTTAAGAAAACCTTAACAATACACAAAAATACACCGAAAAATACTGTAGCAAAACTTCAGTTCTTCAAAACGCCATCTTATGTTGAATTTGTATAGGACATGCCCTTATCAGTTCTCCGTCCAGTAGTATCACGCACACAGGCAAGAAGAATGACAAGGGCACGACACAATACACATACTTCTTGCAGCTTCTGTTCTCTTCTTAAACTTGCAGAAAATCAAACATCTAAAACAATGTACAAGTCGCGACATCTCACGGCGTGTAGCAAACAACATTTAGTTTTATAAATGACCAAGAGATGGCGCGCTACACAATATCTAGTTTCATGTTCATGACGCAGTAATTGTAGGATTTGAGTTTTCTCCTATAAAGAATCTTGATGTTTCTTGATAAATGCTGTGAACCTAGGGAAATACTTGAAGATGACGTATATGCAAAATATAAATCATCTTCAGACATTGCCCTAAGCATATGCTCAGGAAAGTTGCCGGTTCTTAAACTGTAGTTCTGTTGTTGCCTATAAAAATATTTTAATAGCTTAGTTTAATATACTTTTAAAATCGATTTCGAAAACAATGTCCAACTATAAAGTACCTAAATGAAACTGATTTTATAATAGGATGCGCCTTTTAATGCTATTTTAAGAAGGAATACAAACACATTTTTTTTATTGCAAACACGGTATATAGGTTACAATTAATTACACGAATAACTAGTATTTTAACAAACCAATATTTACTTCCAACTAAACATTAAATTTATTAGTAAACAGCAAAGTACCTGCAACAAAAGAAAGACGATTAATTATAATAAAAAGAAAATGGCCGCCATATAAAATGGCGCCAAAACGTGGGACCTATTGTACTAACAGTCATCTTTTAATTAAATTTGTCAAAAAAAGCTGTGTATTTTTCTCGCTTTCTCTTTAGTATTTTAATAGGCATCATTATGCGTATTATAAAGGTATTGTCTGCTTCTTCAAGATATTTCGTTGGGTCAATTGTGAGTTTACCCTGAATTAAAAGTCTTGTATATTATTTAATGTTTTGTTCTATAATTTATTACTACATTATGAAAATTGAATTTCGAATTGCTCCTAAGGAGCTGTTTGCGAACTGGTTGCCTAAAGTATGTTATAATATTATATTTATATCAACTGCTATAATAAATTCATCATGATTATTAAATCCTGTCCCTTCACACAATAGTCAAATATCATCGAGTAAATACAATACAGCACCCTTAGAATACAGAAAGAACGAAAAGAAGTTCTTTCTGTATTCTAAGACAGCACCTATATTAAGAAGCCTTTAACTCTTTCAAAATTAAACTCAAGAATTCTCTATTGAGTCAGTGTCTATATGCTGTAAAAGACTTGTTATTTTTTTATTGATGATATATTTTAATGTAGATTGTAAAGTATTATTGATTGTAAAGTATTATTCATACTCATTTATTTTTTATTGTACTATTATTTTTTCAATTTATTGAATTGATAATTTATTAGCTTAGATGTAAACTGTGTGCGTAATTTCAGAAACAAATTGTTTGTTAATGCAGAAATGATGACTATGACCAAGAGATTTCAGTAAAGTACCAATGTGAACAGAGTCACTGATTCATCAACCCACAACCATCAATCAATTAATCAAAACATTTATTGGTTAATACAGTTTGACAAGATGTTACATAATAGATACACAATATTATAAAGAGAAGTGTGCAAATGTACAGTTATACAAAGTTATATCATGAACATAACCTCCAAAACAGACCTCATAAACCAAACCAAACCTTAAACCAACAAATAACAATTTTATTACATTCCAATTTAGAACAGAATCGTTTAGACGTAATGTCGTCGACACAGCCGGCACAATTTATAAAAATAAAATCACTGGACTATGTTTAGCGGGGGGATCGAGGAGGGGGTGAAATTTTTCATGTTCCGTGTCATTGGAGACCCCTTGGGGTCTGTTCTTGGCATGTTGCAGACGATGGGAATCAAGATTACGATGTCGGTTCTTGGGTATCTCGTTAATTGATGTTGCGGTTTTTTATTGAAGGCAAAATTGGCTAGTTTTTTAAGATCTTAGTTGAGTTTTTGATGGCTTTAGAAAAGTTTATGTAGAAAGTAATGAGGAAAAGAAAGAATGCACATTGCACATGCATGAAAAATAATTGAGTCTTTTAAATAAGACATGTGCAATACTCACCGGCCTACAGTTAATGAAGGGCTTAACTATTTTTTGTTGTTGATAGGGCTTGAGTTTGACCACCACCTGCGGGCCTTAAATAGCCCCTTTGTCTGAATCGTATTAGGATAACAATATGAATCATATTGCAGATCGTAAAATGGTCACAAATTGGCATTTCATAATATGATCTGCGTTCAATTAATATCCCGCAAATCATCTGTTTGACAGTTTTGTATGGAGATTCGTAAAATGGCCCACTAATGATGAATTGAATTAGTGTCAGTTAGCAGAATCATACGGAGTTACGCAAGACCAACATCTTTCGATTCATTTCGTAGATATTTTTAAGAAAAATAATATATAATGGCAGATTTTATATGTTAAGCGATGATGTGATCGAAGATGCATCGCTTGCCTAAAAGTACCTAAGCACTCTTAAAGACTCCTAGGATAACCTAGGAGTCTTTAAGAGTGCTTAGGTACTTTATTATTACTTTATTCCTGATAGTTCCTGCGTGGTGGGCTGGGATGGTATCTCTACAAAAATTATAAAATCAAGCAAAAACCTTCTTATTCCATCAATCACACATATTTGCAATCTCTCTATACAATCGGGAACTTTTCCCCGAGCGTTTAAAAGAGCACTTGTGCACCCAATTTATAAGGACGGGGATAGAGACGATGTCACAAATTATAGGCCAATTTCAGTCCTTCCAACTCTATCTAAAGTTCTCGAACGTATCCTTAAAAATAGTTTAACAAAATTCTTTCAATCTAATAATACCATAGCAGATAATCAATATGGATTTTGCGCAGGAATCTCTACCGAGGACGCCGTATTGAGTTTTACAGAGTCGGTATCGAAGAAAGTAGATTCGGGATTTTCCTGGACTTATCAAAAGCCTTCGATACCGTGTCTATCCCCATCCTCCTCCGCAAGATGGAAGCTGCAGGTGTCCGGGGAAATGCCCTAAAGATGTTCAAAGACTTTCTCACTGATCGAGAGCAATGCGTCCAAATAGACCAAGTGACCAGTAGGTGCGAAAAAATTTGCTACGGTGTGCCCCAAGGAAGCTTAATCTCTCCTTCTCTCTTCCAGTTATATGTTAACGATTTGTGTAAACTTAAGCTGCAAAGCTGTGAAACATATATGTACGCAGACGACACCGTGCTCTTGGTATATGGCACCGACTGGCAAACGGCTATACAAAATGCTGAGAAGTCAATGAAGGCAGTAATGGCTTGGCTCGCTGCCAACTTGCTCACCCTAAACCTGTCCAAAACCAAAGTTGTTGCGTTCCATACTACCCCAAGATCAGCGCCTCCACCCGGAGCATCAGTCATTAAGGCACATATCTGTTCAGACGCTTATCATCCCTGTAACTGTCCACCTCTTACCATTGTCCCAAACACAAAATATTTGGGTGTCTACGTGGATGAGAAATTAAACTGGCATACACACTTAGAATCTTTAAAAACCCGAGTTAGACGTCTTCTTTATATCTTTATAAACCTCCGCGAATCGGCAGATCACAGCACCTTGAGAAACGTCTACCTCGCTTTATGCCAGTCCATCCTCTCATACTGTATCCCAGTGTGGGGTGGGACTCACAAGACGGCAATGCTGGGTATTGAACGAGCCCAAAGGGCTGTTCTTAAGGTAATGATGCGCAAACCGCGTCGATATCCAACATCTACCTTATTTTCGGAATGCAATGTTCTATCTGTGAGAAAGCTTTTCATATTGCGAACAACTCTTAGGAAACACGGCTCCGTTCCATATGACAGAAATATGACTCTTCGCACGGGCAAACCTATATGTAGAACAGAGCCAACCAAAACAAGCTTCGCGAAACGGCAATTTTCCTTTCTCGCTTCAGAATTATATAACAAACTAAATAAATTACTATCCATTCATTCCCTTAATAATTTCGAATTAAAAAACAAAGTAACGGATTACCTACTGCATTTGACGTATGATGAGACAGAAAATCTATTTACACGTTTATCTTAAATACTGCTTGTTTAAAGAATTCATTCAAATTCCCCATCGCACAAACATGTTTCCACTTTCAAACTCTCACTCACTCTTTCACAATACTCACCACACACGCACACACACCATTGAATACTCTCTCACCCACCACATTTTCTATTATTAAAAGTTATATACTAATACTCGTCACATCTGTTCCGTGTAAATTCAGGCTTAATTTGTATTATCTAAGAGGAACCACTGACTCGGAAGATACAGGCATTGCCTAGTTTCTGAGCCAGAGTTTCAATCCCTGTAATTGCTAAATTACTGCTAACCCCAGATCAGTGTATACCTATCAGAATGTGACCACTATATCCATTGTATATGTACTTAATTGAAACTTAATACTTAAAATGTAATGTAACTAAGCTGTTATTGTGTAAAAGGGTTTTTTTTTTAATAAATATATTATTATTATTAATTTGGCGCTAGTGTCGAACTCAAGAGTGCGAGGCGTCACGGTTCCAGTGTCGATCGGTCGACATTGGGTTCGAGAGTAAGCCTTCTAAAGGCTTACTCTTGAATAGGTATAACAAACCTAAAGATAAAGATAAAGTTATAAAACTATCAGGACAAACAGACTTCGGCAGGGAATTTCACTCCTTAATTGTACGCATAACTTAAAGGGAGTTGTCAATGTCAAAGTAAAATGATATAACATATGGAAACGTTTTTCAATACATACAAATAACAACATTCTTGTGTAATTTGCATCTGTTAAAGTAAACAATCTGGTTCCAGTTCAGTTTTAAAACTTAATTTGAACTGCAAGTTTTAAAACCATCGCTTCTACGTATTCCAGATTTTACGATTTATGTGAAAAATCATATCCTGCCCTAACAAAATAAAAAAAAAAAACAATTGGAACATTTGCGGAACATGCCAGGACCGGTCGATTAGACCCCAGATTAACGCTTGACTGGAGTGGTCGCCGTTCACCGCTCGTAAATCTAAACGTGGTCCATTTGACCAGCCGTTTGAACCTCATGCCAATTTTAACTTGGTTTTCGAGGGTTAAAGAATTGCAGGCGTTATGTCTACTCCTGTCTGAAGTCTAATCGGTGATAATTTGTTTTCATGTGATTAATATCTCACCTTGTAGTACGCGATCGTGGTCAACGAGAAAGTACGCTAACTTAGAAGTAACCTAGCTTTAAAGGCCCTAATAATAGACGGAGAACGCTATACAATTGCTATGATAAAAACTTTTTTGCAAAAAAATAAAACCGACTTCCATATCAAAACACTACAAAGATAAAATTAATTTTAATTTCCGTAGTCGGTGTTATTGGTTTCGTATTTTCTTTTTTTTACACCGCCTTCCGAAATTAAAATTATTTTTGGCTTTGTAGTGTTTTGATATGGAAGTCGGTTTTATTTTTTTGCAAAAAAGTTTTTATTTTCGCGCTTTTTAGTGGGTCAATTTGTAATTAATCCAGTTATAAAAGCCAAAATGTCAACTACAAAAAAAAAAATAAAAACGCGCGAACAAAAAACACAATGCGGATTAAACGAAAAGATCATCAAAGTAAATATTTTTTTTAGACTTTTGTTGATTTTTCAGAAACGGCTAGTCCGATTTCAATAAAATTTTCATGGGACCATTTGGCAAGTATACCCTTTCCAACAAAAAAAGAATTTTTGAAATCGGTTGGCAAGCGACGGAGCTATGCCCGAACAGACATAAAAAAAAAAAAAACAAACGAACATCCGAATTGAGAACCTCCTCCTTTTTCAGAAGTCGGTTAAAAATACAAAGTTATTTAAATATATTTAGACAGAAAGTAAAATATATTTTACATCATGGATTTTTTATAGTATAAGGGAGTGTCAGACTTCTACTGACTAAAAACACCCTGCTCCTTCAGTTGACCTTGCTTTCCGGGGCCGCGGTATCTCGTTAGAATATAGTCGCAAACCTGGTAGGAATATTCGGACCCTGTCGTTTAAACTAGGGTATACACACCGGTAAAAGCAAAGAACAAAATTTAAACATACTGAAATATTCTTTTGTGACGAGGTAAACTCTTCTCTCCGAAGAATATTTCAGTATGTAGATACCTACCATCTTTACAAAGTAAAATTCAGTTTTTAGGATTAATGTTTACCTACCTCTTAGCTGGCAATTAAGATTCATGAAATGAAGTAACTGTTTCACGACTTATCTCTCTTAGCGTTAATATTAATAATAACACGTTATGAAGACGTAGCTAAATATACTTGGATAACATTTTATAACTCTATTCTCTTACAAAATCTCTTCAAAGTAAACACAAAACAAGTAAAGATACTTTTCTTCATCACTTACTCCAAAATATTTAACGGACCCAATTGGGCGCCATTAACAAATGTTGAAAGATAACTAAACCCTTGTCAGTTACTGACTGGGAATTGAATTCTGAACCTCTTGCGCCCCTACCCATCACTCACGGCGCCGTTCAAAATTACTATAGTTCGGTTATGAACGTTCGGAACGATTAATGAATTCAGGCAGCGTTTACAAGCAAAATTGAAAGGCGAAAATTAGTGGGAGACCAAGCTTGTGAACTATGATTTGAGAAAATTTGGTATACAGTTATTAGTTAAAGACTTTCCTAAAACCTTCAACGATTGGCATTTAAAACATGATGATTAATGCTTATTTGGCGTTCGTTGCAAAATTGTGACACATAGGTATTCATAGGCATCTTAGACAGTAATTTGGGTAGTCAGTAGCTAGGAAGAGTGATATCAGAACTGTTACGGGATATCGTTTCATCCAGCTACTGGATTGTGCAGATCAGATGGGTACCTAGTCGCTCCATGTAAAACACTAGTAACACTGCATCCAATTAAATTGGAAGCTGACCTTTAACATAGTTGGGAAACCGCTGAGCAGATACGCTTAGCTTAGTTAAAATATCATTTACTATCTTTTAGGTCAATATTTGTTAATAGCAATTGTTAGGTTTTGCGTTAAACACTGAAATCATTTCCAAAAACATCTACCGCACTTTATCTCTAAAAAATATTATATTATCACGCCAATTAATAACATGAGGTAGTTAGCAGTGACAGAAAACTCATAAGAGGCCGTTATTAAGCCCCCGAATGACCCAAACGGGGGTCGTTAGAAACATTATTGGGGCGCTACAGCACTAAATCAATTTTTAATTCTGCCCGCAGTTTGTACACTTATTATTAATTTAGTAACTCTTTTAAACTAAATGAGGGTAGCCTAAAATGCTGAGAGTAAATTGTAAAATATAACACCGAATAAGAAAATAATTATGCAGGTTTAAATACGCTACAATGGAGTAACGTGAGGAAGGACAAAAAGGAAAAGGTGATTGCGTAAAGCTTGATAGAGGGAAAGTAAGAAGAAAGCTAGTTGTAACCGAGTAACGTAGGATTAGTACAGAAGAATGATGACTCTGTGGCAATATCTTCTGACAAAGTAGTGATAATAGTCACATAAACATTTTTTTATTAAAAAAAGAGAACTATAACCTCTCAAGTACCGCCATTATTTACGTCAACCATCCGTCAAGCACCGCGGGCGGGCTCTTATCGTAAGCGTAATCTGACCCCGGTCACAAACGATTTTAAGACTTATCTTTACTACAAATACAGTTTTAAATCGGTCGGGGTTTGGTGGCACAAATTTGTGCCAGCGGGGCTCAACTAATACTTGTTTACTGGCACGTTTTTGTGCCGCTGGGGCTCTAGAGGTTAATGTTGGTAGAATTCACATTACTATCAATCTTGTTAGTCCCTCTAACTAAGTTGCATATGCTTGTTTGGAGTGGGTTCACACCAATAGTATAATGGGTGGGGTTCAAACTGGCGACCTCTCGATCACAAGTCCGACATATGTTTAATTAGTTACTTGTTTCAGTTATTTGTTATGTATACTTACTTTAGGCAACTACCACAGCACATGCTGAGTGCCTTCTCGTTACAGTAATTAGGCACGCTTTTTTTATTGAAAGCAGGTTCACGTTTGACCACTATCTCACCTGATGGTAAGTGATGATGTGGTCGAAGATGGAGGCATTAAGTTTAGTTCTTCCCTTTTTCTCTCTATAAAATTGACGACTAACACGATTTGAGTTTATACTTATGCTACCAGAAATTGTAGCTCAAAAGATTAATATATTATTTTAATGTAATTTTGTTTTGAGAACCATTATTTTTTTTGTCACAAACAACTCCTGAATACCGCGGAGGTGGTGTAAATGAAAAAAAAACCTTGCCTTTTAATTTCGCCATTGAATTTAGTGGCCTATTTGCATAAAACAGTCACGTTTTCAATAGCTTTCATTTTGACTATTTAATTTTATGAGCGAGGCTTTTTCATGCTTTTAAAAGAACTACATTATCATCCACATTTATTGTGCCCACAGTCAAGGTGTGGAACTCGCTGCTGGCTTCTGTGTTCTTACCACAAATGACCCGTCACCCTTTAAAGCAAGAGTGAACAGGCATCTACTGAGCTCGCTTGTTCCATCGAAGAACTCATCTATAGCTTATCATCCATCGTGGTCGAAGTCAAAAGCAATATCAACTATAATAAACAAATATATAAATATATATTTACTTTATAAAATTTATTTATTTATTTATTTAGGTTAACCAACAATTGTTTACTCAGTAAATTTCTAACTTAATTACTAGGGTAACATTAACAAGTGCAACAATTAATTAAAGGTTAACACCACATGCACAAAGAATAAAAACGGCTTTACATAACATACATAAAAAGTTAATATACATACAAAAAAAAAAAACAAAATTAAAATAATATAAAGAAAATTAACAATAAATTCAATAAACATTAAAAAAAACATTGGTATCAAAATGTCTCTTTAAATTATAATTAGCTTATGATTGATCAATTAATTAATGAATACAATTAAAATGATTATGAATTATAAATTAGAAAATTAAATTAAAAGACTAAAAACAGATTACAATTTAAAATAATAGAAAACACGTATGGAATTAAATTAAATCTACATTGGATTATTCATTACAAAAGCTCGTATAAATGTATTAATATTGTCGTGGTGTACATCTACTATGTCACTGATTTTGTACAATCTAGGTATTGGAGAATTCGCACCAAGCACAGACTTTCGAAGTGGGAAAATGCCTCTGTCTTATTGCTGCACTTACTTTTTGTAAACGATAACTGAGAATGTCGTGTTAGTATAATTTACCCACGTCAGATGTGGAATATATATTATGTTTGTAGGTAGGAATCGTCTCTTCAACTGCTATCAAAACCTGTGACCTTGCAGCTTGTACTAAAGAGGACCAATTACCTAATTGTGGTAACTTACAGCTTTCACATGGCAAGAAATTCAGCATTAATTAGTAACAAGGCAGAAAATATGCTTAACATATTAAATAATGCTAGCTAAACATCATAAATACATCCACTCATACTTATCCGAGCCACTTGACTGAGCTTACAAAGTAAACGCCATAATCGTATAAAATATTTAATCGTATACAAACTAGAGACATCTATTGTCGGGTAGCACACAACATTAGCTAGTCCACTCACCGACAGATGGTGCTGCACTCAATAAATACCCATTACGCACTGTCCACAACGTCTGGTATGGACAACAGAATATTGTTAACGATGTTTGTGTTTTATATTTAGTTTGATTGTGTCTTTGTTGGAGTATTATTTGTTGATTATTTCAAATTTCAAAGCATTTTAGCTTATTTGAATGAGAAATATAAAGAGAAAAATTTATTATTTGCTTGTACTCTCGGTTATCTCTGAAAGTAGGTACCTACAAGTTCTGTTAATTTATTTTAGTGATAGGTGTACTATTATGTATTACTGAGAACTCCTATAACCCGAAAATGATGGGTTTTTGAAGGAAATACAAAGGGACTTTTATCGAGCGTTTTTCAGTTAATAACCACTGGAATTCTGTTACGTATAGTATTGAGACATTTTACATCGAAACTAATTAGGTATCTACCAAAAATGTGTTTGTAAATATCAGACCCGCTTTGATTCTGACAACAAAAATAACTAAAGCTAAAGCTAAAAATAACAAACCAACTTCAACTATCTTCAATTTTCACTGAAACTCCAGTTCCAAATCAAATATCAAATGAAATACTAGACTTTACATCTCTGAGTACGCCTTTATCCTACTATAACGACGTCCAGCTTGTTGTGCTGACCGTACATAACCATAAACTAACATGTCTGCACCACTCCGTATTGCATAAGGCAGATACCAATTGATGTATTCAAACCCTTATGTCACAATCACCCGTACAAATTTCAACCTTATGTCTAGTGGTGTAAGGTTTATTATCTATTAATAGCGGTGTCGTATATACGTACGTGGGTTTACATCTCCAGAACTGCTGGGACAATTGTTATGAGGTGGTCGGTATTGTGTAGATATGATGCGGTTGTAATTTTGAAGGTGATAGCGTAGTATGTCATCCGTTATGGGTTCGTTGTTATTATTATTGAGAGGAACTTGATCTAGCTTGTGTAAATGTCGTTGCAGATAAACTGAGAAATAGTAATGTGATATTATAATATAATAATATTCCACAACTTTTCACACAACGCCATCTAGTCCCAAACTAAGCAGAGCTTGTGGTATGGGTACTAGACAACTGATAAACATACATATATATTTCTAAATACATACATATTATAGATAAATTACACCCAGACAAAGAACAAATGACCGTGCTCATCACACAAACATTTGTCCTAGGTGGGAATCGAACCCACGACCTTGCGCACAGCAGTCAGGGCCACTGACCACTATACCAACGGGCCCGCCTTATTATTTCCTCCGCCTTATTACATATTGTAATGTGCAAGAAGTTTCCGAAGAATGTCGTAAGCAGAAAAGGCTGTCGGTAGGCCAAACATTGCAGTTTAATTATTATTGAACCTTTTACTTATTTAGTCCAACAAATGGTATGTTCGTTTATTTTTTGTACAGTAGGAAGTTTTAGAAAGATGTTAAAACGACCGCCCATACTAACTAAGCATTGGAATTCCTTGCTGGAGTCTGTGTGTACTGAAAATAACCCGGGGATCTTTAAATCGAGAGTGAATAGGTTACTTCTACACAAGCGTGTTTCATCTTTGACCACATCATCGCTTACCATCAGGTGAGATGGTGGTGGTTAAACGCGAGCCTACTTTCAGAAAAAAGCTTTTCTTGAATACATAATCAAAAAATAATCAATATCATTATCACATTAACAATAACGTTCCCTTAATCGGTGAGATCTGAACATCTATAAATATCACCATCTAATGATTGCTGATTCCTACCATTAATGATGTCATAAAATCTTCAAATGATTACACGAAAAGCAATAAAATTTACTCGTAAGTGTCATAAAGAATTCTTAATGATGTCATAGAAAGATGCTCTGGAGAAGCGACAAAATAAATATTATTTACGAAATAAATTTTTTATTTATGCTCTAAACGTAAATTATTAGTATGTTTTTTTTTTATTGAGGCTCCGTGGCAGTATATTAAGAAATAATTATTGAAAGGGTATTGACGAACTGTTTTTCGATCTCAAATGATTTTAGAATTAGAAAGTAATTAGGTATTCTAAGAGAATCTCCTCAATGGAGTACCACAGACATAAATCTATATGGTTCTCATGTGATTTGATTATATTAGTACAGATTTGAAGAGACGTCAAACTCTGAGTTTGTTACAGTGTTTTATCTCAGAATAGTCAGCTAAGAAATACCCGCCTCATCAAGTAAAAAAATACGTATAAAAGTGTTATTTATAATTTATTTGCAAAATAAATAATAGTTTAACTAACTTTATTAACGTTAGAACTAGTTAATGAATGCAGTTAAATTCACAGTGCTTTTAACGGTGTATTCCCGTTGTCCCCGTAGTCTGTGTCCCCGTTAAAGGGGACAAAGGGAATTTAATAAAATAATTAAAATTACTTCCCTTTGTCCCCATTATGTACATATGGGCAACGGGGACAACGGGCAGTTAAGATTTCACGTATCGCTGTCCTCTTTAAATTTTTATTTATTTACTAAATACCTTATTTATTTTGATTTAGTTTTAAATGAAAGGGTAGAATGAAACACAAAGTGTTTAAATGTTATACTTACAAAAACATACCACATTAATATACCTATAATGTCACAGAATTAACATAGCATAAAAACAATTTAGATAATAAAAACAAAAATAGGATTGAACTTAAAGCTTAAACAGAATGAAAATAAAAACAATTAAAATAAAATTGACTACAAACAGAACTTTGATGTAATACTTATTATAATATCACATTTATTTAGATTATAGAATTGGTAATAATCAACATTTATATATTATCATTTATTTCATTATTATTTTTAATACATTCGTAAATTATGAATACTTGTGTCGCAACACCTGTATAAGCTATTGCTTAGATATTATGTTTTTTTTTTTTTAATTTTATATGTATTCCTTAGTTCAATTTCATTTGTATAGGTACAATATTCTCTCTATTAAGGCACTCTCACTTCTAATTTTAACTCAACGGGGACAACGGGCATAATTTGAAAAGCATATATTACAAGAAATTAACGGGGACAGCGTACGGGGACAACGGGAAGTAATTTTAATTATTTTATTAAATTCCCTTTGTCCCCTTTAACGGGGACGCGGACTACGGGGACAACGGGAATACACCCTTTAACAACACTATCAATGAAAATCTTCCAGCGACGAAGTCCGTTACTAAAACTCAGCCTGCAGAGGTAACCACTAAAACATTCATTCACACTCAATTCTAAAAACAAAAATAATATTCCCGCCAAACTACCAACCTAACAACACTGGCACAGATAAAATAAATAAAAGCCCGCGAGAAAAAGTTAACCAAACTCTGTCTATACTTCATTAAGGCGGGCACAAAAGCCGTTACCTTGTTGCTGAATATTTTACAAGTCATTTCGGACGAAACGTTAGTAATTTTGATGATATATCCCGCTAAGGGAACATGATATGATGCGTTCTATGTACTAAAATATGCATGGGGTTAGTATTGACGTCTTGTCGATTGTGTACAGCGGCATCTGTTGGGGAGATGGGAATGCTGTTGTTTCGCTCTTCGACGGTAGATGGCGTTAGTATTAATATTTAAGTGGTTGTGAAATTGAGCTTTTGATTTGTTATGCTGTTGATACATTAGACAGTTAGGTATAATGGAGATTTTTGGAGAATACAGAGAAGAAATTTACAGTACGGCTTCCATTTTATGTTTTTCATATTACGCTATGTGAAACAATTAACAGAAAATACATAGACGCAAGATAAAATATTTGCAGTATTTTATATCCCATGACTACGTAAAAAATAATAAAAGCGAAGCGCACACACGCGCTGACTATCAATCACGTCCCCATTGTATAACATTGCGCTCAGCCAACCTCATTAACGCGTAAACACACAATTCCATCCAATTACATCATCGCGTCATCAATAATAACATTTTAGTTCCGCTACTCCCTACTGCGAGCGCCACCGTAATCTCATTACGGACGAGACAGATATTATACAACCGATGCAGACGAATGAAAGAACTAAAACGGATGGAGGGTCGCTGAAAAAGCATTTTCATTCGCTAAAAATCAGTGCCGTGATAAAAAAAGCCGATACAGAAACATGAAAGGCATCTCTGCCTTCATAGTCGATTGTGAGAAGAAAAATTTTACGAATTTTTTTAAACGTTGGAATGGTTTTTGAAACAAAAGATTCTCCTTGTTATCTGTGTTTTATTGTTTTTTTTTTGAGTTCACTCGCTCGCTGATATTTCGAAGCGTGTTCCACGTGGATTTCTGAATTATAGTGAGCAAATTTTATTACATTTGGGCACGAGATTGCTACCTGCATGTTTGCGTTGACTATGTAAAGCTCAAAGCATACGCGCGAATTTTAATTTAACTGGCAATATATTGGAAAAAAGCTGCATCGCTTATTAAAGCTTTTATATATGCTGATGAAATAGCTATTATTATAGCTTTTTTGTTTTGCGAAATATTTCTAATTCTTTAAAAGATTTGGCTCATTTGGCTCAACAACTGACTTACTGTAGACATAACCTACCATCAAATCGAGTACATAATCATTAGAAGACAAGAACTTAGAGAACTTTAATACTCTACAAAAACGACAAACACAAATAAGTCCACAACACAAGGGTCTTGTGTGTACTGTGTGCTGTGTTTCTCGTAATTAGCAGGGGCGTATCGTTACCGCAATAATGTGTTAGCACCTGAGCTCAACTGATTAAGCCGACCAGCAGAATTACTGCGGGATTATACTATGTGTTTTAAAGCTTAAGGTGGTTAGTAAGTGATTTAAATAGGTACTAGGAGTTTAGGAAAGATGTATAGCTTCTCTTTTTTGTATATTGTGCAATGTAGAGCTTACATATGGATTATAATTTAGGAGGGAATTGTGACAGCACACCGTAAAAGCCTCTAAAAAGATTAAAAATAAAAAATGTTTTCAAAACATCTATCAAGATGATTTTTAGAGGCACACGTTGATACAATAATATAAGTATACAATAATATAATAAGAAATGGCTAGATTAAATTAGTTGCGTGGAAAAGAAGGTACAAATCGAAATTACTTACATAAGTCCACAGTTCAAAAACATAAAAATTAAGTTGGACAAACAATTTTCAAGGAAAGGTACTACAGCAAAATTGTTATCCCAAAACAGCTCGGCCAATTATCTCGCACCAGAAAAAAGCTCAAATTCAAACACCACTAACCTACTTCCTCTGGCTCGGATGATAACGACGCAACACCAGGCGAGTGTATTAAATTTTATGTTATTTACTCAGGACGACATGATTACGGTCAAAAGCGTGGACAAACAAAACTTGGGATGGCGGGGGACGGAGGACAATAGGGGGACAGGTAACCGTGTCGTTTACAATGTAAGCTTTGAGCTCTGGTTACTTGACAATGCTGGAATTTGTTGGTCATTTTGAGCGTATGCGAGGAAAGCAGACGGAGGAAAATTGGGTGGAAAATGTTGTAATGCAACTTAGACGACGTTGTCTGTCCACTTATGTGACTATTGTAGCCCAATTTAGTACCTTTTATTTTAGCTAGATTTGAGTAATAAGCCAGAAAAGCTGCCACTAATTACTACGCAATAACCGGGTTTTGGAGGTCAGATAGGGAGGTGCTGAATGTAAAATACCCAAACAGAACTAGATTTATACAAAACATAGTTGAGAAATGCGTAATCTTCAGATTTGTGTCCTATGCGGCTTATGCCATAAAATGTGGATAATTCAAGAATTAAATTAGACGATACTCATAGTTCGATTATATCTGCACAACTGTTACATATTTTTAAGTAATATTAGTATTAGCTGTAAGTTTTCCCAAATTCAATCAAATAAATAGAACAGCTTTCGAAACTGATTCAGGACATCCTTTTGCAAACATTATTTAAGACAGATATTTTAGGTACTTCTATCTTTAACATTAGTTGTAGTTTATATCATAATTCCTTTATATTTTATCATTAAAAGACGTCTATCATCTTTCAATGCCGACACCTACACCAATAAAAATGTCAATTTAAAAGGCCACAGCTGTTCACGTCTGCAAAAAATACTGTTTCCCTCAAAATGTTTTCCAACTTCACAATTTTTATTGTGTGAATCCCCCATTAAGGTTGGCCCTTATTCCGTGTTGATTTCAAAATGCCCGGAGCATGGCGTTTAGGGTGCAACCGTTATAATTGAGTGTGTATATTCACGCCTTAGGTTAAATAGAAGTTGGTAGAGAATAATTGATTGTCATCTTCGTTAGGGAGTTGCTATTGTGTTATTGGGTAGACTAAGATATCTTGTCATGTAGATTCTATAGAAATGGACAGTATTTTCTTATATGTGTAACAACAATTGATCCCAGGCTAAGATCATAAGTTAAAAATCCGCCACACAATAATCTGTCACATGGAAAATGACCGTAAAAAACTTGTTGAAAATCTATTCATTTCATCTAGATCAAACTATGAAACGTCTGACACATTATTATATAGGTAAAAGAGAGATTGATCCATTAGAAGACAATCTAGAGATGCAGATCAAGTATTTAGACGATGACCTTATAAAAAAATTATATTGATGTTTTAAAATTCATGACTTTCCTAAACGGTCATAAGCATCACTCTCCTACTTTCGTCTCAATTTATATACACCATCATTGCTTAGTCTTGTTTCGCTCTAAATATGAACCAAAGCGAGTTACTAGCTATCTCAAGGGTATCGTTAGAAATGAGCTAGGGAATACACCGAGTGGATGGACAGCAGAATAATAAATGAACAACATCTAACTAAGTAAATCTTGTTTAGACTGTAGAGGTTCTTATTAAATTTTGATGGTATATTAGCGAGATATAATTATAATGATTATAGTACTGTTGCGTGTCAGATAGAAAAACTATCACTAACGCCATCTTGTGATGGATTACCAAACTAAACGTTAAACAACTTTCTTTACACATTGTCAAACAGCAGTTGTGGCATATATCGAAATCAAAGATCAAACAGTAATAAATTCCCATGATGAACCTGATCTCTTACAATATTGCAACCCTCTCATTTTAATTATTCGAATACAAGCTGGAGGGTCGAAAGAATAATCGTTTCGTATAGGGGTCTAGCCCGCATTATAAGGGGCTTGGGGTGTTTGATCGCGTTAGTGACATTAAGCTCATGATGAGTCATAGGGGCAGTTTTGATTAGTAAACTGTAATACAAAATTGTTTTCAATTAGAGCCAATGTGCTTCTACTCGGCGATAGATGGCGCTATAAGCTCCCTAACAAAAGTAAAATTCAAATTTGATAAGCCGAATTCCAATGGGAAGTAAATTAAAGGAAACCGATAATATGGTTAAAGCAGTTATCTATAACAAGACAATCAGTAGTTTCACTGAACAATTATTATAAAATTTTAAGCAGAAAGTTGTTGCTATTCTCCGCTAGATGGCGTCAGTGACGCGCTAATTTCCCATCAGACTTCTCAGTGGAGTGGAAGTGTTTAATTAATTCATTACGCTGCGTCTCGGCCCGAGAGGGTAGGCAGGGGGAAAGCTCGCAATATTTATGTGAATAATGTATAAAGTATGTATGTGATAGTCAGACAACACGGTTGTAACGTAATCTAACGTTAATTTTATGTTTCAAAATGTTTATGACGTTTACCGTTTTCAGTCATCATTTAAATATTTTAAAAGCATGATAGGTATTACGATTTAAATTTTATGTATTGTCATGCTGATGAGGTAGGTCTATGACCTTTTTTATTGATGTTTGGCTCGAGTTTGACCACCATCTCACCTGATGTTAAGCGATGATGTGGTCGAAGATGAAGCATGCTTTATTAGAACCTATACCAACCTCATCTAGCTAAACTTAAATATGGCAAAAAAAGTGTAACAGTGTTATTTATAACCAATTTCGTTTAGTCGGATAATTTTTATAAAACACGGTTAACCTACCTATATAATTTTTCAGAATAGTTAGTCCATTACTGGGCACATTTGTATTAGTATAAAACCAATATCTACCCCAATTTCAACAAACAATTACCCCGCTATTTACTGTAGAGCCACCAATATTTGTGAAAACAAACCAAATGTCAGGGGAATGTCGAACAACAAATAAATACCTAAAATAGAAATGTTTTTTTTGAAGTTGGTATTAACTGCGATAGTCTAGTAACAAGTTGAGAGTGAATTATCCATACTAATACTAAAAATGCGAAAGTCAGTCTGTCTCTCTGTCTGTTACGATTTCAAGGCTAAACCACAGCACCGATTTCGATGTTATTTGGAGGGAAAATAGTTAAAGACCCCGAGTCAAACATAAGCTACTTTTGTTTAAAAAATCAAGTCCTTAAGGGTTGAAATAGGGGATCAATGTTTGTACATAATGATATATATTTAGCGAATTAGATTTTAATAAAAAAAAACAAAATCCTTACAGTATCATTGCTTTGTCGGTCTGTCTGTCCTTTTTCTCAGGATGCTATATTTTTGACATTCTATGTATTTTATAGCCAATTAGGTAGAAATTATTGGTCAATAATAATATTATGTAAATTGTTGTTTCTACGTGTGTAAAAATAACTTATTATGAAACTTGCAACACAAAATATTGTTTAGAATAAAAAAATAACTAAAAATCTATGAATAACTAAGAATAATCCACGTAATAAATTTCTTGGAAAATAATTTCAACACTATAGATATATACGACTAACTGTGTACACCCCCATGAAATACAAGCGTAATAATGTCGTTATGTCCAAGTATGAAAGTGGACGTTGACCTAAAACAGAAACAGCGGTAAGGTCACCTCAGTGACAGGCGTGGCTATTGTAGATGTAAAAAGAATGGAAGGAAACTATATTAAATTTCTTTTTCTTTTTTTTTTCTGGGGAATATCATGAAATGTCGTCCCACGCTCTGGGTGGTATGAAAGGAAGTGTCAGACTTCTACTGACTACCAAGTTCCTTCAGTTGCCTTAACTTGTGGGGCCGCGGTATCTCGGAAAAGCATGCCCGCAACCCATACTGTTACTGCTAGGAAAGCGTGCTTCATCTTCGACCACATCATCTCTTACCATCAGGTGAGATGGTGGTCAAACGCGAGCTTATAATCAATAAAATAAATAAATAATGATAACTTAAGCGTGATCGTTGACTGAGTCTCAAAAGTCGAAACTCAATGTTTGCCAAAGGGCGGTAGAATGCAGTGTTTTAGATATTAAACTCAGCGACCTAGTAAGTAATACCACGGTTAGTTTTAAACGCAATAGATGAGATGTGTGTGTGCAACATGGAAAAAATGGTTGACCTTTGCCCAGCAGTGGCTCAGCAAAGGTTAGCCTTTGCTGAGCCATTGCTGGGCAAAGGTAATAAAGTCCATAACATTGTCTTCTATCAAGGATTGAGATCAAGAGCTGGCTTAAAAAGTAAAAAGCGTTGTCTAAATTATTTCTTCGTATAGCCATACGAAGAAAAAGAAGAATACAAATATGTAACTGTTAAAATAATTTAGACAACGCTTTTTAAAACGAAAATATGGTAAATATAAACATATGAGAGTATGGTTGGGTGCCCAGCGCTGGTCGAGTTTTCATTGGCGTTTTTTTGATCTGCTCATGTACACGTATTTGGGCAATTTGCTGCTGAGACATGTTTCTGTGATTTAAATGCTTAAATATGTAATAAATTTTTAGTTGCAAGACCATTCTGGATTTTAGAGAAGCGTTCTCTACTTTAATGGTAGGTCATTTGGAAAGGTGCCATTTCTAGTATTTGTTATATCTTCAACCGAAGGGATGGTAGCAGTAAACGTTAAAAGACAGGAAATATCAATTTTGTTGGCTGATGTACCCTACATACCTATAGCTTTGTATTTATTTACAGGTAATGACATCTGTCAATTGCCATTTGTCACTGTCATTACTGTGAGAATGACAGTTTTTAGGGTTCCGTAGTCGAATGGCAAAAAACGGAACCTGACAGTTTCATCATGTCTGTCTGTCCGTCCGTATGTCACAGCCATTTTATTTCGAAACTGTTAAGACTACACATATGAAACTTCATAAGTAGATGTATTCTGTGACACACGTTCCAACTTTTTGACAATGAAAATAAAAGAAATATATAAAATTAAGGGGGACTCCCCATACATGGAACTGAAACTAAAAATATATTTTTTCATCAAACCTATACGTGTGTGGTATCTATAGACAGGTCTTGAGTAAAGTAGTAAAATGTGTGGCCCCTCACTAACTTTTATAATAATGCAATGATAAATAAAAAAAAATGCTTTAGATCTTAATGAAAACTTTAAACGAAAATTGGTTTGAACGAGACCAGGTCAGCAGTTTTGGAGATATAACACATTTTTTAAAACCGAAAATGTAACTTTGTATTTCATACAAACACTATCGAAAACAAAGTTATTTGGTGTAGTTACTACGGAACCCTTCTGGCGAGTCTGAATCGCACTTGGTAATTTTTTTATTTGTAATAAACTATTATAGAGCAGTGCGGTGGCCCAGTAAATCGAACCCAGGGTGGGTTCGAACTCAAGCACATTACTTTTTGTAATTTTCATCATCACCACTGCTCTTATATATTTATTATATCTCTAGGACCAAAATAATTTAAAACTATATGACATGTAACCACCCGTATAATATTCCCACATTTAGGACACAGATCTCTTCTCTATAAGATAGATTCAATGGTCTTAATTTTAACATATTTGTGCATAATATTATTTTCCAATATAAAATACGTTTTTTTTTTAAATTACGTATGAGCCCGTCAGCCTACTCTTGACTTCGATCTCGCCTGATGGTAAGCGATAGATGAGGTCTACGATGTGACGAACGAGCCCAGAAGATGCCTATTCACTCTTGCTTTAAAGGCTGAAAGGTCATAAGTGGCAGGGAACACAGAAGCCGGCAGAGAATTCCACAACTAGGCCGCGCGCACTATAAATGTGGAGGAGAAGCGCTTGGTACTGTTGTTTATTTATGTGTTAAACTTATTCTTTTTTTAAATTACATTAGTGTATTTTTGATATAGCACAAAACGTTTTGGGAATATTTTCATCGTATGACACTACGGCGTTGAATTCCCTCACAGAGTCTGTGTTTCCTGATAGCTATAACCTGGAGGTATTTAAGTCAAGAGTGAATAGGTTACTTCTAAGTAGGCGTGTATCATCTTCGACCATATCATCGCTTACCATCAGGTGAGATGGTGGTCAAAAACGAGCTTATAAACAATAAAAAATTATATTGCTGTGCTTAAATACGTAAATGGACATTTTATATCTGTTCGCAGATTTTTTGTTTAGTAATAAGATAGGTACATAATATTTCAATACTTACAAAAAACGTGGACCATTATGTAACTGGATATCTGGACATCTTCAAAATAGCGAAGCTCGCTCACATCTGCAAAGAAAGAAATGCTTTTGTAAATAAACAATGATTTATTTTTAGAAGTTTTGTGTAAATAAATTATACTTTCAGTATTTTCTTTTTCTAGAAAGTAAACGTATTTATTTATTGAAACTTTATACAACAATATGGTACAGAGACTGATTTAATGTCAAATGAGTTGCTCTGGGTGGAGCGGAAAGGTTTGTCTTACCTGCCAGGGTTGCGGAATTGTTCGAAAGAGTTGCCGCGGCCTCGGAACACGAAGGGCATATGATGGAACACGGATGGGTTTTAGTCAGTAAAAGTTTGACACACCCTCCCGCTTCGCCCAGATTGGGAGACAGTCATTGGATGGTTTACTATCCTCCGAAAAAGTGCTTCAGTTGCCCTTGCTTTCCGGGATAGCGAAATCTCTTTAGAATATTCCCGCAGAATTTCCCGAAATAATGAATGAAATATTAATTGAATTTTTCTATAGAATTTCCCGTCATTAATTTTTATTAAATATATTAATTTCATTATTATATTATTATTATTATTCCATTTATTAAATCTATGTACACATAAATTACATTTTTAAATATTAATATAAAAAATAAAAACATTTAAAAATATAAAAAATAGTAGCCCACCGGTACCGGGAACAGGGTCCAAGCTACCGGTGGTCAGGGCTCCATAGAGAGGAACCTCCTCACAATACGCGCCGTTTCCAGGAGTACTGCTTTCTGTATCAAGCCCTTGATCCAGCTGCCCAACGAGAGCCTCCTTAGATGTTGGTCGAGGCTCTTGGCTATTATACCATTGGCTGAGACGACTATCGGCACAATGATTGCTGTCTCCACATCCCACATGTCGACAACCTCGCGCGCCAGGTCAAGATACTTATTTTTTTTATCTATCTCAGCTTTCACGAGGTTCTCGTCATGGGGGACTGCTATATCAACAATCATTGTGCGACGCTCTAATCGGTCTATCACCACTATGTCAGGCTTATTGGCAACAATAGTCCTGTCAGTGATGATAGACCGATCCCAGTACAGTGTAATATTGCCATTTTCGAGAACTGGGTCGGGCACATACCTATAGTATGGTACTTCTGATTCCACAAGATTGTATTTAAGTGCAAGTTGCTGGTGAATAATCCTGGCTACGAGGTTGTGTCTATGCATTATTATTATTATTATTATTATTATTTTTTTTTATGTTGACATTTAATTTGATATTTTGACATTGTATAACAGGATAAGTTGTTCTCACTCAATCACCTTTGTATTTTTCTTTTAACTCTGTGTACTCGTATAGTTATATTATTTGACATTTGGAATTTATGACTGTAAGCAATAGTAAAATGATTATTTTAATTTAATTTTATATGGGTCATGGACCTGCAATAAATGAATTTTATTTTTTATTTATTTATTTTTATTAAGGCTGACAGCCCTTTGAGGCGCGCGTGTAAAACGACGCCCCATCGACTTCCAGGATGATAGATTTCGCCTATAGAGCAAGTTTATACTGAATTCATTTTTTTTCGAATGCGCCTGTTCTTAACACGCCTGATGATAAGCGACAGGTGAGATGATGTCTACGATAGAATAAGCGAGTCCAAACGACACCGATTCACTCTTGTTTGGCAGAGTTCCACACCTGAGGTGTGCGCACAATAAATATAAAGGAGAAGCACTAAGTACGATAAGACCGTATATCGACCAAGCGTGTATGGTACCCTACAGTATTGTAACAATCGGTTAAGCATATTTTAAATATTGGCGTACAATAAAGTATATTCTATCGATCTATTTATCTACGTTTGGTAAACCGGTAATGAAAGGGAGACGGAGGGATCTACTCGTGGAGCAAATGCTTCAATCTTACTGTTTCACGATTTAAATTAGTTAGATAACACATAGAGAGTTAAATAAATTCTCTATATTTCACAAAGACCCATTATATAGGCAATGACGTACAAGCACTTGACATTTGACATCACAAGAATTGAAATTTAAATGCGGTCTACCTACTTATTTCAAACATTCAAAACTAAATAGCTTCGGTTAGTTCGTAAATGATATTACATAACATAACATTGTCAGTCTTTAAAGTTCCCACTATTGGAACAAAGGTATTTTTTCCATGAGGGCCATAATCCACCACGTCGTTTGGTGGACAATAGATAGATAGATGGAATATACTTTATTGTACACCAAAAATTGGAACACACTTACATAACCTTATTTCTATAACTATGGTTACAATGGAGGTCTTATCGCTGAGAGCGATATCTTCCAGACAACCTTTGGAAGGACTTTAAAAGCATTAATTGAAATTGGGGAGGGCTAAATTAGTGTACTACAAATACTCATAACGGAAAAAAAAACTAATTGAAATATATATATATCGCTTCCCGGCAAGAAAACTGTCACAACACATATTAGGTACAAAATGACATAATTACAGCATTAAATAGCGCGTATTTCATTAGTCCGGCTCAAAAAAATTCGTTATTATGTTGCGCATGGTTACTGCTAGATGGCACTAAGTTCTCTTTTTCACGGAGCCGTTTCGCTCCGAACACCGGCGTGAACAGTGTCACATTTGTGTTAATACAGAGTCGACGTATACTGTGTCGCCAGAGAAGTGTTTTAACGTATGATGTGACTTTTTATCGATAAGTTTTACGTTTAAATATTAGAATTGTTACTACAAAGGCGGCACAATCTGTGTTATGACTGTATTGTTGACGAAAAAGCATTGTAAATATTGCCAGATCATACAAAAAAGAGACATAATATGTAAAGTGTCTCTTTTTTTACTGTTTCTGATCTATAATCGCGATTTAAGGGAATTTATAAAAAACGCAAAATATGTAATGTCGTTTTTGTTGTAAACTTTTATAATAATCACGAGTTATATGTTGTGTTCGGTCTTTTTTTCTGTATAAAATTGAACTGAATCTTAATGCCACGTTGCGTATTTTATTTATTTAATAGTACTAATTTTACTAACTGTTTATTTTTTTAGGATCAATATGAATAATAATAGTCGGGCAGCATTGATAATACAACTGGCAAGCGAGAAATTTAACTAACAAAATATTTGTAATCAAAATGATTTGAAAGACGATGATTTTATAATGCAAGGTTAGTGTTTTATATTATAGTCAAATATAAATAAATGTAATGTAACGCCCCGAAGTTCTAGCGGTTTATGTACCGGATCATGATCTTAGGGACTTGGAGCCGATTCCCGGATCAAGCAAAAAGTATCTCGAAATTTTGAACTTTCCTCTGGTTTATAATCACCAACTGGCATTTGCTAAGCGTAGTGATTTTCCCAGATCCTATCATTATAATGGTGACATGAATTCAATGATGGAGGTATTTGCCTTGCAGTGGGACAGGCTGATTACTTCACTTTTATGTATATTTATCAGCTGCATGATTACCATAATACAGTATGGAATCAGACAGCCGCATGTCAGTTGTCCAGGGATACTTATTTATTTTGTTTTTTAGATCTCGATACATCTACTTCGAAAAAATGTGAAAATAAGCAGTACGAAACTGAAGATCAAAACATAATGCATACGCAATGTACAAGTACAAATATTATTGAGGATATAAGAGAAACTTTTTGTACAGGCTTGTAAATATTGAACTGATATTTAAATTATACTCTTACTTTAAGGTTTGATAAATCAAATTACTATATTTCCATCTAAACTCATTGTTTTAGATGGAAATACAACATCAGATAAAGAAAATTTTTATTTCGAAGACGGTGATGACAGTGTCAAAGACTCAAATTTTAAAATTGTCTGTGGGTATAAGAGTTCTACCTCAGGCAGTAGCGTTGGTCGGCCGACTATAAGAAAACGTAATAAGCGGAATTCACCAATATTGCAAAATAGAAAAACAAATACAAAGAAGACTCAGGTCAGGTCCAATTTAAGTACCCAGCCAATAAGTTGAAGCTATTAAATGTGCTAAGAAAAAATGCAATCCCTAGACCGTGACAGAAATGTCATTTAGTGATTTTTATTCATTGAAGCATCTGTCTGAGGATATTGGGTTAACTACAGCAAAGTCTTTTAAAATTTCTGAGGTGAAGATTTTCAAACTGTTGCAGGACGATCCTACGAAGCTGTTGTTTAAAACCTCTTTTAAAGAACAAAGAAACTCCGAAACAAAGCGAAACCGAAATTCAAAGAAAATAAACTGAAGTATCTATTGGATTTATTACAAAATAGTCATATTCCCCCCTTCTATGAGTCTTTTTATAAGTCTCTTAAGTGAATAATTTAGCTTTTTTTTAGTTGATTGTAAGTTCACGTAAAAAAATATTTTTACCTATAAAGAAGTTTGTTTTGAATTTTTTTCTTATTTTTAAAGAGGTTTTAATTAGTTAGTTTTTCTTATTGTAGGTACCTAAATTTTATAAGTAAAGACAGTTAACCAATAAATTAAGTAATAATGATGATTGCATTTAGACGTATGTTTAAGACAAATAATTTCATGTTAGATCTAAGATTAATTTTTTATATTGTTATCGGCCAAGGAGTGAATTAAGACTGATTGTTAATTAGGCCAAAAGTAGTTATTTATAATTAAGAAGTTATTTTTTGATGTTTTTATTTTATTTTAATGCGAAGTTTATAATTTGGTTACTTTTTCTTTATTTTTAATTAATATTGAAGACTTTTAATAATAAAAGTAATGGTGATTACATACAGTATAATGTGTATTATTTTTTAAACTACAGAAATTTTAATCGAATAAAGAGTCATAATATACATCAAATTAAAAGTTTCTTAAAAGTTAGTTAAATAAAAATACAATTTTGCTATTAAATTTAATGCCCTATAATAAATATATAAATAAGCTATTTATACACCATATTTCAGCGATCTGACTATTATAGTTTTTAAATTATTGACGTCTAGATGAACAAAAAACTATTAAAGTTGCATTTTCTCGAAACAACTATTTTTGTATTCTGACACTTTTTTTGCCGGGAAGCGATATATAAATACGATACATAATTATATAAAATATATAAATGTCAATTACAATAACACACACATATACAATGTACAAAGAAATAATCATAAATTTGAAAGAAAATGATTGGCAACCGTGCTTTTAAAAGCAGCGAGTGACTGTGCTTGTCTTACTGACACCGGCAATGCATTCCACAACCGAATAGCCTGCACCGTAAAAGAATGGTCGTAAAATTTAGTGGAATGTGTAGGCATCAAAAGTCTCAAATTTTCCGATGATCTCAAATCTCTACCATGTGTGTCATGAAGGAACTTAAATCGTTCTTTGAGATAAAAGGGAGGGATGTTAGAGATAAATGATAATTATTTTGATCATCATCATCATCCATAGCCTGACTTAACCCACTGCTAGGTATAGGCCTCTCCTTGCTTGTGCCAAGCTCCACGTTCACGTGCCGGTCTCATCCATGGTATACCCGCGATGGCAACAATGTCGTCTGCCCATCTCGCTGGCGGACGACCAACGCTCCTCTTACCAGATCTTGGACGCCACTCGGTCAGAGTTTTACTCCACCTGCCATCACCGCGCCTTCCTAGGTGTCCTGCCCAATCCCATTTGAGTTCCATAAATTGTTTTGTTAGTATGTTAAAAATAACACTTTTACACGCGAATCTTTTTGGTCTCTTTAATCTGGACGAGTCTGGTATTTCCTAACTGACTACCCTGAACACCGAAACAAACACGAGGTCAGTCTTTTTAATTCCATACAATCCAGTGATTAATTGATTTATGAAAAACATGTTACGTTAGTGTCTATACATAGGTAATACACCAGATATACACTGATTTTTGTAATATTTATCCTACCAATATTATGACGTATGCAACGAAGTGATAAATTAAAGTCTGACGGGGAATACGTCATCATTAATTGTAACTTAGAAAAAACTGAAACCACTTATTTTAGATATTAATTAACAACTCCACTTTCGTGTTTCTTTTATTTTTCTCTACGATAATCCATCCGATACGATAGATTTTCTTTTTGTTTCATTTTTATTATTAATTTATCCTTCATTATTGAGGTGTTGTCGCTTCTCAAGTTTATTTTAATATAATATAAAGCTTTTGACTCTTAGATTTGTTTCACAATTTTTTATTTGTAATTCCATTGCGCTGTATTACTTGGATGGACCAAGTAATACAGCATACTAGAACTGTCCTCTTATACCTAATTAACCTGTATTATGGATACATTGTAAAAATGATATTTTAATTTGAAAAGAGTAACTGTGGAGTTTCTTGCCGGTTCTTCTCCATAGGAAGTGACCAATTTCGAACCGTGTCCTAACTGCTGACATTTTGTAAGTGCCCATGTCTAGGCCTATGTGAAATAAAACATTTTGAGTTTGAGTTTGAATTACTTTTACAAGATTGTGGAAGCATTGTATTGTCATTGTACTACTGCTAAGTGAAAATCCACATTAGGGGCTCGACAGAGGGTCATTACCTGCCTAAGTAACCGGAATGCTTTAACGAGATACCACAGCCACCAAACGCTAGAGCATCTGAGGGAGCAGGGTGAGTTTTTTAGTCAGTAAAAGTCTGACACACCCTCTCTGTCTACTCAGAGCGAGAGGTGACATTTGAAGATATTATCATTGAAATAAAAGACGTACAGAGAAGAATCAATGGAAGACGAAGACAAATGAAGCGTCGATAACCTAATGGCTGGTCTAAGTCACTGGTTCCCCACCCATCCATTACACTAATTTGCACGCCTTGAACCCACTTCAGACACAAGCATATTTAGCTTAGTTAGAGGGATTAAGAAAATTGCTATTGTGCGTACGGCTAAGGAGTGGAATTCCCTGCCGGAGTCTGTGTTTCCCGATAGCTATACAACGTGTAACGGAAACCCCATATCTATCCAAAAGGACTGAAGACAACATCTGGTATGGAGTCTCTATGCAAAGTTTCAGCTCAAAATAAGTGACTCACAGAATTGACCCCAAATTGTTGATTTCGTATGTTTCTTGAATACCAATAATAACAAACGTGTCACATCACTATGAGGGTCATCACTTTTCATTTACTTGCCAATAAAAAGATAATTCTCTTCGTTCTTCTTAATTTGAAAAATTCGGTCCCTGGTATCAATGTATTGAAATTTCTAATAAGTTCCACACATGTACACATAGGATTAGAAAACCCTTGCCATATCGTTTATTATTATCCAAAGAAGCCGTGCACGTGGTATGTATATACCCTTTAAATTACCCGTTGTATATAGGTCTTTAAGTCAAGAGTGAATAGGTTACTTTTAGATAAGCGTGCTCCATCTTCGACCACATCATCACTTACCATCAGGTGAGATGGTGGTCAAACGCGAAACTATTATCAATTTAAAAAAATGAAAACTTTATCCACATTGCTAGTTAAAAAGTAAAATGCTGTTCCAAGCCCCACTAAGGGACAAGGCCTGCTGATTATGGTAATGACAACCTTAAAATGAATACGTAATTCAAGTTATCTATACACGTCTTTTTGTGATTCCAAGATGGCGTTAACAAAATCCTACTGTATACGTATAAGGATCCGTGTCAATATTTCAAATGATCTGATAACAATCTAGGACAGACGGAAATACTTTTTTACACGTGTGCCGGAATATAGGACAATATTGTTATTAGAGTGACCATGTTAAAAGGATGTTTGTGTCTTTAATATTTTTATTGAGGCTCGTGTTTCACTACCATCTCATCTGATGGTAAGCGATGATGTGGTCGAATATGATGCAGGTTTACCTAGAAGTACTCATTCTTGACTTAAAAAAAATAACGCAGGATTCAAAAGTCCCATATAGACACATACATTAAAGACAGATAGATTTCATTATAAATTACCATAAACAGCCACACAAAATTATAAAAAATAAAAATTACAATTAAATTAAATAAAAACATGCAAAACAGACAGGCTATCCAACCCCACATGCAACATGTCTCCCACAACAATGTCGTATATAGGGACAGTCTAGCCTACCTGTTATCATTTTAAAAATAGTGTTGGAGCTAGTCCACACTCGGCGCACTAGGGATGCACTCCACTTACGCATAGTCGCATAAAAGCAGCTAGTACGCGCCTCAGCAAACATCCCCGAGGCGCTGCAGAAGCGGGGCCAGAAGACCGCCAGGTTCTTAATTTAAATTTTAAATTTTCCGATCTTATTTTGTCAAAAGCTTCGATTTTTAAATTCTGTGTTTCCTCATTCCTGATCGCTATCTATCAGGAAACAGACTCCGGCAGGGAATTATGTGTATAATATATCTGTGCATAGTCTGACTACCAAAAATGATTGGTTGCTTAAAATCATCATCATCGAAATAGCTTAGCCTTTTTCCAACTATATTGGGGTTGATTTCCAGTCTAACCGAATACACCTGAGGACTCGTGTTTTATATGGAGTCTATGGAGGACTGTCTATCTGATATCACAACCCAGAAGCTGACTAATATAACGGTACACTTTGTCAAGACTTTTGTCAGAATTTCTGGCTTCGGTTTACCCGTAATGATTGTCAAATTTGACAATGATTACGGGTAATTGACAGCTGGGATCTACGGATTATAACGTACTTTCGGAGGCACGGAGCAATTTCTATGTAACGATATCCGACTCTTTAAGATATTAAATGCATTATGAAATGTAAATTAGTTTATTTAGTACCATCCCGTGACTTCGCATTTTTGCACGTTTTTAAGGATATTAATTAGCCTATGTCCTTTTCCAAGATCTAGCTCTGTACGAAATTTCATATCAAAATATAAAATGGTATAGACGTTAAAGTATAACAGACAGAGTTACTTTCGTATTTATATTATTAGTTGGGATTAAAGTTCAGTAGTTTATTTAGAAAACTATGTATTGGTTAGATTATAAACACTGACAATGAAAATACGTATGTTTTCAGATTTTCTTAATGTTAATATTTAAAGCTTATAACCAAAATGATACGACAGTAAAGTTATACATTGCTCAAACGATTATTGCTTTTGAAACGGGTAAACTGAACGAAAATTCAAGGCGCGACAGTATCCTAAATCGTTTTTACACATGGTAAACCCACTTATTAACAAATCAGGGCAACACACAATACTAGCATTGAACCAAACAACCGCATCTTTATCAACAACGTTCCATATTCGAATTTAAATTTCAAATCTCGAACACGACCGTTACGATTCCGATCTTATTTTGTCAAAAGCTTCGATTTTTAAATTTGAAATTTGGTACTGTATGTGTCCCAGTTTTTTTGTTGAATTTTAAGTTTTTTTTTAGTTTTGCATGTGTTCGAGTTTTAGGCATTCATGTATTCTTCCTTTTAAGGGCCAGATGAGGAGATTATCTTATTTTTAAATCACTTCATTGATCATTTTGGAATGTATTCAGAGACTACAGTGAAGTATATTGTGTGTGTTATATTATGTATGTTACTAAGAAAACATAATCAATGTATGTTGATTATGTTTTCTTAGTGATTGATATTTAAAAAGGATGCTATGTTAGGAAATAGCTAGTTGATTAGTTCCCTTATCTTCCTAGTTTCTACTGTTTTTAATTTCCTTATGTTGTAGTGTTGACTAGCAATTCCACTTTATTTTAATGAACCTTAACATTGCGGAGTGAAAGAAAATAATTATTCTTGATACTTTGATCGTTTTTCAGGATGCTACTGACTGACATCTCTTCAATTGATTGATAGATATACAACGTGTAATTTAAAGGGTATATACATACCAAGTGCATGGCTTCTTTGGATTGGTAACAAACGATATGGCAAGGGTTTTGTAATCCTAAGTCTACGTGTGTAGAACTTATTACAAATTCCAATACACTGATACCAGAGACAGAATTTTTCAAATTAAGAAGAACGGAAAGAATTATCGTGTTATTGGCAAGTGACGTGGAAAGTTATTGACCCTCGTAGTGCTGTGACACGTTTGTTATGATTGGTATTCAAGAAATATGTATATGAAACCAATAATTTGGCATTAATTCTTTGAGTCAGTTATTTTGTGCTGAAACTGTGCATAGAGACTCCATACCAGATGTTGTCTTCAGCCCTTTTGGATAGATATGGGGTTTCCGTTACACGTTGTATAGTAAGTTTACTTCATATTTTTTATCATACAAATACTGGTCTGAAAAATAATTAATACCTACGCATGCAGCAAGAGTAAAAACTAACAATAATTTGAAGAGCACTTGCTATTTTATTGTAGTACTATGGGTGATGAAGAGATTGTGTGGTAAGTTTTAAAAAAAAGTTTACAGTAAAATGGCTTAGTCGGGTAATAAACTTACATACATAATTTATCATATTACTAATATATGATAAACAAATGTTGTGAGGATGCATAGATGGTTGATTGTCTCTTTCACGCAAAAACCACTAAACGGATCTGAATGAAATTTGATAAGTACATAGTCGACATCTCGGAATAACATAAAGGCTGATTTATATCCCGGAATTCGCACGGGATCGGGATTTATGCGGGAAAACCTGCCCATGCGAACGAGGTTTCGGCCAGAAGCTTCAAAATACAAACCAACTATGCCAAATGTCACTTAAAGTATCGCGTTTATCATAACAGTTTTAATAAAATAATAGTTAGGTACATTTTTATCACACCTAACCTAAGTCTGTCCCTCAACATCGTGCGTCAGTCGGGAACAAGCCCGATTGGCCTCATCCGCCGACAAATTGAACTTCCACGGATGTCCGCCATTGCGTTCTGTATTTAAAACATTACAATTCGATTGTCTATGGGTCCTTAACGACCGTTTCTTTTTGCTCCTAAATTGAAATTGACGTTCCGATTTTGATGTTAGCTTTCGATTTTTGAAAACTGGAATAGTAAAATTTGATTTGTTTTTTTTTGTTGCTGTGTTCTAATTTTAAATTTTGTTGTGTGTCAAAAGAGCGCTATTTGTAATTAAATAGCATTGAGGAAATCTATACTGATATTATAAAGCAGAAAAGTTAGTTTGTTTGTTTGTACGCGTTAATCTTCGAAAGTACTAGATGGATTTGGATGAAATTTTGTATGGAAGTAACTTGAAGCGTGAGGAAGCTTATAGGTTACTTTTTACCCGACTGCAAAAAAGGTGCGTTATATTTTTATTACGATAAAGGGAGCGAAGCCCCCTAGTTAATAAATAACGAATAACCATAATTAAAGTATCATCTGTACCTAAGTATTGAACTTAATTAACAAAGAAATATAGCTTATAATCTTATAGAAAGTAACGAATAGCCATTATTTGTCAGAGAAGCAGTCGCCATGTTTCATTTGGCTTTTAAAATAAACAGGCCGGTGTGAGTTATTTTACTTATTAATCTTAAATTGGAAAGGAATTTTGGTCTGATTTTGGAAAGGAAGCTAAGTTCATTGATGGCTCTCATAGGCTCCACGACCTGATCTCTTCATCTTCCTTTCACTACCGGTCTACCAGACGTACTGCAGGGTACCATCCACACTCGTTTGATGTACCTTATTGTGGTACTGAACGCTTCTCCTCTTTTATTGTGTACACAGCCACGAACTCTGCCGGCTTCTGTGTCACATGACCCGTCCGCCTTTAAAGCCTTTTCAGTCACTTTCTGGGCTCACTCGTTCCATCGTAGACCTCATCTATCGCTTACTATCAGGCGTCATCGAGGTCAAGAGCAGACTCATCCGTATTAAAAAGAGGCACAGTATATAAAAATTCTTTACATCAGATATATATAGTATATCAAAATTTGGGACTACTTTTATTGCGCGTACAGCTAAGGACTGGAATTCCCTGCCGAAATCTGTGTTTCCTGATCGCTATAACCTGGGAGTCTTTAAGTCAAGAGTGAATAGGTTACTTCTAGGCAAGCGTGCTTCATCTTCGACCGCATCATTGCTTGCCATCACGTGAGATTGTGGTCAAACGAGAGTCTATCATGAATAAAAAATTCTCATAACTCCATTAAGCAGCAGTGACACTTATGTACCCAGTGGGTACTTAAAAACACGGAAATTTTGTCTTGTCTGTATTAATTCCTTCTATGGTCGCTTTTAGTTATACTGTCAGAGATACGGAAATAATAAATTTAACTATATAATAACGGTTTGCAAGTTTTTGGAGCTGCGAAACGCTTAAAAATCACAGGTAAGAGTTAAGACATTACTCCAACATAGAAATTCAAAAAGCGAATCAAACAAAAGCAATTACTTACTCGCAAACCGTTGACAATAGCATCTTAAAAAAAAAGAACAAATTCGAAATTTGAATCCCGAATGCGGCCTCCATTTCGAAAATTAGACATTCTTTTTTTAATTAAAAAGGTCGTTCCACGATATGATCGTGCTTTGTCATTGGTTTTTATTTACTCTTTTTTTTGGCGTATATTTAAAGAAGCGGTAATTATAGGAGTTTTTTAGATTATGTTTGGAGAGGTTTGAGCTTTGACAGAGGTCGGGGCTCGAGAGCCTAGGGAAAATAGTTAGGCAGGCTATTGTTGGTTCTTTTTAATTTAAAGTTGCCTGCTTATTCTTTTTTTAAGTTTCAGGTCTTTCTGTAAAGGCTTGTAGGTACTGTTTGCCTTGGTATAATATTGTCTGTAATTATCTTAATCACCACTTTCTAGAGCCCTGACACAGCTAGAAGGTGTCGAGGTAGATCTCGATGGCACTACGATCTGGATCAAACTAACCACCAGTGGATTACTTTGGTCCTAGTTAGAATCGCCTGGAAATCATGGGATTGCCCAGTGGGATGACTGGAGATGACGCAGGCTAACAGAAACAGCAAGTAATTATCTTTAACAGATCTTATTCTGTAGTCTGTTGTTTTATGTGACTAATAAAACAAAACATTATTTTCTGGGTTGCAGTGAGCAAAGCTGTGTGTAACCTTAAGAAACCAATTAAATAAAAAACCTTTTCAATGACATTAGAATAACAGAAACAAAGTTTTTGTTTTAAATTAATTAGGAATAATCATAAAAGTTTCCGTTGGCAACCACGTGAGTTTATTTAGATTTCTAATTATTTAAAGCGGTCATGTTATTTGTATGGGTCGGAATCGAACTCGTTATCAGGTCGAGGTCAGCCCTTGCTATCTTTAACCGACTTCCGTTAAACATATTTTGTAATATTGAAACATGTTATGGCCACCGGATGAGGAGTTTTTTTGTGGTTAGGAACATTTTTCAATTCGTGGAATTTTGAGATTCAGGAGAATTTTGTTGTTTAAAAATGCTGATTTTATTTTATATTTGTTGCAAGTATTAGTACTAAAGTTGTCCGTTCAATAAATTTGTTTTTGTAATAAATAAGTAAAGAAATAATACTACTATAATTATTGAAATAATTTGGTATAAGTTCCTATTCCATTATTCACTATAATTATTGTACATAATTGTCTTCTTTTATAAATATGTAATTATTCAATAAATTATTGTTTTCAATTCAAATTATCGATATAAAGTGATGGCCTGAAACACAGGTTTTTATAAACCTATGTCAGGCAGGTCGCTACATTACATTAAGTATTATGTTTTACCTTGATTGATTTTAATATCATTAAAAAAAATGTTTATTCAGTAACTTAAATAACCCTCTTTAAACTATTATACAATGAAATCGCAAAAAAAAAACTGAGACTGCCCTATACATTTGTGGGTGCATAATCCGACCAACAGTTGATTTTTTTGCGATTCCAGTGTTGGCCTAAAATAAAAAGTTGTTCATTATGATGAGTATTGCCAGTGTTTTCATTTATTGCATATATGTTGTATACATACTGTATATTTACTTCTGGACGATCTGTACAAATCTGTAAACATGTTATTTGAATAAAAAATGTATTTTATTATTTATTTTAAGTTTTTAAAACACGTTGAACAATATCTAAGACATCAGAATCTGTATAAAAACCACAGTATGGTTTTCTTTTTAACTGACTTCTAAAAAAGGAGGAGGTTCTCAATTCGGATGCTTTTTTTTTATGTTTGTCCGCGCTGAACTCCGGCGTTTGCCAACCGATTTGAAAAATTCTTATCTTGTTAGAAAGGGTATACTTTCCAAATGGTCCCATGAAAATTTTATCGTAATCGGACAAGCCGTTTCTAAATAATCAACTAAAGTCTAAAAAAAAATATTTACGTTGATGATCTTTTCGTTTACTCTGCATTGCGTTTTTTGTTCGCGCATAACTCCGTCATTTACAAACCGATTTGGAAAATTCACTGATCCACTAAAAAGCACGAAAATAAAAACTTTTTTGCAAAAAATAAAACCGACTTCTATATCAAAACACTACAAAGACAAAAATAATTTTAATTTCGGAAGGCGGTGTGAAAAACAAAAGAAAATACAAAACCAATAACACCGACTACCGAAATTAAAATTATTTTTGGCTTTGTAGTGTTTTGATATGGAAGTCGGTTATATTTTTTGCAAAAATGTTTTTAAGAGGAATATTTTATGTCTATAAAATTAATTAGCGTTTATGACAGTCATGATATTTGATTTAGCAAATAAGCAAAACATTTGAATTAACATCAACTATGTTGGTGTAGGCTTCCAGTCTAACCGGATTCAGGGTTGCCAGGTACCGATTTTTTTATCTCGTACTAGGGCTGTCAAATATCTCATACTTTCAAAACAAATCTCGTAAAAGTATACTTTTAAAAATCAAAGAACTTAATTTAGGTACACTATGTACTATAACTAGCTAGCCTGGCGTAGGAATATTCCTTAAGTTTGGGACCGCCAAATGAAAAAAACTTTACTCTGGGTGATTCATATTTTTTTAAAATTATTTTACCAAAAACTTCAAAAAATAAAACAAATTATTTACTTGAGTAATAAATTTTGTATGCACTTGCTAATAGTACATATTAGGTGTAGTGTAATACATCTAGCGGAGTTTCCCCGGTCAACGACTAAAGATGTATGACGACGAGTAAAGAATCTAGTGATGTGCTTAGTCGAGTTTGTGGCATGGACATACATTCTTTTCTTTAAATATTTTTGGTTTGTATTAAGACCATTGTTAAAATCTCGTAAAAGAGTGTACGAGATTTTTATTTTCTCGTTTTTCGTACAGAGACTGCTAAATCTCGTAAAGGTACGAGATTTCTCGTACATCTGGCAACGCTGACCGGATTCAGCTAAGCATTAATGTTTTACATAGAGTTTGCCTACCTGACCTCCACAACCCAGCTGGGTAACACGATATGCTTTGGCAAGGCTGGTTTTTGACTACTGGAAACAACTGTCAAAGATGTACAAATGACAGCCGGGACCAGCGGCTTGACGTGCTTGCCGAGGCACGAAGGAATCAAGAAAGAAAGAAAATAAAATTTATTTAGCCCAGATGGAATTACGAGTGTTTATATGCTAAGATAGTTACCCATTTATGGACCGAACTTTTTTATTTAGGGATAAGCTCCTTATTAGTCTGTTCTTAGTCAACAAAATATTTTAAATATTATACAACGTGTAACGGAAACCCCATATCTATCCAAAAGGACTGAAGACAACATCTGGTATGGAGTCTCTATGCAAAGTTTCAGCTCAGAATAAGTGACTCACAGAATTGACCCCAAATTATTGGTTTCATATGTTTCTTGAATACCAGTAATAACAAAAAACGTGTCACAGCACTATGAGAGTCATCACTTTCCACGTCACTTGCCAATAAAACGATAATTCTCTTCGTTTTTCTTAATTTGAAAAATTCGGTCTCAGGTGTCTATGTACCTATTGAAATTTCTGATAAGTTCCACACATGTAGACATAGGATTACAAAACCCTTGCCATATCGTTTGTTATCATTCAAAGAAGCTGTGCACTAGGTATGTATATACCCTTTAAATTAGACGTTGTATAGGTACGTAATGTATGTGTGTGTAGTATGAGAACATACACTTACATACTACCAAAAATAATTAATGAACTTCCTGTGGACATACAAAATAAATACCTCTGCAACCCTAAAAAATCAAAATATAAATTAAAAAAGCATTTTTGCAACAGAATGAATTAGTTTAGTTAAGCTTAGGTATTTACTAACATCTTTAAATGTAAAACTTACAAATTCACTTATTATTTAAAATACTTGTAACCCAATTTATCCGAACTCACCATATATAAGCCAGTAAGGGCTTTTGTGGTTTTTTGTATAAGAATGATATGTATGTATACTGAGATTTTGATCATAATAAAAAAAAAATACAAAATATGTTTAGGAAGCTTTGGAGTTTTTTCTATTTTTGTGTCTAAAGCACACACAAAAATAGAATAAACTCCAAAGCTTCCTAATAATAAATCTAAGTAGATTAACTTAATTAGGTACAATCTTATCTTACTTCTTACTTCATATTATAAATGTGAAAGTTTGTGAGGATGGATGGATGTATGTTTGTTACTCTTTCACGCAAAAACTACTGAACGGCTCTGAATGAAATTTGGCAAGTAGATAGTTTACATCCTGGAATAACACATAGGCTACTTTTTATCCCGGAACTCCAACAGGATCGGGATTTGACGCGGGAAAACCCTCCCACGCAGACGAAGTCGCGGGTAGAAGCTAGTTCAAAATAAATATGAACTAAGAAAGCTTAAAATATAAATGGCGAAATGGTTTCAGTTAGTTTCCCGCCATATTTGTCCGTACCTACGTCGGCAACAGAATCAAGATTTGAAATTGGAATCAATGGCGGCTGAGATAAATTGTAAAGGATTGCTACTGGCAGCGTGCAGACTTATATTTTATTGATTTAAAACGTTTTTTAGTCGATGGTATGATGTTATTTTCTTCGAGTTATTGCTGTTTCATTGATTTAATAGAAAACTAATACCTACCTATAGAAATAATTATAGCTTCCATATATATATAGATCTTTTCCTCTGTAAATAATGTCAATTTATTACCTAAGTAATTCATTAGTAGGTTTTTTTTTAATTTACAGTATTTTATTTTAAATGTATGTAATGTGTGCATACACTTACATAATTTTAATTATACATAAATGTAAGTTTATGTATACATTACGTAAGCACATTATTTATTTTATTTAATCATTTTTCTATACTTACATTTCCTATAAATAATAATATGTATGTATTATTACTTTACTTGCTTCATCAGTACTATAATGGGATTTCTAGAATAGTCAGTGTTCTAAACAGGTACGCTACGCATTGCTAGTAAAGTAAAAAAATCTTATCAAGATGTCCAATAATATGCATAATACCTAGTAGCATCAGATTATAAATTACTTTTCCAACTACACACATCAAAAGTGTCTAGGGATCAAGCATTTTTATGCGGATTTCTTGAGATTGAGATGTGGCTTTGTAATAAATTTATGATTTTATAAATTTATATGGATCCTTTTTGGTGCATTTCATAATTTGAAACAGGAACTGTTAATCAAATTCGAGTAAAAGATGAAAATCAGCTGTCAATATTTTCCCTATAAAAACATACAACGCATTGAAGACATTATTAGTGCTACTGTTTCCCTACTACTGATTAAAACCAACGTTATTATGGAGCGGCGACGTCATTTAAGCAGGGAAGAAATGCTCAGAGCCGTGGGAATGATAGAAGCTGGTTCCCGGCAACGTACTGTGGCTTTAGCTCTGAATACAAGTCAGAGTGTTATCAGTCGACTTTGGACACGTTACCGAAGCACTGGTACCGTGGCTGAGCGCCATGGAGGATGGTATCGCTGCACCACACGGAGACAAGACCGATACATTCAAATCTTAACTCGAAGAGCTCCAACAATAACCGCCATGATGTTAGCCGTGAGGCTTCATCACTCTTCAGGGAACTTAATTAGCGACCAAACAGTCAGAAACCGCTTGCATGAAGTGAACCTTCATTCCCGAAGACCGCTACGGGTACCACCTATAGCAATGCACAATCGTAGGATTCGATATCAATGGGCTCTTGAACACAGAAATTGGGCAGAAGAACAATGGCGTTTCGTGTGCTTTTCTGATGAGTCTCGTTTTGGTATGAGACCGGATACAAGACGTATACGACACTGGAGAACCCCTGGACGCCAACAGCGATTAAAATCCTGCCAGGAAGTCCATCCTTATAGTGGTGAAACCATCATGGTATGGGCGGGTATTTGGATCGGCGGAAGAACTGAGTTGATTTGGATCAGAGGCAACCTCAACGCTCAAATTTATGCTGAGACGATTGTATCTGACGTCATCGTTCCTCTACAAGTGCAAATCGGTCCCTTATTTCAGTTAATGCATGATAATGCACGACCGCACACCGCAAGAGTTGTAAGACAGACTCTCGCCGCAGCTAACATCAATGTCCTGCTCTGGCCTGCTCAGTCGCCAGACTTGAACCCGATTGAGCATGCATGGGATATGCTACAGAGAAGAGCTCTGCCGAATATGGAGGGTATCCAGTCGCAAGAAGACCTTTTTTTGTTGTTGCAACGAACATGGGCGGCCATTCCACAGCGTGATTTGGATGAACTCATTTTGAGTATGCCAAACCGATGTTCTTGTGTCGTTAGTGTTCGCGGTAGAAACACGGATTATTAATTGTTTAAGTTACCCAATAAAATTTTAAAGAAAACTGTTATTTCAGTCTTTTTTTTCGAACTTTAATGTTAGTGGTTCAAATGTCAAAAATCCCTTTATTAGGAAAATGGCAAATTTCTTTATTAATGCAAAGGTGACTTGGTTTATCGTTACTGTGACAAACGAAAACACTTTATTTGATGAATCCTTAAAGAAAATTTTAATTAATATCAATCAGGAGAAAAGTTATTGCAAAAATATATGTTGATCCCTAGACACTTTTGATGTGTGTATATTAGATACAGTCAGTTAGCCAGTCCTTTACATGGAGCAACCGCCTATCAAAAACAAAAGTCATCTCCACCAAAAAAAAACAATCCGGTGACGAACTCTCCAACAATTGGCATAACAGACACTCCATACCCGGTCCACTTAAAAAAAAAACACAAAGCCCCCAAACCACCAATAGAGGACGTTCCCGCCGAAACGCGTTCCATTTCCAAATTATTTCAAACATGGCCGCCGTAACGAGGCGAATGGGCAAACAACAAATTGACCCCAATTTTCTGGCTAATGGCGTTTCTAACGGGACGACGATGCTCGCACGACATTGATATTTGCCACGCTGGCTTTATTTGGATAGATTTCAGTTTCATTATTTGTACTGTTAATCTATAATCTTCAAAAATAGAAATTGTTTGTTTGTAGTTTTACATTACCGACGATCCCAAGCAATAACTCAGTAATCGAAAAATCTAAATTTTACTGGAGAAAAGAATGACTGATTTTATCATATTATATGTTTTCAACGAGTGGGACTATTGAAGTCATCGATGTATTAAATTAAAGCTATTTTTTTGCGAAATATTACTGCAACATTGATATGAAATACCTTTAATTCAAAACCTATTAAACAAAAAATACTAGGTAGGTATTCATAAGATATAACGTGTATCATAATATCTTTATAAATTATATTTATTGTTCGGGAGATCGTACTTATTTTTTGACAAGCTCTAAGCTTAATAATTACAGTCGATCTTTAAGGTAAAGTAAGGCTTTCCGAGGTCGATCTCTAGACGGGTGACCATGGAGCCTAATAGGGCTTATTGCCTGCCGGGGTTGCGGGAGTGTTCTAACGAAATACCGCTTGCTTTGCCACTTGCCTCGGAAAGCACGTTGAGTCATTGGTTCCGGCTAGGGTTGCCAGATCAAAAAATCGACAATCCGGAATAAATTCCGGACATTTGATGAAAATTCCTGACTTTCTTTAATTTGAAATAAAAACATTAAAACATATTTTTTTTATGTTTCACTCTTTCATTCAATTTTTTTTCGGACAGGTCTGGTAATATAGGTCTTTGTCCGGGATGTGGAGTGAATCCTAAACCGTACGGAATTTCTACAATTGAATAAAAGAAAGAAAAAAGAATATAATGTTTTTATTTCAAATTAATGAAAGTCAGGAATTTTCATCAAATGTCCGGAATTTACTCCGGATTTTCGATTTTTTGATCTGGCAACCCTAGTTTTGCCTGACAAGGATAGTATTATAACTTCAGACCGTGCATTTTTAGTGTTTTCGTCGTGTTAGAAACACCTTCTATATAATATTTATAGCATAATATAATTAAATAATGAAGTTTATTTTGCAAATAGGTTATAAATAACACTTTTACTCGTAATTTTTTTCGTAAATGTAAACTAGGTGAGGCCAGGGTTTCCCAACTGACGACTCTGAGATGAAACACATAATTAGCCTATAATATTCCTACTACTTATCCACCACGTGGCCGGGCCCAATCCGCATTGGGCCTTGGGTTGGTGGATAGGGTTGGTGGATAATGTATATAAATTATTTAACGTGAAGCAATAACTATGCCCCCTGTATGTACAAATATGAAACTTTATATGAATTAGGAGAGCAGAAAATGAATATTTCAAACGTAAAACTTAAATTTATAATGATTGAATTTCAACCACTAGTTCGTATAAGAGCTTTTCATTGAAAACTATATTTCTCGAGCAAAGGCGTTGTGGTTAGCAACAGTAATTAAAGTAATACAATCTAATATTCCCTGTATTTTCCTATGATAGCATAGTTATTGAATGCAGGATAAAACTAGCTGATATTTCGTACTCAATTTAAATATGTTATCAAAAACAATACACGGAAATTTAATTAATTTTAGGTCAACGATATACTTACTTAATATATCCTAGCTATTATTATTAGACCAATTTTCCTTTCTGCTGTACCTCAAAACTGACTTCAATTCCAAAAAAAATATTTATTGCGTAGCATTATGTTACGTAGTTGGTAGTTAAATAATTATATTAAGTTATAGTTACTGCGCTTTAAGACGTAAATTACTGCCTTTGCTAAAAAGGCAGCAAAGGGCCTTGGCTGGCCACGTCTCCCGCATGTCCAATGAGTTATGAGCCAAAATCATCACTTTTTGGAGCCCTGACACAGCCAGAAGGCGTCGAGACAGATCTCGTAGAAGATGGCGGGACGAGTTGGACCAAACTAAAGATCAGTGATTTACTTTGGCCCTGGATAGAACCACCTGGAAATCATAGGGAGAGGCTTTTGCCCTACCGTGGGATGATACAAGCTACCAGTAACAGTAACACAAGTATGGATCCTGTCGGGTACAGCCAAGATCAAAAGTCCTGAATTTCAAATCAAGTCTTCCTACTGAAGTCAATGTCGAATATCCTTAAAATTTACGACATGATATAGGAGATATTTCTAGTGTCAGGCAAGGACTTTAAAAAATAATGGTTATCCTTTTCTACGGACTTGTAAATATATTTATCACCATATTTCACAGCGGAAAAGTCCAAAATTCCTTTTATTTTGGGAATTATAGTGTCTTTTATATGATAGGTATTCGAAAACTACTTCACTCATTAAATAGACAAAGGAGAGATAACAATATTGAAATTAACCTATCATTTCATGTAAAAATGTTTTGAATAGGGATTTCACAAATGCTATAAATAACTGTTGCAAAAAAAAAAACTGTCAAAAAACGTTATTTTAAGAAAATAAATGTACAAATCACCAAGAGACACACCAAAATCCAGTTTGACGCAACGACATCATTGCGAGACAAAAAATCTAATAATAATTTTGCACATGGCAACCCCAAAATGCCGTTACCAAAGAGGTCCAGACCATTGTTAGCTTAACAATAAAATCCTAACTATTGTACTGAATGCAGCTGTAGTGTGTTTATTGTATTTCGCAAAACCGTTCTTTTATCGTATATATCAATCGGAACTTAGTAAGGGAAGTCGCAGTGGATTTTTAAAATTTTCAAACTACAGAGCCTAGTGTTAATGTGCTATGTAATGTATGTTAGATTGTTTGCAAAATGTGATCGTGAGTCACACAGTAAGATTAATCATGACAGTATTTAGTTCTTATTTTATACCCTCCTTTATGTTATAATTATATTTTGATTCATGTTTTGTTGTTCTGTGTACTTGTGGCATGTGTCAGTAAATGTCTTTTCTTTCGTTCTTTCAAAAAGAGTTTTTATTATTGTCACTAGATAGAGCTCATCTTGAAAATTATGGTACAGCATTTGATTAAGATTTATAACTCGAACGAAAGCCACTCGCATGAATTTTGATGATAGATGACCATTTGAAGATACACCCTCATTTCACCAGTAACGTACAGAGTAACTACCATTTTACAGGATCAGGAATTTGAACAGGGTACCATCCTCACTTGGTCAATATACCGTCATGTCGTACTAAGTGCTTCTCCTGTACATTTATTGTGCGCACGGCCAAGGTCTGGAACTCTCTGCCGGCTTCTGTGTTCCCTTCGACATATGAACCGTCTGCCTTCAAAGAAAGAGTGAACAGGCACCATCTGGGCTCGCTCGTCCCATCGTAGACCTCTTCTATCGCTTACCATCAGACGTGCTCGAGGTCAAGAGCGGGCTCATCAATATTGAAAATTTAAAAAAATATACAGGGTTAATTGTAAAACACCAAAAACCTCTCAGGACTATGTTACTAACATCATAATCAACAACTTTTGTTCTATGACTTTTAAAAATTCGTCATATTTTATTTCACCAGATTTTCATACAAAAATAAAAATATTTAAATTGAACGCCCTAAATGTTACGAACTCTATGCGAAGCAAAAGAAAGCAATTTATACTATCGCTTTCTTTTGCTTTGCATAGACGCTACATGCGTTTAGGGCGTTCAATTTAAATATTTTTATTTTTATATGAAAATCTGGTGAATTAAAATATGACGAATTTTTAAAAGTCATAGAACAAAAGTTGTTGATTATGATGTTAGTAACATAGTCCTGAGAGGTTTTTGGTGTTTTACAATTAACCCTGTATATATATATTGGCGTCGGCTTTAAGTTTAACCGGATGCTACAGAATTGTAGTGTTTTAAATGGAGCAACTTTAGTAGATATCCCTTGTCAAGTCTGGTTTCAGATTTCTGACAAGTCTGATTGGAGTTTAAGCCGGAAAATTTTTCATGACTATCAAAGAAAAACGACAGCCAGAATCGACGTTAAGATGTTAACTCATCCACGTACCAGCGTCGACAAACGTTTCTTAGAAGATCGATTAGTGCAGTGGAAGAATCTAATAGAACTTGGATATCATATTCAATGAATCCCTACTGCTCAACACTAAAACTTGAGTTCAATAGGCATTATTAACAAGCATAGGTAACTTTATAACCTATAAAAAGTAATGGCAGTTATATTTCAAATCGACACAGCAATATTGACGTTTCATTGTATGCAAAATATTCTTATACAGCAAATTCTCTAGTCAAAACGAAGTGATTGTTTTTGTTTGTTTTGTTTTATAAAGTTCTTTATTAACGTAAAAGGTTTACATAATAATTGTAGGACTTAAATACTAAGCAACAATTAATAAATCTAAATAATTACACTTTTACAGACTATAGGCGCCTTTTTAAGTATTTAAATAAGAAAGAATATAAACTATTTACAACATAAATCATCATACTACTAAATATATAATGTTGAGCATATGAAATCATTGAATTGATTTCACTTACATAATTAGGGGGTAGGAGAATTTAAATACGCACAAGTGTAAGTGCTACTAGATACTGTGACTCAGGCCAAAGCGACCGAACGGCCGTGGCCACCAACATCGGTCGAGCTACCGCGCCCCGCGCTCCGTCGTATGCAAGCGGCGAGAGCGGGGGAGTGCCTGCGCATCGCACGGCTCGTGCTACGACGCGTTATCAGTATTATGCGCGAACAATACGTAGTGATGTGGGAGCTTGTATGTACCGTATCCATCGATATTTCGCAAGTCTGTTTGTCCTAGGTCGGCAATCAATGTATTTTTATGACATTTATTTTTAATGTAAAATTTGCGTGTTAATTTTAAAATATATTGTGTAATGCTAGGTAATTTGATGTTAGCGTGAAGAACTTTAAGGTTAGTTTTAAATGGAGTATTATATGCAATTTTAACTGCTTTATTTTGGAGAATTTGTAACAGGTTGTAGTTTGATTGACAAGTACTGCTCCATACCGGACAAGAATAGGTGATGCAAGGTCTAATTAGTGTTGTATATAACCTTATTTTTGTGTTAGGACTGAGTTTACTTTTGCGGTTAAGTATAGGATTTATGGAGCCTAGTGCTTGCGCTCCCTTAACACGTAATTTAGCTATATGTTTTGTCCAGTTGAGCTTGTTATCCAACACAACACCTAGATAGCGAACTGCTGTGCTCCAAGGAATTGACTGTCCAGCAATCTTTAAAGTTCTCTTAGGGATGCTACGTTGACGTGTAAAGAGTATCGCTTCAGTCTTAGATTCATTCAACTTAAGCTTCCATTTATTGAAGTAAGACTGGAGCAATTCGAGGGATAGCTGAAGTCGGCTAATGATTATGTTAACGTCATCATCTGTTGTGTAAGACGCTGTATCATCAGCGAAACAGGCCAAGTGTGTACGGACTTGTACAGGCATGTCATTCACAAAAAGGATAAAGAGGTAAGGACCGAGCACGGAGCCCTGGGGCACCCCTGCCGACACCGTCCGGGGTGAAGACCTATTAGAGCCAACGTGTACCACAAACTTGCGGTTACTAAGGTAAGACTGGATCAATTTTACCAAATCAATTGGAACTCCGTACGAGATAAGCTTGTATAACAGGCCTTCTTGCCAAACGGTATCAAAAGCTTTCTCGATATCAAGAAGAAACATACCGGTAGACTGCTTGTGATTGAGATGATAGGATATGTGTTCGGAGACCCTAACCAATTGTTGTACCGTGGAGTGAGATGATCGAAAGCCAAATTGCTCATTCCTGATAATCTGCTCAGTGCAACGTCGCAACCGATTATAAATAATCACTTCAAACACCTTGCCCAAGACCGGGAGAAGGCTGATGGGCCTATAATTGACTGGCAAAGTGGCGTCCTTTCCAGGCTTTTTAAGTGCAATAACTTTAGCAGTTTTCCACATACGGGGAAAATAGCCTAACTTGATGCAACCATTGAATATTTTGGTTACATACACAACAGACTTTTGTGAAAGATTTTTAAGCATAATGTTGTGTATGCCATCGTCACCTGGAGCCTTCCTGGTCTTAAGTTTACACAAAACTTTCCAGACTTCAGCAGGCCGAACAGGTTGCTGCAAATCACCGGTGACGTGATTATTCAAGAGGGCTGAGGCTGACTGGACATCCGCCTCGACACCATCACTAACCCAATCACGAGTTAGAGTCATGTTCATCGCAAAGCTATCTGCTAGAACATTACATTGCTCTGGAGTGGTTGCCGTTAATGTGCCATTGGTTGTTTTAAGTGGGGGTATCGCGTCAGATCTGGGTTTTAGAGATTTTGCCAGTCGCCATACATCATTGCCAGGGTTATCAACTTTTGAAAGTTTTGAGTTCCATATTTTATCGTGATATTTGGTTATGGTTAAATTAATTAGTTTTTGTAATTTGTTGATAGCTGTTCTTAACTGTCTTTTCTCTATGAGCATTGCTTTTTGTTCCTTACGCCGTAATTGATTTTTATAGGTAATTAATTTTTTAATGTAGTTAGGTAGCGCACTGCTGGTGTTTACATGTACCTTCGCAGTAATAAATTTGTCTCTGGCTTTGGTAAGGCATTGATGTAAGTGACTTACGGCGTCGTCAATTTCTGACTCAGTCTTAAATACCTTAGAGCTTAAAAATATTTGTTGATCAAGAAAAGATCGGTATTTCTTCCAGTCAGTGTCACAGTAACGATAGATTTTGGGGATTGGTTTGCGAGGGCAAAAACCATTGACTGTAAACAGCAAAGGAAAGTGGTTAGATGATAGGGCAGGTAAAGCCCGAATCTCATGAATACTATTGACATTCAATGACAAAACCAAATCAGGATTGGTGGGAGTAAGATCAGCTCGATAGTTGACTTGAGTAGGTGTGTCCGGGTAATGTATAACGTAGTCATGGTTCAACATGTGATGGAACAGTATATTTCCTCGAGTGTTAACATAACTACTATTCCAGTACCCATGGTTGGCATTAAAGTCACCCATTATTACCACATGGGGCCCTAGCGAAAATAAAATATCTAAATCATTGCATTCAAGTTGCAAATTGGGAGATTGGTAAGCCGAGACAAAAACATAGTCTTTACCACTTATTTCCAGTCTTATAGCAATAGCTTCAATATGTTTGGTTTTGGGAATAGCGATTTGTCTAGCGTAGAGCCTATCATTGACCAATATGGCCACTCCTTGCCCTCGACCACTATGGTGTTTATCTTGTCGATAGCAGATGTAACCTGGTGTACTTAGGGAAGTATTACAAGTAAGTTTTGTTTCACAAACAGCTATTATATCGATGGATAGGGTACATACTGCCAAATCAAGTAATTCACATATTTTAGAACGTACTCCGTCGGAGTTCCAGGATAGAAATCTTAACTCATCAGAATTAAACATAGTGTCCAAGGTGAGTTAAGACTAACATAACTTTGTCTAGAGTAGACACACAAGCAGAAAATTGTGGTTTAAGATTTTTAACACAGATTAGTATTTCTAACATCTCTTTAGTTACAGGGTCATCCGATGGTAGCTCTAGGTGGTCATTTGAAACAAAATCATAGTTTGCTTGAGTTTTGACTGCTGCAGCATATGAGGGTTTCTTAGATGTAAGGGGTACATCTGTGGGATATGTAGTCAGGTAATTTACCGTGGAGGTCTTTGGAGGAAGGTTTTCACGCCTTGATTGAACGCGCTTCAAATAAGCAAGACGAGTCTCGCACTTATGGTAATTTGCAGGGTGGTCCTGGTCACAGTTACAGCACCGTGCGGGCTCGGTCCGGTCTTTTTTAGGACATTCGCTTGTAGCATGAGGTTCTGTACATTTCACACACCTAGGTGGCATATTGCAGTTTCTCGAAGCATGACCGTAGTTTTGACATCTATAACATTGTGTTCCGGCAGACTTTTTGGGCATAAATTTTTGTATAGTAACCACGCAATTAAATAAATATTTGATTTTGCGAAACTTTGAAATATCCGTTGTAGCTGGAAGTACTACTAAAAAAGGTGGGCAAGATAACGTACTCACTTGTTGAGTCTTCAATTGTGAGACTGATGTTCCTGGAAATCCTAATTTATCAAGTTCTGCAGGTAAATCATCTTCAATATAAGAAGGTAATCCTTTTATCACCATTTTAGGTACTTTTTCGTCTTTACGAGTGTAAGTGAGAAAAGCAGCGTTTTCTTTGCGGAGTCCTTCCTTCACGTTTTGATGGGCGTCCGTTGTGTAACAAATTACAGCAACTTTGTTATTAGCTCTATACTGAAGATGAAACCTATTTGTGAAACGTGAGATTAGGTTTTTAATGAATGCATGTGTCCAGTCCTTCTGTATCTCCAGAATCAGGGGTGGGATATGTCCCGACTTTTTTGTTCCGGTTGAGGCATCTCTGTAGTGGATATTCGTTGTTGATTCACCTCTGTCATCTATAGAGAGGTCTTTATATTTATTATGCAGCGGTAATTTTCGCGATTCATCAAACTTTTCTGAGTTTCGAGAGATAGCCGGGCGTTTAGCAGACTGCCAGGGGCCAACGAGGTCTTCTCCGGGTCTTTTTGAGTTGAGGTTGCCGGTAGAATCTGACTTCTTTAGAAACTTGTCCATTCTTGAAGTAGGCCTGCTATCGATAAATTGTCGATATTGCAGCGAGGCATCACTAGCGATGGTAAACAACTGACACGGTGGGGTTAGATTATTACGCGCACGAGCACACGAGCCGAGCGCCGTACGCGCAATATAACCCTGTATATATATATTGGTGTCGGCTTTAAGTTTAACCGGATGCTACAGAATTGTAGTGTTTTAAATGGAGCAACTTTAGTAGATATCCCTTGTCAAGTCTGGTTTCAGATTTCTGACAAGTCTGATTGGAGTTTAAGCCGGAAAATTTTTCATGACTATCAAAGAAAAACGACAGCCAGAATCGACGTTAAGATGTTAACTCATCCACGTACCAGCGTCGACAAACGTTTCTTAGAAGATCGATTAGTGCAGTGGAAGAATCTAATAGAACTTGGATATCATATTCAATGAATCCCTACTGCTCAACACTAAAACTTGAGTTCAATAGGCATTATTAACAAGCATAGGTAACTTTATAACCTATAAAAAGTAATGGCAGTTATATTTCAAATCGACACAGCAATATTGACGTTTCATTGTATGCAAAATATTCTTATACAGCAAATTCTCTAGTCAAAACGAAGTGATAAGAAATGCTTTAATAAGTGTCAAATGTCAGTTAGCTTTATTTCTGCCCTGTTTATACTTTAAGTTAACTGTGTACATTCACTAGACGGTACTTCTGGTTGGAATTTAACGGTCAAATACAAGAAAACTACTAAATTTCAAAGAACATTTTCGCGCCAATTTGATGTGGCAAAATCAAAATGATTGCTGTCAGTTGCATCTTTCAGAAGATCAAAAAGGATTTAGTTAAAAAAATGCGCTTGAATAACGTGGAATCCGCATTTATGCACAAAACTACTTGGGAATATTTTCATGTTACGTACAGCAAAGGAATGGAACTCTGGAGTCTGTATTTCCTGACAGTTACAACCTCGGGGTTTTTAAGTCAAGAGTGAATAGGTTAATTCTTACGCAAGCATGCTCCATTGTCAACCACAACCTTGCTTTTCAACAGTTGAGATTGTGGTCGAACGCGAGCCTAAGAAGATATTCATAATAAAAAGTTACAACGGTTAGGGTCTTAAAATTATATTAATTTTCAAAACAATCAAACGTCTCGAAAGTTTGCTTAGAAATCAGTGTCCAATCTCGAAGAAAACTTCTTTGTATCTCTCTTATTTAAGTTCTAAATGTTTCTAACCGCAACCATAGACAAAACCAAGTTTTAATAATGAAATAATGATGTTTATTTTGCAAATAGGTTATAAATAACACTTTCACACGTTTTTTTTTCGTAAATTTAAACTAGATGAGGCCAGTGTTTCCTAACTGACTACTCTGAGAAGAAACACTGAAACAAACTCAGAGGTCAACGTCTCTTTTAAAGTCCAGACAATCTGTAGTGATCCAAATCATATGAGAGCCATGTAGGTTAATGTCTGTGGCGCCCTTTAGAGGACAGAATCAAACAGATTTGAGCAGGCCCGTCCAAACAGTGCACGCATTTATCAAATATCGCGTAGCTCAACTTAGAACCTTAATATTTTCTGCATTTCATTCTAGAAGCTATAAAAAGTCTATCTTTTTATCGAATAAGTCTATAAAAGTACACAAAAGAAAAAGCCACAAAGGGTAGATTTCTTCTTGCATCCCCAAAATACACTCGAGAGCTCTTATTTGGGCTTAGCTTACAAAAAAACGAATACCGAATCTGTCAAAGGAAGTCCAAGTAGGAATTTTAAAATTTTCTGAATGGGATCGGCCCAATTTTCGCGTTTTCTCCTTTATACCTTCTTCGTATGGCGTTAAGTAGGTAATGTCATACTAAAGCTCTAAAAAATAATCATGTTTTAGTGCAAAATTCATTGAAATTTAATCAAAAGTACTTTTTTCTCTATAAGCTGTCAAAATGATATTTGAAAAAACAAGCACAATTAAAAAAACATCTTATCATTTTTTTTAAATTATTGAAAGGCTTGCGTTTGACCATAATCTCACTTGATGTTAAGCGACGATGTGGTAGAAGATGAAGCACGCTTGCCTAGAAGTAACCTATTCACTCTTGACTTAAACACCCCCAGGTTGTTCCTATCAACACAGACTCCGGTAGAGAATTCCCCTCCTTAGCTGTACGCATAATGAAACTATTCCCAAAATGTTTGTGCGTATGGGATGAGATGATGACCATGTAACGATGGCGCATCGACGTTCGTCTAGTAGTCCGATGACGGAACAGGCTTGATAGAATTAGACTGTATTTCTTCTAAATTCTTTTTTAATTTAATTTTTATACGTTTTCAGATAATACCCGTACGACACGGTCAATTCAACTGTTATAACCAAGAAATTACTTGACGAAATAGATATTGTATGTAGGTTTAACTATTTCGTTTTTATCACTAAACAAGCGATATTCATTCATTAATTTTGGTATGTCATACAAAAGATATCAGTCATTTTATCACAAGCAAATAGTTGAAAACAAATAAAATGGTGGTTGGTGAGACATAATTTTAACAGCTTCTGTTTGACACTCGCCATCGTTAAATAAAAAAAATCCATACGAATACAGAAGCATTTAGCAATGAAGTCTATTTAGTTTTTTTTTACTTTCTAAGTCGGGTTTGGTGTAAAAAAAGCAGCTGAAACCAGTATTTGTCATATTGCGCCTGTCTATCCTATCTCTGAAACTAAACCCAGATGGGTTGCACGATAGGTTTAAGTTAACCGCAAGCCAGGCGTTAGATTTTCTGGATTTAGAATGCCCGTAACGTGAAACAAAAAAAACCGGTCAAGTGCGTGTCGGGCCACGCGCAGTGTAGGGTTCCGTAGTTCTTATAACAGCCAAGTGCGTGTCGTATTCGCTGACTGATCGTTTTGTACCATGCTCTAACTAAAAGCCAAACATGACTACCTAACTAATTTGACTTCCTATACAAATCCTCACCTGATCCGACAATTTTGCACGGAAAGTTTTAATTTTTTTTAGAGATTTGTATAAAACTTGTCATAGCCGGTGTTTTGAATTTAAATACGGACACACAGCTACACTACTCAATCGTCACAAGAAACTAGCACGATACAACTGGCGCTTAATGCCATCTATCGACATTTCTATAGAGTTGTTCGAAATTTTCGAGTCAAATACAATTGGTCGACTATTACTCGTAAACTTGTAAAGCCCACTTATGTGTGATAGTTTTCCTTTAAATTTCGTTATATATAGGTACTACTTTCGTGACATTTGAATTTCTAACTACAACCGTTTAGTTGATAGAGGGGGTGGACACTTGACTCTAACGAAAATTGGTACTTTAAAGCTTGATAAGTCACGAACGGTTTACTTAATCAAAAAACAATCTTACCAAACCCCTAATATTTTTAAAAGACCTATCCAACGATATCCCACACTATGGGAAAAACGAAAAAAAAATATCATCCCACTTTACATGTATGGGAGGTACCCTAAATAATTGTTTTTTTCAAAATTTTATTTTACCACTTTTTCGGCGTCATTAACGTGTATACTCATGCCAAAGTACAACTTTCTAGTACCAATAGTTTTTGAGCTAAACCGCGGACAGACGGACAGACAGACGGACATGGCGAAACTATAAGGGTTCCTTGTTGACAACGGAACCCTAAAAAAGGATATAGACAAATAACTGTGTAATGTATGGTCACCACTCACCCATCCACGGAGTGATAATCATAGATTTTGAAAATCGAAATGATTGGTTGTACTTATTGAGCCACGAGCTTAATAATGGTATTAGCTTAATATTTTAACTATTTGACGTTTGAAATCCTAATAAACTAACTAGAAAAATAACTTTTATCAACAATCAACTCAAACCTATTGATGGAACAGTGTACCCGATTGAATTGCAATGTTGTTCTATTCTTAGACAATTGATTGATTTTAATAGCGTCAATATCTTTTATTTGTACGTTGCAATGCATATAAAATACAACTATGTATATATTTATTTTCGTAAAACAATGCTAAAATTCAGAAGAAAAAAAGCAAATGACAGCTATTTGACATTTATATGGCAGATTTCAAATATACATTTTGTTTTTAATTTCGGGCAAAGGCCGAAAACCATACGGCCTGTTTATATTGCTTACTTCAGTTGTAAAAAATAAATGACAGCTATTTGATAGAGGTTGGCAAAGTGTATCATTTTTGTGATTGGAAGATTTGCATCTCGATCACTGAAATGATAGATCACTGGTTAGGTTCATTTAGCTCTTTGGATCATCGGCTCTAAGGATTTGACGTTAATCTGACAGATGAAAATTGACATTTTTTTTTTCTATAGCTAGACAGCTTGTTTATAGTATTTTTAAAATTTTTGTTGATCGTGATAGCTGTAGTTTGGCTTGATCTAACATTGGCTAATACCGCGTATCAGTCAGTTATCGGTAACTACCTTATCGCTGGGCGAAGGCCACCTCTTATCTGTCAAACGTAGCGTTGTATAAGTTTATCTTGTATTTGATATTATATTACTTATATTCAATTTTAGGTTGACATTTTGTAATCATTTGAGTTTTTATGCAATGAAGTTGTTAATACTATAGCTATACCTACGTCCATTAAATGTCAGTCGATGCATTGCCGCAAAATGCGTGTACCCAAAATTATGCTTGCAACTCAACTAAAGATTAAATTGGAAAAACGATTCTCTTTATGTATATATTTTTATTTTGCAAATTGGTTATTAAATAACACTTTTACACGTAATTTTTATCGTAAATATTAAGTAGATGAGGTCAGTTTTTCCTAACTAATTATCCTGAGAAGAAACACCGAAACAAACTCAGGGTTCCGTTTTTTTAAAGTCCATACAATCTATACCTACTGGTTTAATTATTTGGGAATCTTGTAGGTTTGAGTCTGAGGCAATCTTTTGAAGAAAGATGCTCACAGAATTGTGTGGGCCTGTCCATACAGTACAAGCATTTGTCAAATGACGTATAGCTCAACTTAGAACAAAGGGCTTAACGATTTGACGAACAATACCAAGGTAAGGACGTTTTGGTAGGCCGTAAAAAGCACTCAAACTGCCAGACAATCATGTTTAACTCGAATAAAATAACCTACATAGTTCACATATTCACAATCGTTTATGAGGATTATATAGATTAGTCTGAAATGGCCTTTTGAGGAAAGAACCACACAGATTTGAGTAGACCCGTCCTGTCAGTGCAAGCCTTTGTCAGTTAGTCTGTAAGTGCTCTACAGCTTTTGGATAGGTTTAAATAACAAAATCAGACTATAAAGTTCTCACTGCTAGGACAAAGGTCTCCTCTTTACGAGAGGGAATGGGTCATAATCCAAAAGTTACACAAAATAATGTGCCTGGGATTTTTTTTAATGAAATGGCTCTTCGCACTCTGGTTGGGTTGGAAGGTAGTGACAGCCTTTTCTGAATAAAAACTCACCCTGTTTCTTCAGCTGGCGGTTGACCTAGCGTTCCGAGTCCGCGGTAATTCGTTAGAATATTCCCGCAAACCTGAGTTGGTTCGAATCCTTGTCCTTAAACTCATAAGGTGTGCCTGTAACCAATGAGCCACCATTGCTCTCTGGATAAAGGATTACTACTCAAGGATATACATAACAACATATTCCTTTATGTCCAAAATTAAAATAACTACATAAAAAAATGCCGCTAAAATTGTTTACGTTCAGCATTTTCAGACCAACAACCAAGCACATGTTCCCATGACGTCACTGTGTTTAAAAAGCTACACGGAATGTGGTGTAGTTATAAAAATCATTAAATTGTAACGGCAGCTGTGTATGACGTCATCGCCGCCATATTGGTCTAGTACTCGTTATGTCATCACGGTTAACATATTTCCCAAGACTCTTAATCTAACCAGATGCTACTAAATAACTACATGAAAAAAAAACATCCAAGGAACTATTAAAAATCCTTTTTTGAAAAGTTCGTTCTGTTCGAATTTAGAATCGACGAATCGCAGTTGCAATGTGTCAAAAATAACTATGTCAAATTTTCATAAATTTTGACAAGGTTTTGACATTGATGCACTCTCAATTTATTAATGTTATGTTGTCTCCTTGAAGGTCTTCAAAACAATTACATTGGAGTCTCAAAGAAATAAACCCGAAATTGATATGTAAAATAAGATAATATAGAATAAGAAATGTATTGCTTTATAATGCGTTAGAACTTAAAATGTAATGGCAGGCTTATTCAAATCTTTATAATTTAAGTTGAATAATAATTTAATTTCAATCGATTTTATTTAATTTTGTAATACTATTTTTGTTTTTTAATGTTATTAATTATGTTGAATGCTGGTTTTCCTGTAATTGGCGACTGTATAAGACTAAGGCTGTTTGTTACTTATACCCACGAAATGCTATACACAGAAGCTGTTGGATGACCTTAATAATAATAAATAAATAAATGTTACATAGCTAGTGAGTAAGTAATTATATTAGGCACAATTACGGACTCTGTGAGGCACAGCGTAGATTCGAGTAGGAGGAGGGAGGAAAAACATTAATGTGTTATACAGAATTGAATTACAGCCTTTTAGTCAATCACGCTTCAAAGGCTGATACAATTTGGAACACATGCAAATCATCAACAGTCTGGCTGTTGTAATATTTTCCGTGGTTGCGGGAATGTTCGAACGAAGATCCCAGAAATGCAAGCACTACTATAGGTATTTGGCGAGATTTTTGTCAATAGAAGTCTGTGTCCTTTCGATTATAATTAGCAACTTTGTTGTCACTGTGTTAGAATATCCATAGAAATATTGAGTATTTTTTAAACTCCAATTTAGTTTGACAATATTTTGACATAATATTTTTGACATTTATAAAGTTCGTAGAAAGTTTTGACATTGTACTACGCCTACGCCTTTACCTATACGTTCACTAATATAGAATACCTTTTTGCCGCGAGGAAAATCATCAAAAGATTGCTCGCTCTGGGTGGAGCGGAAGGGAGTGTCAGACTTCTTCTGACTAAAAACCCACCCTGTTCCTTCAGCTGCCCTTAAGTTCCGGGGCCGCGGTATCTCGTTAGAAAAGCCAACCTCGCCAAAATATAGAATACATTACAGTCTCTTCTACTAAATTTAAAAAGCGTTATTTTTGTCGATAAGTATTTCATTCGCCTTGTACGCAGTTATTGATCCTCGCATAAATTGTGGTGGTAGTCATAAGATGTAGCGATTTGGACACTTTATAATAACTCCTTTGAAAAAGCACAAAAATATTTAAGTAGCTTTTTTCTTGACTGAATATTTGGAAACTAAATATACTAGAATCTCTTGGAAATTATAATATTACTGTGAAAAAGAAACTTTTTGCCCCATTTTTACGAAAATTACGCTGAAGGAGCAGTATGAGGTTTGGCATAGCTTAAGTTTAGGTATAGCTATATGGAAATGCAGAAAGCTAGTACATATTTTTGTAATAACGTTAAACTTAGAATAGATTATGGTCGAATCTCGACCAATGGGCGATCAGGAGTTTCAGGAAAATGGCAATGCAATCAGAAGAGGCGAGTAGTAATGTGTCTTGTCAATTGAGTAATTTCAATGGCACTCATATCTACTGTAATAATCAAAAGACACTGATTGTGAATGGTGGCTGACTATAATCTTAGTAGCAGATGTATTTAGAAGATGACAATAACAGTTTTTTGAACATCATCATTCACCACTCTCTAACTATATACCTACTTCAAATTTAAAAAGAACTCTATTCAATTTGACCGTAATGAAGGCAAAGGGTTTTGTGTTACCCAGTAATTAGGATGTGGAGAAACTCCATGTAAAATACTGGCAATGGAAATTGGTTAGATTCCAGGCTGACCCAGAAATAGTGGGAAAATTCTCAGTTTATTGTTTTTTTATTCATGATAGGCTCGTGATTAACCATTTCACCTTTTGATAAGCGATGTTGTGGTCGAAAATGAAGCAACTTATAAGAAGTTATTTATTCACTCTTGACTTAGCGACCTCTAGGTTAGTAGATTGTAAAGATTCATCCGTTTCTATCTTGCACCACACTAGGGTGTGGTCATTCAAAAATCCATGGGCCGGACCACTTACGACAAATTGAAGTTATATTAACTTCATTTAGACAATGATTCTGCTAAAAATATTTGATAGAAGCACTCTAAATATCGTCTATTATGATTGATAGTATTTATACACAAAATTGATACCGAAAAATGGTCTTACTTTGGTGTAATAATTCATCCACATGAATAATAATGAATATTTTATAAACTTTTAATATCATCTGATCTGCTTTACTTTTTCCCATCTATTTTGGGGTTTGCTTTCAGTCTATGTCTATGCAGCTATAAATAATAAATGATCTTTAAATTGCAAATTGGTTATTAAATAACACTTTTACACGTCATCTTTTTTGTAAATTAAATCTAGATGTGGCCGGTGTTTCCTAACTGACTACCCTGAGAAGAAACACCGAAACAAATTCAGGGGTCCATCTCTTTTGAAGTCCTTACAATCTATACTGGTTAAAAATATATGGGAACCAAGTAGGTTACCGTCTGAGGCAAACTTTTGAGGAAAGATGCTCACAGATTTGAGTGGGCCTGTCCATACAGTGCAAGCATTTGTCACATAACCTATAGCTCAACTTAAAACAAGGAGCTTAATAATTTGACGAACAATACCAAGGTAACGAGGTTTGGGTAGGCCGTAAAACGTACTAAAACTGCCAGCCAATCATGTTTAACTCGAATAAAACAACCTACATAGTTCACATATTCACAATAGTTTATGAGGATTAAGTAGATTCATCTGAAATGGCCTTTTGAAGAAAGAACCACACAGATTTGACTTTTAGCGTAGGGGGAGGGGTGTAATGTGAATTCCATCCAAATCGCTAGTTCCCTAAAAAAAATGATAATTTTTGCAGAATATTAGTCTTAAGAAGTTTAACATAATATTGTTATTACTAACAAAAAAACTTCTAACAACACACCACACATTGCTTTAATAACCTTTTTTAAAAGTATACACTAAACAGAGTAGGTTAAGCATGATTTTGAATAAGAGAAGGATATGGTCCTTTTGTGGGGGCTCACAATAGACCCGGATGTTGAATAGTACAGCTGCTGTGAGGATGGCGACAAGATGTCTGGTGACCACGCTTTGGGACACAGGACATTTTATTTGGCGTGCGATTTGATTATTATTTCTTCCATTGAAACGTATTTGTGACATGTCGTGAGGTTTTTTTATTAACCTACACTATCCCATTGCTGGACAAATCCCCCCCAATTCCTTCAATTTTATAAGGTTAAGTCATATTTTTGTTGTTGTCTATTTAGGTTGTGTATAAGAACACAAATGAGGAAAACATACATTATAATTAATCAAAAATGCGAGAGAAATGAGAACGGCTGGACTGATTTCACCGTTTTATTTAAATATTTGTGGAAGTCCAGGGGAAATTAAAAGGAAACTTGCCGGGTCAGATAGATATATATAAAAATAAATATTTGTATGTCTGTCCTCTATCCGTTCTTACACCATCGATTTGATTGTGATGAAACGTTGGCACAGTATTTTGAGGACGCGCAGGAATGTCTCTGATCTAAAAAATGCAATGATAAGTAAGATACATGCACACATTTTTATTTGTGTAGTTAAAAAAACTATATATATACATGGCATTGCAAGGTAGTATACGTTATGTGTGTATAGCTAGTTACAAATTAATAACAAAAACTCTTTTGTTCTAAAAGGAGTGTACCAATGCTAACTAGTGGCCAACTCGCGGTGGAAATTAGACCATATTTTAATTGTTATAGAACGCATGATTCTACAAAAATATTAGATTTCTGCGCTCCATCTCTTCACTACATACTCTTCCATTTACGTAATTTTCGTAAAAAGGTGTTCAAAGATTTTTCTTCAACCATTAATTTTATTTATTAATATTTTAAAGAGGAAAGTATTTTTTTATTTTTGAATGCTTGTAGCGAATAAACTTAAAAACTACTAGTTCGATTTTTTTTCATCGTTATAAAATTATATGATTACAATACATTATTGTGACTTGGGCTACATGTTTCTTTTATTGATAATAGGTTCGCGTATGGCCACCATCTCACCTGATGGTAAGTGATGATGTGGTCGAAGATGGAGCACGCTTACCTAAAAGTAACCTATGCACTCTTGACTTAAAGATTTTTTTGCTGATAATAAGCTAATTATTGATAAAGACAGATTCTGCAATGGATACATCACCTTATATGTCAACCTAGGCACATACCACGGCTAGACGACAAAAATGGCGTCGTTGATTCACACATTGAGTCAACCACAGCTGTCTCTTATCTCGTGTTAATACTGCGAATACTATCTAATAATAATACTTAACAAACAATTTGCGCTGATACTGTATCACGAGTTATGTAATGTAATAAATTATTTTTTAATTTACATTGCCTATTATCTTACTCAGAGGCAGTAAGGGGTACATTTATGATAGATAGATAGATATCTAATTAATACGTAAAGCTAAAATTTTGTATCCCTTTTACTATAAAATGACTAGACGGAGGACTATGAAATTTCGCACACTTCAAAGTTTATATGGAAAACGAGTGCAGAATGCTTACATTTATTTATTAAAACTTTATGCATCACAAAATGTACAAAGGTGGACTTAATGCCTTAGGCAATTTTTACCAGTCAACCATGGGTGGGCCATACTTTTATGTAATAATGTATTTTATGTAAATATGTAATTTAAATCTTGGTCGTATTTTGACCAATGGGCGACAACTAGTACTCTTTATTGTACACCATAACAGAATTAAATAACAACATGATGTGACAATGGGCGGTGTCATCGCTAAAAGCGATCTTTTAGAGACCACCTTTCAATCAATTTCACACTGAAGGCGAAAATAAATACACGAGTAGTGTATGGCGGTCCATACAATACATATAAGTAATAAACTACATACTGACCACTAGTAAAAATAGCGAGAGACTAATAAAAATCAGGAGAGATCGAGATGCTTTTCCCGTGTTTTTGAAAGAAAGAAGGCTGCTGCTTATTTGTTTGTGCTTGACTTACTGGCATGATGTGTGTTAGTAATTTAAATATCAAAATGCCGTGTTAATAAAACGAATAGAAGGTCTTATAACATAAAATTGTTGAAAAGAATGTGATAGTAAACTTATTTTATCCCTTTTTCTCTCTTCAGCTCCCCCCCTCTTCGTCTAGTTTAAATTTAAGAAAAATGATGTTAAAAATTGTTATTTAATAACTTATTTGCAAAAATAAATATAATTTAGCTTGGGGTAAAAATAAGAACTTATTAAAACTGCAACACATTTCTTTTTTTGATCACATCACATCACGAAAAAAATAACCGCCTCATTTTTCAAAACTGACCAAACGTCCACGAAACGACACACGTCTTCGGAATTCAAATCCCATGGCCACCTTAGTAACTAAAATAAACTCATGCGCACACATCTGCTGTACACGTGGTCAGACAAAGGCATGGGGGCCGTACTCACCATAGAAGCATGGGAATCGAGTGTAATTGCCTTTGCGCAGATTCCATGGGGAGCGGGCAGAACTACAAATTGTTTTTCCATTGATTAATTATGGGGTTTGACGATTGTAACTTGAAATTGGATGAGTGGTTGGTAATCCCTACTAATATTATGAATGCGAAAGTAAATCTGTTTGTCTGTAAAATTTGCACGTAACCGTATTTGATGTTTGGTACAGATATAGATTAGACTTTACAGTAATCTCGCGGGGCTTTGCTCCCGTGGACTATCACGATAAAAACATAACCAAACATAATCCCCTTCTTTTGCAGTTGGGTTAAAAGTGTCCTATAGCCTTAATCGAGTTTCAATCACAACTACAGATTGTATGGACTTTACAAGAGACGTTGACTTCAGAGTAGTCAGTTAGGAAACACTGGCCTCATCTAGTTACAATTACGATAAAAAAATGACGTGTGAAAGTGTTATTTATAACCTATTTGCAAAATAAACATTATTATTTCATTATTATAGACTACTTCGATACTAAATTTCATCCATTTCTACCCAGTAGATTAGCGCGTTTAAGCAAACAAACTTTCCAGGATAGTGACTCGAATTAAATGCATTTTCATTTTATTTATTCGTTATATCTTTTCGCGGAAAAAAACTTATCACGCAAGCAAAGCTGTGGCCAGAAGATAGTTTATATTTTATAATCTAGTCACTCCACATCTTCACTAGGTACCTCTGCTTTTTCGTGTACACTAACATCCTCATTTATTGCGTATAAAAATCGTGTGGTTTAGAAGTACGAGAAAGAAACATTGACAAAGGCTTTGTTTTATATTAATTGAAGACTTGCCCAAATATCCTTACTTTCCTCTATCGTTCTAGCTTCTTAAAGTCCTAAGTAGAGCTACGCTATAACTGACAAATACTTGTACTGTTTGGACAGACGCATTCAAATCTGTGTGTTTCTTTCCCCACAAGAGCACTACAGACATAAACATGCTTGTCGTACGATTTGACCACTACGGATTGTATGGACTTCAAAAGGTACATTGACTACTGAGTTTGATTCCAAAACATAATTGATAAATATAAGGGGAAGTGAAGAGGAAAGTACTTTTAGTAATTTTTGATTGAATGACGTTTGGTCTTTACCGAATTGGCTTTTGTAGTAATGCATTTAAATATTTGTTTTAAAATAGATCCATCCAAATCAATAGACAGCATAGTATTGCAATATATTCAACTTCTTAAGAATAAAATAAAATAACTGCCATTCCTCTCCGCCACGTGTTCAAAATGGCGGATCAGAACACGTGTAACGGCTAAATACAATTCTAAATTTGAAAACTAACGGACATAACAAGTTTTTAGTTCAATGAAACGTTAATAAGCGATAAAAATACGAGCGTACGAGACTCCTTATCGGGCGGGTCATAGGTCATAGAATAAATAATAACCATTTGAGTAATATTGAGTACTCTGGACTTGACTAATTAAGTTTTTAATTATTAACTCACTGGCAAGGAATTTGAAGTTCGTTAGGAATAAGTTCTTAATTGTATATGAGGTAATTAGTTCAATATGCCTTTGTAATATTTGAGCTAAGAAACTAAATGAGCAAATTTTGTACACATTTTGTACATTATTTTGTTCACATAAAATGTTCACTCCTTATATTTTTGGATATTTATAATTAGGTTTAACTCAAATTAACTACACCAATTACGTACACAAAGGGAATAGGGAAATAATTCTTTGGGCGTCAACAAATTCGATCACATTAAATAGGATATTTCTTTAGTCATGTGTTGCGGGAACGTTTTGAGGAGATACTGGCCGCAAGAGCAACTGAAGAAACAGCGTAGGTTTTTATTAGTAGATGTTTTTGCACTTAAGTCTTTTAGGTAATTAAGTAAGTAGTATAAAAAATTTCTATCATAAGTTACGATAAAAATCAAAATAACTCAATTATCCAATCAACTTTCAGAAATGTAGTACAAGATTTCCACCATTCCCAGTTTCCCGCCGGCATTGTACTGCACACGCTACCGTCACGTCTCCGTATCGTCCGCGTCACGTACCTACATCGTCCCCGTCCCGTCAGCATACCCCACATACCTGCTTTGAAATTAAACATTCAACTATTCGTTATGAACCAGGGGTGAGAGTTTAAATTAAAAAATGTTCACGTTAGGGTTAGTCCCACAGAGCAAGGAGTCTTCAACAGCCAATTTTGAAGACAGTCTTGTCAACTTTCTAATGAAAATTAAGAGTGTTTCTTAATATCTGTGTTTATTTTTGTATACAACACTTCCAATTTATACTAATTATAAACAGTAAGTTTTTTTTAGAGTAGATCTGGGTAGTTTTCATATTACTAGCAAACTTGTTAAACCCTCCAACTAAACTACATATGCTTGCGTCTGGAGTTGGTTTACGGTAATACTTTAATGGATAGGGTTCGAACCCTATCCATCCGACACCTTAGCCATTAGACTTTTGACGGTTCATCAAATGTAATAAAGACGGGAAAAGGACTGGTCTCTTAGGCTAAAAGTTTGTTTGTAGGCAGTGTTATTATTACAGATTTTTTTTACAAGAATAGTAGGTAATTAAGTGCTTATTATAGAATTTGAAGAAGCATCTGAACATGAGTATATTAAAGTAGCATTAAAGCAAATATTGTTATGAAAATGAGTGGGAGCGAGATAGAAACATCTCGCTGTCTCTATTACCCACGTGTTGAATACTGATAGTGACGTCTCACAGGTGACAATATTATTTACTTTTTTCAAGTAATATATTTTTTGTAAAAGCAAAAGCTATATTGTGAATGTGAGAGCAATGTGGGACAACAACCAATATTATGAATAGATTACCGCACTGTCTGGCAGTTTGAGTGCTTTATACGGCCCACCCAAATGTCCTAACTTTGGTATTGTTCGTCAAATTGTTCCAGCTCCTTGTTCTAAGTTGAGCTTCGCGATATTTGACAAATGCTTGCACTGTTTGGACGGGCCTGCTCAAATCTGTGTGATTCTGTCCTCCAAAGGGTGCCACAGACATTAACCTACTTGGCTCTCATATGATTTGATCACTACAGATTGTATGGACTTTAAAAGAGACGTTGACCTCTGAGTTTGTTTCAGTGTTTCTTCTCAGAGTAGTCAGTTAGGAAACACTGGCCTCGTCTAGTTTACATTTGCGAAAAAAATGACGAGCAAATGTGTTATTTATAACCTATTTGCGAAATAAACATCATAGTACGTGCATCCTTGTTCCATTTCTCCTGTCATTAGAAATGAAAATTTTCTAAAAAAACTTGTAGAAAACATAAATACGTGTTTGACAGTCGAAACTTCTGTGCTGTACAATAATTTTGTTATTCAAGTTCATTTATTTATTTATATTATAACGATTCTCGTCAACATCTAATCTACACTGACTTTTTCCCCTCCAACTAAGATAAGTATGGTTCTTGCGTCTGTGTGTGAGTTCACGGCAATAGTGCAATGGGTGGGCTTCGAACCCACAACCTCTCGATTACAAGTCCGACTCCTTAGCCATTATGCTATTGACGCTTATTGATTGCTGTGGTATAAGTAACAAAAAGCTAATAACAGGTTCTCACAGGTAGAAACAGAAAAAGAAACATACATTTTGAGATCTAATATGCACGAACAAGCACAATCAAAGTAGAAATGTAGATAAAATTTACATAAACATAGTAGGTACTAACGCCCCTTAAACAAAGCCAGCATTCAACCGATTGCACGCAGAATATGATTTGGTATTGTACGAGTGTTAGGGAACTTGATGGTTTTATAAACTATTTAAATAATAAAACTGCAGATCGGCTGAAAAATACGTGTGCTTCATGTAATCCTAATCTTGTAAAGTACTGACATTAGTGACATTGACAGATAATCTAAATATATATAACTCAAAGGTGACTGACTGACTGACATAGTGATCTATCAACGCACAGCCCAAACCACTGGACGGATCGGGTTGAAATTTGGCATGCAGGTAGATGTTATGACGTAGGCATCCGCTAAGAAAGGATTTTGCGAAATTCCCACGGTATCGGGATTTACACGGGAAAAACTTCCCACACACACAAGCTAGTTAGACATAAAATTATTGGAATAGCTTCTGAGCGTTCATGCCATACAAATGGCGTCTGTGGTCGTTACCTCGCTCTGTGGGCGCAATGCTTTCATATTTTGGGTGGAATCTCTCTAAATTAGGAATAATAATATATGGGGGACTGATACTGTGTTTAATTTTGTTAATGCAATATGTTGGATAATCGTTAATTAAGTAGTATATTTAATTTGAATACACATAGATGGGTATTCTATTAGAGATAGTTTTTGATATTAGAGTCAAGTCGGGGTATCGTGTTTGCCAACTACTGGGTTATGACTCTCTGAGGTCAGATAGGGTAGCTTGGGTTAAACACTTGTTACTCAGCATCTAGTCAGACTGAAAGCCAAACCCAATATAGCTCGGAAAAGGCTAATCAAATAATGATAAGAGTCAAATTTGAGTATTTTATATTTATAGTCCTTACAGTGTACCCTAGCTGTGGTGTAGCATTAGAACATTTCCGTAACGATGGTACGTACGTAAATAATTGTCATAATAAATGAATGGCGATGGTAATGATTGTCTCTTAAAAATAAAACTGACTTCCATATCAAAAAACTACAAAGCCAAAAATAATTTTAATTTCGGTAGTCGGTGTTATTGGTTTTGTATTTTCTTTTTTTTTCACACCGCCTTCCGAAATTAAAATTATTTTTGGCTTTGTAGTGTTTTGATATGGAAGTCGGTTTTATTTTTTTGCAAAAAAGTTTTTATTATCGCGCTTTTTAGTGGGTCAATTTGTAATTAATCTAGTTATAAAAGCCAAAATGTCAACTACAAAAAACTAAAAAAGCGCGAACAAAAACACAATGCAGAGTAAACGAAAAGATCATCAATGTAAATATTATTTTTTACTTTTGTTGATTTTTCAGAAAGGGCTTCTCCGATTTCGATAAAATTTTCATGGGACCATTTGGGAAGTATACCCTTTCCAACAAAGAGTTTTTAGAAAGAATTTTTTAAATCGGTTGGCAAGCGACGGAGCTATGCCCGAACAAACATAAAAAATAAAAAAAACAAATAAACAAACATCGGAATTGAGAACCTCCTCCTTTTTCAGAAGTCGGTTAAAAACCAGTGAAAATAGTAAATTTTCCAACATAATATAACAAATTTTAGTTGACAAGAATAATGTTAACGATAATAATACTGCAACCAACAATTTGATTCACATTCAAACGAACATTATACCTCTCAACCAAAGACATTCCAGACAAGAAAACAAATTAACACAAGCTCGCTCTAATTCAAAGGAATGTGGCCCTTAAACAGTTTATACAGATTACATTACTATGGACACAATATCATATATCACATAGAGTACAATATCCAATGACGAAGAAGGACGAACGGCGACAAGTAGGCGCCATTCTTAGAAATTAGACGACGAATCAGCGATATTAAGCCTCGAGATACTTGTTTATTGTATACTTGTAGAAGGAAGTAATGGGAATATAATATGGTGTAGAAATAGACTGGAAAGCAATGATGAGGTCTTTTATATTGTAGGTAGTGAGAAGGCGAAAAATCAGACTCCAACCTTTGCCAAAGGGTTGTCAAATTTTCTAGTTTGAAGGTCAGATGCAATCGATAAAATGTACTTTTTCATTCATGTAGGTTCGCGTTTGACCACTATCTCACCTGATGGTAAGCGATGTGTGAGTGAACGAAGATGAAGCACGCTAACCTAGAAGTAACCTATTCACTCTTGACTTAAAGACCCTCAGGTTATAGGTATCAGGAAATACGGACTGACAGGGAATTAAGTAGCTGCGTCCAAATAGATTGGAATATGATCACCACATAGTAAAAAGGCTAAGGATTTTTTTAAATCTAATTACATAAAACCGCCCGTTGTGTCACCCTTTTTAGTTGTTAAGTCCTTATTTGTTTTCTGTATGGTGTACAATTATGAAGAGTATAACTAACATGACCATTAATTCTTTGACTCAAAACGGGACACTTTATTTAGGTCAATTAACAGGTAGTTAGTGAAAAAAAAAACGATTTTAAAAGTTATTAGCTAGTAAGTAAAGTTATAGACAGAAAAGTCAGTCAGCTTAAAAGTTACAAATTAAAATATGTATAATACCCGAAACGTTTAGTTATATTTATATTTATCACAGGAACAAATCTGCTTTAATATAGGTGATTTTAAGTAAGAATGAAACTCTTCCTACGTTTTTTTTTTATATTCACCTTAATTATCAATCTTTAGAACTGAAGAGCCGGCTCGACTATCCAAATTTTCGCACGGTTTTAGAAAACGGGACAATTTTGCGTCCCAGAGTTCATTTCAGGGACACTGGGATTCGTGATTATAAAAAGGAAGGACAGTACCGTTCAAAACAGGACGTCTGGTCATGTTATGGATGTCACATGTTTCTGATTATCAGTTTCTTTTGGTTTAGGTAAACACGCTGGTTTCCTTGCAATGTTTTCCTACACTGATGAACAGTCAGACGGGTCATATGTGGCAGGGAATACAGAAGTCGGCAGAGAGTTCCACACCTTGGCTGTGTGCACAATAAATGTAGAGAAGAAACGCTTAATTCGACAAGACGGTATATTGACTCTTTCTCTTCATGTAAAAATTTTGTTCTCAGTTGCATCTAGTTAAACTTGAACCCGACCGCTTTTCTTAACATTAAGCAAATTATAATGACTATACTGTACAATCACTGTACATATCCTTACTAATATTATAAATGCGAAAGTAACTCTGTCTGTGTGTTACGCAATCACGCCTAAACTACTGAACCGATTTTAATGAAATTCGGTACGGACATAGTCTAGAGCCTGAGAAAGGACATACGCTGTTTTTTAATGTGAAAAAGGTGCTGTAAGGGGTTTAAATAGGGGATGAAATTTTGTATGGAAATTACGTCATTTTTAAAGCTTGAAACTTATTTTTTAGACTTTTGATTAGATATGAATAAATACGACAAAATATGAATAGATTCAAAGTAATTAGCCTAAACATTTAAAATGCTGCCGAAAGTCACTATTCAACGCGGACGGAGACGGAGACGGCAAATCCATTAAATCTCTTTGAGATGGACACAAGTATGGAATCAAATATCATTAGGAAGCTACACATGACATACTTAATGCTGAATGAACGCATCCATCACTTTCCTCCTAAGCTCATTCCTCTTGGGAAATAAAACAAAAGACTTGCTTGACTTGATTAAGCCATATTCGTGACTGTACTGAAAATTGACTGGAAATACCAATAACTTGTACAACAGTATAAATTTTGGCAATGGCTGTAAGTTTATGAGGATTAATTAAGTAGTCAGTAACACATGTTTAGACTGAAATATTAATGATAAGACTGTCTAAGACAAATTTAAGTCCAGCTTAAAATACAATGTTGGGGTTCGGCCCCGAAATGCAAGGACAAATTTTTATTACAAATGATGCAATCTGGGTAGAATTCACATTACTAGCAATCTTGTTAACCACTCCAACTAAGCTAAATATGCTTGTCTGGAGTGGGTTCACGGTAATAGTGTAATGGGTGGAGTCCAACACCTTAAACATTGGGTATGGGAAATCGTACAGAGTTACAAAGAGTGTAAAATATCATAATCTACTTAGCATTTTTCCAAAAACCGTGTTCGGCTTTCATTTTAATCACATGCAACTGAGCAATAGTGAGAGATATGAAATGAAATGAAATGAAATATTTATTTTCTAAATTGGTTATAAATAACACTTTTACACGTCATTTTTTTGCATTTTAAGTTAAGCTAGATGAGGCCGGTGTTTTCTAACTGACTACTCTGAGAAGAAACACCGATACAAACTCAGAGGTCAACGTCTCTTTTAAAGTCCATACAATTCGTATTTATCAATCCATATGAGAAGCATTAAGGTTCTTGTCTGTTGTGTCTTTTGAGGAAAGGAGCACGCTGATTTGAGCGGACCTGTCCAGACAGTGCAAGAATTTGTCAGTATAATAAACTACATATTGTTTAAATAAAATGGAGTTAAGATACGTCAGATTGTTAATTACAATTTTATCAAATTCATTCTCAAAATATTTTATTTCACATAGGTCTACATGGGCACTTATAAAACTTCAGGAGCTAGTACACGGTTCGAAATTGGTCGTTTTTTTATGGAGAAGAACCGGAAAGAAACTCCACTCCACTCAACTCCTATCATCTCAAGCTGTTAACCTTTCATCTTTTGAAAGAACTGCTGCCGAGACTCTTATGAAATAAAAGTGTTGAGATAATGGAATATCGTATTTAATGCCGTCTGGATAGACCCACTCAAATCTGTGTGCATCTTTCCTCAAAACATCTCCTCAGACCTTAACCTAAAAAGTTCCTATATAATTTGACCAGTACAGATTGTATGAACTTTAAGAGACTTTGAACTCTGAGTTTGTTTCGTTGTTTCTTCTTAGGGTATTCAGTTAGGAAACACCGGCTTCATATAGTTTAAGTTTCCGAAAAAAATTACGTGTAAAAGTGTTATTTACTAACCAATTTGTAAAATGAAGATCATTTATCATTTAATAGAGCTCTTTTACATCCAATTTATACCGTGATGTATCACGCTGTATTATAAGGCGTGGAGTCTTTAACAAGCATTAAAACATATAATTATGGTCTTGTCATTGTTAGCTAGTGTTTAAGTAAAATATCTGAGAAATACCTAAAAAAAGTATCGATTATGCAGTAGGTTTTGATGAATATTAAAGTGTATTTAGTTTTGTTTAGACTGAGTTTAGTCTGATTTTCCGAGACACAATCTAATTGTCATTAAAATTTGGGTTTCGGAAATATAGAACAATATTTTTTTCCATTCAATATGTTAGTTGGACTACCTGATAAATATAATACTACGCCGTATGAAAAGAAACAGGAAAAACTATTAAAATGACTAACCGTTCAATTACTATAATTAGGAAACGTGCTGAATACTCCGAACGCGCGGTCATACTACACGAAAATCTTTAACGACCGCCCAGCAACAGCACGTAAATGTTCTAAAAAAATTACAAACAAAATAAAAACTATTTTCGAAACCTTACTCACCGTTTTCCTACCATTATTTCAGACACAAACGATACACACTCGCGTTTAAAAAATTTGAGGAAAAAATCACTATTCGCCCGCCATTTTGAGAGGAATACGTCAAAAATTGACACACACGCGCGAAATGGGCTCTAACGTTCTAATTTTGAAAAAATGTCGTTTCTAAAATTGAAACGAGACGTACGTCCAACGCCTGCGGAGAGCAAAATCGCACTGAAATGTAATTTGAATGGAGCACTGAATGACTATCAGAAATAGTCGAAGGGAGGAATTGTGTGACATGTGTTGGCAGCGCTTTCAGCGCTTCTGACAGCGGCGCGTTTCAATTAAAATATTGCTTTGAGTTTTGAATTTGATGGCTGAATTTCAAATGTTCCTTTGGTAGGTTTAAATTGAATATTTTGTTGGTTAGTTTTGTTCTAAATATATCTGCATTTCTGTTTATAAACATGTTTACATTGATATTTTTAGTTGAAAACTTCATTTGTTTCTATTCTCAATATGTAGCCTTTAAAAACTAATACTACACTAATAATTATTAAGTGTCTGTCTTTACATGGATATGCATAGTTCTTAAACGATTCCCTTTACAGTTTCAGAAAGATTTAGAGACAAAACAAAAATCCTATCAATAATATAATTTATTTTACAATCCATTTTTAAACATTAAATAAAGATACTTATGAAAACTAACCCAGAAAAAACATTGAATGTTTAAAAAAAAGAAAAATGTGAAGCGCTTTTTCATGCTAAAGCGACGCAAGGATGGAAGTGTCGTCAAATCGAGCGACCAATCAAGAAACTTCGTCGTGCGAATTCTACAGCGATTGTTAAAGTTTTGAGTCGCATTTGAACAGTTATTCTTTATTTAAAATAAAATTAGCTGAACTGCCATTTTTATTATTTTATTTTACAAAAAGCTTATAGACTAATGGCATTATGGCATAACGTAAAAAAACCAATCGTGTATAGGGAAAATTGCTAATGACAAGCTCCCACATATATGATTTGTTGTAAATTGACAATTACGAACACAATAAAACAAGAATCATCCAATTTGGTGCAGTTGCTCCCAAGTTATGCGCGAACATATATTTCGAGGAATCATATTTATTTATATGTATTTTTTTTTTTTTTTTTTTTTATTTAGAATAGGTTCGCGTTTGACCACCATCTCACCTGATGGTAAGTGATGATGTGGTCGAAGATGGAGCACGCTTACCTAAAAGTAACCTATTCACTCTTGACTTAAAGACTCCTAGGTTATAGCTATCGGGAAACACAGACAGTATAATTGTATATTATTATAAATAATATATTTAGATACATTCTTACTTTTAAACAAAGAATATAATTATGCATTTACTATATACATACATAGTTTTCATTTTCGGTCTTTTAGGCCTTCAAGTTTGAGCTAAATAAATGTGGTTACATTCTTCCATCTAAATTTAAAATTGTCGTAGTCTCAACATTTTGATCAAATAATTATATTTATTAAACAAATTTGTTATAAATAACACTTATCATGAAATTATTTGCCTTTTTAAGTTAAACTAGGTGAGTAGCTTAGGGTTTCAATTAATGAGTAGCGTTATTGACAGTAACTTATATGTTTCTTGATGACGTCATGGTAGTAGTCAAGTACCCCACGAGTACACCCTTCAAACCGTCGGGATTATTGCATCATCTTTTTTATAGCGTAGTTCCTACTATAATTAGTGCGTTTTATTTCATTGAAATGAAATCAAAAATGTTATTTTGTAAATTGGTTATAAATAACACTTTTTACACGTCATTTTTTGTATTTTAAGTTAAGCTAGATGAGGCCGGTGTTTCCTAACTGACTATTCTGAGAAGAAACACCGAAAGAAACTCATAGGTCAACGTCTCTTTTAAAGTCCATACAATTCGTATTGTTTACTTCAAATCATATGAGAAGCATGAAGGTTCAAGTCTGTGGTGCTCTTTTGAGGAAAGGAACACACATTAGTGGACCCTATTTCCTACATTTCAACTTATTCTCTTATTTTCTTACTAATCTTCCATACTTATATTATAAAGATAAATGGATAGATATATTCTTTATTGTACACCATAACAGTAAAACAATAAGGACTTTACAACTAAAAAGGGTGATACAATGGGCGGTCTTATCGCTAAAAGCGATCTTTTACAGACGACCTTTGGATGGATTTGACACATAGGAGCTAAGCATAGGAGAAAATAAATAAGCGGGTAGTCCACGGTGTACTATTTATCTTTATAAAATATGAAAACAATCAATATCATTCTCAAAACATATATATGTACCTATACATATAAATATAGAAAAAGAAACAAAGACATACATAGTAATAACAATTTAAGAAAAGATATAAAGATCCTTTACCAAGTTTTTGAAAGACGATAGGGTTTATGCTTGTCTTACTGACACGGGTAGAGCATTCCACAGCCGTACTGCTTGAGCTGCGAACGACTTACCATAGAAATTAGTGGCGTGACTCGGTACCGCAAGCCTTAATTTTTCTGATGATCTCAGAGATTTTGGATGTGTCATGAAGGAACTTGAATCGTTCTTTAAGATAAGTGGGGGTTTTAGGATTAAACAGAACACTGTAAAGCAGAGACAAGATGTGTAAGTTCCGGCGAAGACGTATTGGAAGCCACTTGAGTTTCGTATGAAATTCGGATGCGTGATCATATTTGCGCAAGCCAAATAAAGAGGTAAAAATTGTTTGTAAGTCAGTGTGTAGGGGGTAATCTTCGGAACTAATGAACCAATTCTAAAAACTCTTTCTTTGGTAGTAAGCTGCATTATTGGGGAGTGCCATAAGCTATAACTTATTTCATAATACACGCAGACGAAGTCACGGGTGAATTGCTAGTCTGACTAATGTTATAAATGCGAAAGTTTGTGAGAATGGATCTAAGATGTTTTGTTTGTTACTCTTTCACGCGAAAACTACTGAACGGATCTGAATGGAATTTGGCAGGTGGATAGTTGAAATCCTGGAATAGCATATACGCAATTTTTATCCAAGAATTCTTATGGGTTTGAGATTTATGCGGGAAAAACCTCCCATGAGAACGAAATCGCTAACAGAAGCTAGATTAATATTATAAGTGCGTAAGTTTTCGAGAATGAATGGATGGTTTTACATAATTACACCAAAATGGCTGATCAGATTTTAATGAAATTTGGCACAGAGACTGATTATAGTCTAAAATTGTACATAGGCTCCTTTTTATCCGGGAAATTGTGCGAAATTTCAATGCGATCTAAGTCGTTCACCATTTTGGGACTCTGAATTTAGAAGTTAAATAATAGATCAAATTTCTATAATTTATTAATACTTTGTTTTTTTAATTGAGAGTTTTTTTTATTTTATTCCGGATTAGCCCGTTCTTTATCTCGATATAGCCTATGAGGTCTACGATAGAATGAGCGAGCCCCATGCTGGGCTGATGGGTCATATGTGGCAGGGAACACAGAAGCCGGCAGAGAATTCCACAGCTTGGCTGTGTGCAAAATAAATGTGGAGGAGAAGCGCTTAGTACGACAAGACGGTTTATCAACCAAGTGTGAATGGTACCCAGCCGTGCGTCTGGTAAACCGGTAGTGAAAGGGAGATGGTGGGATCAGGTCGTGGAGCTCCTGAAAAAGCTCACCGAAGTAACATTTAACAGTTTTAGTCTGAAAATTGAAAAAATAATTGTAGTGTCAACTAAACTTACATCCCCGTTAATAAAAAGCACGACAACCAAATAACTCCAAACATTCTTAAGCATCCATCCTTTGTATTAATAACGTTTACTCCAACAGCGAAAATTTTTTGTCATTACCCAAAAAATGCTTAAGTTACAACATCAAAGTGAATATTTTAATAAAAATTAACTTCTCAATGTATGTTTAAGAGAACAATTTTAACGTTGCGCGGTATTTGTCATATAATTTTGTACCTTTGTTGGGTAGTAAGGGGGAATAGGGGTTGAAATTTGCAGCTGCTCTCTGGACAGTAGACGTATTATTATTTTGTTGAGTCTCTGTTGCTAAGCGAGATTTGAATGGGCAGCGGTTTTTGTATGCCAATTCTGATTTATTGCGATTTGAACGAGACGGTCGGGAGGAAACATGGCATGTATAGAAGCAAAAATTCATAGACATATGACATCTATCAAAACACACAGGCACCTTTTGGGCTCACTCGTCCCATCATAGATCTCATCTAAAAATAATCTAAAAGTAATCAAAATAAAAAATAAAACACAGGGCCCGTGTGGCGGCCCATTCCCATTCATATGATTTGAATAGTACGAATTGTATGGACTTCAAAAGAGACGTTGACCTCTTAGTTTGTTTCGGTGCTTCTTCTCAGTGTAGTCAGTTAGGAAACACCAGCCATCTAGCTAAAATAAAAACGGCAAACACTTGAAGTATAAAAGTGTTATTTGTATACAATGTGTAACGGAAACCCTATATCTATCCAAAAGGGCTGAAGACTCTATGTATGGAGTATATGTATGGAGTCTCTATACACAGTTTCAGCTCAAAATAACTGACTCAAAGAATTGGTACCAAATTATCGGTTTCATATATTTCTTGAATACCAATCATAACAAACGTGTTACAGCACTACGAGGGTCAATAACTTTCCACGTCACTGGCCAATAACACGACAATTCTCTTCGTTCTTCTTAATTTGAAAAATTCGGTCTCTGGTATCAGTGCATTGGTATTTGTAATAAGTTCTACACACGTAGACTTAGGATTACTAAACCCTTGTCATATCGTTTGTTATCATCCAAAGAAGCCATGCACTTGGTATGTACATACCCTTTAAATTACACGTTGTATAGTTTACAAAATAAATATTTAATTTCATAGAGAGTCTTTGTTATGTATGTATTGTTGGGTTTGGAGTAATGGAAGCTACATTGAAGGGCGTAATTTGAGTGAACATAAATCTTAATCTGCACAGAAGCTCGTGGCTTAATAATAACAGCCACACAGGTCAATATTCAAGGTTAAGCATCGATTGTGGAAGTCGGACTTTGGATTGGTAACAAATCTTAACATAATGAGATTCTTCCGTGCCTCAGAAAGTACATTAATCTATACGTCTCGGCTGCTGTTTTGTACATATCGACGCCTTAGAGTGAAAACCTCGTAAGTGAAAAAGGAGTAACTTTTCAGGAGGAAGAAAAATCTGCGTGCTATAAAATTTTTGTACGGTTTCTTTTATGTTTTTTTTTTTTTATTAATTTATATGTAAATTTAACCCGTTTTTATATCCAGAACTGTTAGATATCTATACTAATATTATAAAGCTGAAGAGTTTGTTTGTTTGTTTACTTGAACGCGATAATCAAAAATTCTTTTAGTGTTAGATAGCCCATTTATCGAGGAAGGTTATAGGCTATATATTATCACGCTAATACCAATAGGAGCGGAGCACTAATGAAGAATGTTTCAAAATTGGGGGATTTTTTTTCCACGCGGACGAAGTCGCGGGCGGAATCTAGTTATGTATAATATGAAAAATATTATACATAATATCGAACAGTTCAGAAATGCATAATCCATGGCCTGATTACGCTAAACTGACGACGCGATGTGAATGTTTACGAGGCTCTCACTTACTTTCATAGATAGCGTTTCGAGTATCGAATGAACATATTAGTGAGATCAGGATGTGCGTTGCTAGGATTGCTTTCTGGAAAAGCAATAAAAAAAAATTGGACAAAAATGTACTCCCGAGGTTTTCACTCTAAGGCGACGATATTTGAGTGTTAAATCTAACACGAGTCAGGCCAAGTTATCTTGTTACCCAGTAACTGGGTTGTGGAAGTCAGGTAGGTAGTCGCTGCATGTAAAACACTAGTACTTAACTGCATTTGGTTAGACTGTAAGCAAACTTGGAACATTATTAGAAAAGAGTGATTAACCTTTCCGCCGTTGTAGTAGACAATGAATAAGAGGCGTTAAACAACAATGTTAATCCCATAAATAATGCTGTTGATGTGATATGACAATATTACATAAATTTTAAATATTGACATTGTTATATATTACTTTAATATTTATCAATAAATAATACATATATCTTGACATTCTCGTTTAATACTTTATGACATTTTAATTCTTTAAGTGACATTATAATTATTATTGTTTTTTTTTATTATTACTTTTTAATGTTTTACAATTAACAATTTTTGTATAATGTAACTATGTTGTAATTGCTTGAGATTTGCATGCCGCAAGGCGTAATATGGTTGAACTGTGCTCTATTTCTTTTACCAACTGTATACCCATAACCCATATTAGCAAATAAATGAAATTTGAATTTGAACAATTTCACAGGCCGACAAAATTTAACAAAAATCCAGACCCAGAGACCAGTCCTAACATACCCGAAGGATTTTGATGCGCTGAATTCTAACAATAATAATTACTGTCATCTCAGTCCATGGCATAATAGCCAAGAGCCTCGACAAACATCTTAGGGGGCTCTCGTTGGGCAGCTGGATCAAGGGCTTGGTCCAGAAAGCAGCCTTTGAGTACTCACGCGAAGTGTCAACTAGGCGCCTGGATAGTTCTTTAATAATTAAGACGATAAAGTGTAAAATTTAAAATAGCGATATTTTGGTGAAAAAAAAAGATATTTGAAAAAATCTAAATAGGTTTAAAGGGGGAAGGGTGGTACTTTCAATTGCCATACAACGTTTTTTGATAATCATTTATTTTGTTCTATCACATAACCTCAAAAACTGCAAAAAACGCGTTTTTGCACTTTTAGGTTAGGATATATCGAAAACCGTCTGGTTTTCGATATATCCTAACCTAAAAGTATACGTCTGTATAGGAGCAATTCTGAACACGGATTTGGATTCAGCGCATCAAAATCCTTTGGTTACAATAGGTCTAGTCTCTGGGTTAAAAATTTGTAGGCCTGTGTTTTCTAAAAAAAAAAAACCATAAAAACTTTTAAAGGAAAAAAAAACGCGATAGCCAATAGGCGGTCGAGAAAAAAGTCCTTTTTCATGTTCTTGTACACAGTTGAGTGTCTTCCAATGTTACCAACTTTAAGAACAGTTAGACTTTACGTACTTTTTTGCGGGTTGAAAGCAACTCTCTAATAATGGGGTTGAACCAATTGGGGGTAAAACTTTTGTTAAGGGGTTGAAATTTTGTAACACAAAAAATAATTGAGATTTTTTTTTCTTGTATTATGAATACTTGGCCTTAAGGAGTTTTTTATAGGTTTCTTTTTCTGTGCAAACGCGAAGAGTCACGCTTTCTGTTGTGAAATTGTGAGGAATACCCATCTATCCTTTGCAATATGTGATTCTATTATATGAAGTGCTAACTTTAAGTACAAAACGGTTACCTAAGACGTAAGGTACATTATTTGTCCTCGAGTTTGCGGAAATATTCTACTGAGTTACCCCTCCCCTAGAATGCAAAGGTAACTATAGGAATAAGGTGGGTTTTTAGTCAGTACCTAGTCTGATACTCCCTTACAATCGACTCGATGTGGGAGAAGTCACTTCAAGATTTTCCCCCCGAACAACCAGGTACATTATTAATATCATGTTTTGAGTATCTGTATCAGAAATTTACAAAAAAAAAAAAAACTATTAATATTAATAGGATTTCACTTTGATTGTTGATATTCTCTATTTTGGTTTACTAGCAAATTATACAGGGTGGCAGGGACATCGACGCGCAACCGCTTATCATGGATTCAGTAAATGATTATGGACCCCACTACGTTGAAAATTTTATTAATTTAATAAAATTAAGAAAAAGCCGATGCAAAAAACAGTAAATTCAATTGTTTCACTTAAAACACAGTTTTATTTACTTGTTTATTTTATTTATTTATTTACACTTTATGCACATATGTACAAAGGTGCCGTAGGCATTCTCTGCCAGTCAACCATGAGTGGTGAAGAGATAGTGTGGGAGGTGCAATATGTACGTGAAAAGTAAAATTAGAAAAAATATATATAATAATAGTAATAACACAAAAACCCTAGTATCATAAAAAAAAGAAATCTATATAAATAATATATAAGAATAAATACTTACATAAATTTATACAAATATACAACCTGTAACATAATTAATGCATTAACCATCGACGCAAATAGAGGGGTATTATAGGTTTGACGTGTCTGTGTATCTGTGTGTTTGGCTGTAGTAAGATATTAAAAACTATACTCTACTCTAACACACCATACTAACTTCATATCAATTCCATCTTAGAATCTTATTCAACAAAAGAATATGAAATATCACTCCATAGAGTACAAATCCTCATCTCTAAGCCATTAAATTACATTAAAAAGGCAATATTTCCGTCTGGCTACACACCTAGGACACGGTAAAGCAAATACAATGTTTGCAGGAAAGCTACCCCGTAATTATACTCTTGGGCTGTAAAGTGGGGCGAGGGTTTATTGAAGAGCGGAGCGGGTAGCGAGTAAAAAAATCCTTAGAATATAACTGTATTATGGAAACCTTATGAAAATCATTTATGTTTTGAGTAACCGTGGAGTTTCTTGCCGGTTCTTCTCCATAAGAAACGACCAATTTCGAACCGTGCACTAACTTCTGACGTTTTATAAGTTCTCATGTAGGCATAAGTGAAAACGAAACTTTTGAGTTTGAGTTTTTGAGTTTGTCATTTGCACATCTTTAATAGTCTTCTTGGGTAGTCAAAAGCTAGAAAAACTGACAACAGTCTTCACAAGGGGTACAATGTTACGTCCAGCGCACCCCCGCGGCCCCGGCAGTTGAACCTGTCAATTATCCCACCCATACTCCATACGCACAAAACAAAACTCTTGACTTCAAAACCACCAGATTATAGCTATCAGGAAACAGAATTGGGTAAGGAACTCCGCTCCTTAGCTGTACGAATAATGAAAGTATTCCCAAAAATTTTTGTGCGTATGGGTTGTCCACCATGTAACGATGGTGCATCACCATTCGTCTTATAGTCCGATTATGGAACGGGTTTGTTGGTACCTGTCTGCCCGCTCCGCTTGTCACTAAGCCCGCAGCCCGCGACCTACATACCGTGGCATGATCTTTTAACGCAACGCTTTGTCTTTCTGCAAATGTGTTCAGCGGCTTTAATAAGGCATAATGTATGCTTGTGACGTAATAACCATGACGTCACGACTGTGAGGTGAGCAGAAAAGTTACTCTTTGTTTGACGACTCGCAAAAACTGGACTGTTTTTTTTTCTGATTAAAATTTGATGAACAGGGGAAGCGGTCGTACTGCTGAGATACAGGCCTTCTGCCTCAAAGAGGGCCATTGCCTGCTGGGGCTGCGGAAATGTTCTAACGAGATACTGCGGCCCCGGACTACAAGGGCAACTGAACAGGGTGGGTTTTTAGTCAGTAGAAGTCTGACACTCCCTTCCGCTCCACAGCGGGGGGAGTCATTTAATGATTTACCCAGCCAGAAAAAAAATAACAAAAGAGGGCCTCCTCTTCATAAAAGGGAATAGGATCTAATCCACCACGAGGGCCCATACAGATACACTCTTTAAACAACATAACAGAAATCAAATAAGGACTGACTAACTTAAAAGAAGGATACAATATGCGGTCTTATCGCTTAAAGCAATATTTTAAAGATCAGATTTTACAGATACCGTGTGGGTTGGTGAAAGTCGCATGTCTTCGTAAAGGTCCGTTCCACCATCGGACTACGAGACAAACGGCGAAGCGCCATCGTTACATAGTGGACATCCCACCTATACGCACAAAACGTTTTGGGAATACCTTCATTGTGCGTACGGCTAAGGAGTGTAATTCCCTGCCGGAATCTGTGTTTCCCGATAACCTAGGGGTCTTTAAGTCAAGAGTGAATAGGTTACTTCTAGGTAAGCGTGCTCCATCTTCGACCACATCATCACTTACCATCAGGTGAGATAGTGGTCAAACGCGAGCCTATTATCAACAAAAAAAAAACCCATGACCTAAAAACTCGTAAGTTTACTTACTTCTTACCACTGGGCCATCACTTTAAATATTACCTAGTTTTAATATACCAGCAAACTCAGTAGGTGTTTTCATTAAAATGGAGGTTAAATTTGTAATGTTTCTACACCAGTAGTAACTAGAGGTTATTGAGGTTATAAAATGTATATTATTAAAGAAAAACTGTGGTATTTTTTTCGTTATTTTTCATTTTTACCTAATGAATATATTGTAGGTGAATTTTACCTGCGTATTCTGGGTCAATTTTTACTAATTAAATAATGAACGGGGTGTTTTTAATGATAAATGATTTTTATTTTACAAATCGGTCATTAAATATCACTTTTAGATGAGGCTGGTGTTCCCAACTGACTAGTGACTACCCTGAGAAGAAACACCGAAACAAAGTCAAGGGTTCGTCTCTTTTGAAGTCCATAAAATCTTTACTGGTTGAACCTTGTAGGTTAGTCTGAGGCAATCTTTTGAGGAAAGATGCTCACAGATTTGAGTGCGCCTGTCCAAGCAATGCAAGCATCTGTCAATGATATTGCTATCATTTAAGAGGGTGAAAGGGGGTCAAAAGTACCTTGTACATATCGACGGTTAAAAGGAAATAGGATACAAGCGACATTTTGGACTGGTATTGTTTTGAAAGCCGACTGTTTCTTGTGTTCTATAATCTTTGATACAACCACTGTGAAAAGTACCTTTTCCTTCTTTTACTATAACACTTATTCAACTGTCTGATGTTTAAAAAAAAATACATTAGTCTTTCTAAAATTCTAAACTTTGAACGGCTCTCCTAAACATTTCTCTTTTTGTCGCTTATACCGTATTTCCTTTTAACCGTCGATATGAAGATATACCTGAAATTGAATCAGATTTTTGTAAAATTGTATTATAGTTTAACTAGCTTTTGCCCACGACTTCGTTCCGCGTGGGAGGTTTTTCCCGCGTAAATCCCGATCCCGTGGGAATTCCGGGATAAAAAGTAGCCTGTGTGTTATGCCAGGATGTCAACTATCTACTTACCAAATTTCATTCAGATCCGTTCAGTAGTTTTTGCGTGAGAGTAACAAACATCCATCCATCCTCACAAACTTTCGCATTTATACTATTAGTAGGAAGGAAGTAGGATTAGTAGGAAGTAGGATAGGATTATTGCTTCTCACATTCAATTGCATCTACCACGCCTACCTTAGTATTAATGATTTTTTCATGGAGCGATTGCCTCTCTGAGCTCCACATCCCAGTGACTGGGCAACACGATACAAATGGCAAGAACAGTCTCAAATCTGGCTTCTAACTACCCGTAACCACTGTCAAAGATGTTCAAATGGCAACCGGGAAGAACGGCTTCAAGTGCTTTATGAAGCACGGAAGAATCTTGATAATAATGTTAAGATTGTTACCCATCCGAAGATCGTACTTTACAAGCGTTGCTTAAGACACACTTCAGTGAATTATTATTGGGTTGAATAACGACCTCGGCATTTGACTATCTTTTTTGTTCGGGTAGAAAATCAAATCTATTTCTCCCGCTCTGGGCGGAAGTCTTGACCCCCCGGTCAGAACTCTTTTTTTATTTTATTTAAAATAGGTTCGTGTTTGACCACCATCTCACCTGATGGTAAGTGATGATGTGGTCGAAGATGGAGCACGCTTACCTAAAAGTAACCTCTTCACTCTTTTAATTCACTCTTGACTTAAAGACTCCTAGGTTATAGCTATCGGGAAACACAGACTCCGGCAGGGAATTCCACTCCTTAGCCGTACGCACAATGAAGGTATTCCCAAAATGTTTTGTGCGTATAGGTGGGATGTCCACCATGTAAAGATGGCGCTTCGCCGTTTGTCTCGTAGTCCGATGATGGAACGGGCTTGGTGGAATTAGATTGTGTAATTCCATCGCACACTCCCCGAAATGTAACCGATAGAAAACCGATAGACTTGCAACTCGTCGTCGATGTTCAAGGCTCTGGAGCTTTGACTCAACCAGTGCATCGTTGCCAATGAGTCTCTTGGCCCGCTTCTCGATAGACTCAAGCGCGTCCAGTTGGTATTTAGCAGATCCATCCCAAAGATGAGAGCAGTACTCCATACACGACCGAACCTGGGCTTGATATAGATTGAGCAACTGTTCGGGTGTAAAGTACCGTCTCACCTTTGCTAGGATTCCCAACTTTTTTGATGCTAGTTGAGCCTTAGCCTCGATAAACGGGCCAAAATTGAGGGTAGAAGTTAGTGTTACCCCCAGAAGCTTGATACGGTCGGTTATCGGTACGGTTACACCTCGGAAAGTAGGAGCCGGTTCGAATTGGCTCCTTTTTGCGGAGAAGAGACACGCCTGGGTCTTAGCTGCATTAAACTTGACCAGGTTGGCATCGCCCCATTCGGAGACAGCCTTCAAGGTCAAGTTCAAGCGCCCGACCATGTCCTCACGGAGAGACTGGATCTGTGACCCACCAGCTACTGACTGAAACCCCCCTGTTCCTTGAGTCGTCTATGCGTTTCGCGGCCGCAGTATCTCGTTAGAACACGCAACCACGGCAGGCAATATCGGGCATGTGATTAGTGACCCAAGCCTGGTCCTTATGGGACGACGAGCTACTCCAACCAGGCATCAAAACTGAAACTGAACACTTTTTTTTTCATGAAACCTATGCGTGTGTGGTATCTATAGACAGGTCTTTAAAAATTACACTGAAGTTTCTAAAGCCACTTTTTCATAAAGTTAATCGTTTAAAAGATATACGCCTTCAAAGTGGTAAAATGTCCCCCCCTTTAACTTCTATAATAATGGAGGGATAAATTAAAAAAAGTATATGCTATAGATCTTAATGTAAACTTTCAACGAAAATTAGTTTAAACGAGATCGAGAACGAGAGGTTAGCAGTTTTTGAGATACAGCATATTTTCTAAAACCGCAAATATACCTTTGTAATTCATAGAAATACTATCAGAAACAAAGTTATTTGGCGTAGTTACTACGGAATCTTTGACGGGCGAGTCTGACTTGCACTTGGCCAATTTTTAACACGTTTTATTAGGTCAAGCTGTAACTAACTATTTAATATTTAAAATCTAAGAATCTGAATTACGCGCACTTATTATTGTTGTATCATCATGAAACTTTGCTATTATATGTAGATTTAGTATCTTATGTGCACAACCCTACAAAATCTCTATAAGAAGTTACATATTAATGAATTTGGAGATATATTTAAATGTAGATTAGATTTATTTATTTATTTATTAAATGACACACCAACGACTTATTCACTAAATCGAATACATATAAAATTGTTACAAATACTAATACTGTAGTGAATTCATCACTTATAGGTGTGCACAGCACTTGTATAAGTAATTAAAAAAATATATATATTAAGCAAATTGAGATCATGATTACATTAATTTAAATTACATTGAAAAGAGATAAAAAAATACATTCAAATTAATTAATTAAACATAACAATGGAATGTCAACCACTTAAATTAAAATACAATAAATACGTATCTCTCAGAACATAATGCCAATGAAAAATATAAACGATAATTTTTCTATTATACAAATTAAATTATTATCAATACAGATATATATAATATATAATATACAATCAATAGATGACAGTATAATGTTCTAATGAGATACCGCGGCCCCGGAACTTAAGGGCAGCTGAAGGAACAGGGTGGGTTTTTAGTCAGTAGAAGTCTGACACTCCCTTTCACTCCACCCAGAGCGGGAGAAGTCATTCGATGACTTTCCCACCCAGAAAAAAGAAACATGACGATACTATATTATGGTACCATCGAGCTGGTCTGATGATGGAATTGAAAGGTTGATGGAACCTTAGACTGCCTACTAGTAAACATATCGAGTTTGTGCTCATTAGATCGTCTTAACATATTCTGTCCATTTCTCCTGATGACGAGAACATTATGATTATTATGGTACCATTGAGCTGGTCTGATGATGGTACTGGTAGATGGCTGATGGAACCTTGGACTATCTACTGGTAAACATATCAAGTTTGTGCTCATTACATTCGTCTTATTGTGTTCTATTTAGCTTTTTAGTGCAGTAAATAAAAACGTGTGTTTAGTTTTTTAATATATTAATTTATTACGTCAGAATCTTCTGTACTTACTCTGCGCCCTTCAAACACTTACGAATTCCAATATCGATAAAAACGAATCTAATTTGAAAGCCCTTTTCGATAATTATTATAAGGGCAATGTGAGGCAACAAAATTTTATGTATGTGAAAGTAAATAGACGTAAAGTGAGTAAGTGAGAACCTACTCAACACAAAGTCTATGTTTTTCCTTTTATAGTAAGAGTAACCATTGTTTTATAGGGAATTAAATAAGAAAGTTTAAGTGTTAGAAAAAGGTCTGTGTTTCCTGATAGCTATAACCTAGGGGTATTTAAGTCGAGAGTGAATATGTTACTTCTGAGTAAGCGTGCTTCATCTTCGACCACATCATCGGTTACCATCAGGTGAGATGGTGAGCAAAGGCGATCCAGACTACAAAAAAAGAATGAAGTTTGGAGGTAAGCAATGGTGAGTGTAAGCTGCATTTTTCAACAATTAAACAATTCTTTAAATTATTAATCTCATACTACACTACACTGACATTCCCCTCCCCTCTTTGTTTTATGTTCTTAAGTCCATCCAAAGGTTGTCTGGAAGATGTCGCTATCAGCGATAAGACCGCTATTGTAACCATATTTTGCAGTATGGTAAATCAAGTGTGTGTTTAAATTATTGGTGTACAATAAAGAGTATTCTATGTATCTATTAATCTACGTTTTACTCTAGAACATGTTCTACATATGTTGAGTTTCATCCAATTCCAATCAGTCGTTAAGTTAAGACATCGTGAGGCTTGGCAAATATAATATTAATATGGGTAGGTAAATGTTATCTATACATCAAACATACAAATACAACGTGTAACGGAAAGGGTATATACATACCAAGGGCACGGCTTCTTTGGATGATATCAAACGATATTGGAAGGGTTTCAACTCAAAATAAAATACTCTGAAAATTGATACCAAATTTTCGGTTTCGTAAGTTTCTTAAATTGAAATCATAACAATCGTGTCACCGCACTACTTAGGTCAATAACTTTCCACGTTACTTGCAAATATCACGATAAATCTCTTCCGTAATTCTGTGCGCCTAGTACTGTAGTAGCCTAGCGTAAAGGCGGTGTTATTTTGTTGGCGCGAGAAAGGAAATAGGATTAAAAAATCCTTCAAATATCGTTTGATATCACCCAAAGAAGCCGTGCCCTTGGTATATATATACCATTTCCGTTACACGTTGTATATGTAAATAAAACAACTCTGATTTCTTAGTTATTCACACGATACTAAAACACAAACAAACTTTTGCTTAATTTTTTGTCTGTCTGTCTGTATTTCTCTTGACCCCGGGTAATCTCGGAACGGCTGAAACGATTTTAATAGGATTTTCACTGGAACATGGAGGCGGTCGTGAAGCAACATAGGCTACTATCCCCGGAGAAAAGAATCTCTAATATGGAAATGGTTACTTCAATATCGTCCACGAGACCGTAGCTGGAAAGTAGTTTTCTATATCTATTCTTCTATTCTAATATTATAAAGAGATACGATTTGTTTGTAAGTTTGTGTGTTTGTAAGTAGGGGGAACTAATGAATCAATATAAAAAAATCATTTGGCAGTAAGGGGCATAATTGGTGAGTGCTAGCTCACAAGTTTGAGAACCACAATCTCTACTACAATGTCTCTTATCACACATTGACACAATATGACGAAACTTAACACAGACATCTGTATGAGACTGACAGTACAACAAATAACGATAAGTCACTATCATTAATAATAATAGTGTCAGGCTGTTTGTTCCACAATTGGGCAAAGGTCTCTTCTAAAAGGCTACAATTTAAATGTTTACCAAAATGGAAAAAATTATTTTTATCCACTTTATATCTATCATTACAGGGTAACCTAATGCGATAGTGTACCTATTATAGTATTACAATAATTTAATTATTTTTGTAACAAATTACAAATAAAGCACTCCTAGTGAATTCACCCAGTGAACAACAGAATAAGTCCAAAACGGTTGCAATGAGGTTGAGAGTGCGGAGCGCCCGCGTCAGTGGCGCCTCCCCCAACAGATTGGTACGCCCGCGCGGCTCCACCAGCAGTCGTGGCTGCCAACGTCGCCACACGTACTTGTCCGGAACACACAAACTTATTTGCTCTAATACGTCCGCATTATGCGCCTTCCTTCTAAATATTTTGAATATGTACGAGATAAGTGCGAGTTCCCTCCTGACGCTCAGCTCGTTATATACTACCATACCCAAAATAAATAATGTTGGGTACATTAATGGGTAAAAGGGATACACTCCATACAAGCGTAAGTATAAATGCCTTACAAACTTATTTCTAAATGTTCACCAATCATTCTGAAACAATAAAATTCATATCGAAAAGCGAGCAGGAGTAGCACACTGTCCGGTAAAGCCAAGACCAGGCCCAGGTCGGTGGCGCCAAGGCGCTTCAAGTTCCTCGCGCGCGTCAAAGAGTTGTCAGCAATAGTGACAGGGCCCCATAGTGCCATTGCCTGCAACGGTTGCGGGAATGTTCTAACGAGATACCTCGACCCCGGAACTTAAGGGCAGCTGAAGGAAGAAGGTGGGTTTTTAGTAGAAGTCTGACACTTCCTTCCACTCCACCCAGAGCGGGAGAAGTCAGTCGATGATTTTCCCACCCATAAAAAAAGGGGGTGAAACGGAATCTATTTACAGGGGTGAAATGGAAAGTATGTCTTCATGTTTTAAACTTTTTTAGATATTTCTACTTTTAAGTGTTGTTAAGTCATTACAACTCAAAAATGGTACAAAAAATATGGAATCTATTAAGACTTATCTAAATTAAAGATTGCGTCGGTACAATAAAATATACCTAAACCTTTGTTTAAAGGGTACGGAAGCGACACGATAACGGCGCGACTACTACAAGAGTCCGGTACGGACAGGATATGACGTAATACTCAGTTAATGTTGCCAGATTATAAAATGTTTCCACAGATAATATTGAGGGTAAAATTTGTACCCTTTTTGGGTAGATTTGCGTTGGATAAAATACTTAAATGTCAACTATTCAGATCTTTCATCCCTTCTCTCTTCTCTCTGATCTCTTCTCGCCTTAAATTCACCATTGAGTTTGTTTCGGTGTTTCATGAAAGGGTAGTCAGTTAGGAAACACCGTCCTCATCTAGTTTTTATTTACTAAAAAAGACGTTTAATTGTTTGATAATATAAACAACTTATCAAAAAATATTTTACTGATAGCGTAATAATTCATTCCAAATATCGAGAAATTCAAATTTTAAAACTTGTAAACCACTAAAATAATAACCATAATATTGGTGATATTTTTACCAAAAAATGCTGCTTTTTGTCTAAAAAGTAATTTTAATATAGCCTCGTTGCTTGTATTGAGTATTGAGCAATCAAAATTTTAAAACGCCCCAATAATATAGGTACTCTCATTGATACATCCCATTGGATCTTGAGTTTTAAATTGTATCGTTATGTTACTAATACTGGGTTTATTTATATCACTTTTTCAGCTCTCAAACAAGTTCATAACCTACTTTTTACAAAACAACTCGAAAATCAGCAATTCTTTCCGCAAAAAAAACCAGTGCACGATAAATAATAAATTGGACTCACCTAGCCGCATGATCTTGTGTGGGCAGCCTCTGTAAATAAAAAGGGGAGTGTGAATAACCCTTATGAGGGGGTAGTTAGGGGGAATATGTTGCTAAAGGGATATTTCCTGACAGAGATATAAATAGGGGCATTATTGTACTCATTTCCTGGTTTTTAAATATTGATGTGGAGGGGTATTGAATATTAAGTACTTTGAATAAAAAATGTCGTATAATTTAGATTACGAACTGACAAAATCTAAGTTAAACTCTAAGTAAACATAGTTAATGTATGTTTTTTTTTTAAAGACGACTACTACAACAAAAACAGCAATGTGAGAAGAATTCACATTACTAGCAATCTTGTTAACCCCTCCAACTATGCTAAATTATACTTGTGTCTAGAGTGAGTTCACGGCAAATATTGTTAGTTAGCTAAGTAAAAAAATTTTTTTTTTGTCGTGCGAGTTCGTGATCAAATACATTTTTTCATCTCCTTTTATGAATATTCTACGAGTATGTTAAAGAATTTATTTTCAGTCTATGAAATTGGTATTTATAAAGATCTGAGAGGTACGTACTTTTTTTTTAAAGCCGTGCAATGATTATCCGACTTACATGTCTTTAGGTATTGTAACTACACAGTCATGATATTTCACAGATTGTAGAGAATGTTTAAGTTATTTGGCTCGCCTTTGTACCTTAGTATTGCATGAAGTTAAAATAAATAACCAATCCATCAAAACAAAACGCCTTAAATCCAAACTAATCCTCAAAAAGCTTTTGATACTATGCTACAAATTGTAACACATAATCTACCCACATAACCTACTGGCACAATCATGTGCAAACCTCATCCCATTGTCGGCAACAACCCCAACATCCCCCACATCCGCCTTCATCCCTTTATTTGGCCAATTTCACCCCCTTTAACCCGAAAACCTCATTATCTTTATACCTCAAACATTTAAAACGACCGCATTAAAACGTCCAGCCCTCATAAAAACGCATGGACGCCCTACATTCAGTCGTGGTCAGTGAAAACCGGGTAATAACCAGTTTTTAACCGCTTCAGACTGGTTTTAACCGGCCTTCAATGGTACATTGATGTTGGTACTTTGATTATTTTCAATTTTGCAAATTTTAAAATATCAAAGAAATTGGTGCACAACTATAAGCATGTATCTCCAATAGATGCTTATAGTTGTGCACCATTTTTTTTTGTGATTATGGATGCAGTGTCAAATGCAGCATACTGAATATCAAGCGTTGACTCATGATAAGAGGAGAAGAGGATTTTAACTAAAGCTCGTAAAGTCCTTCCAAAGGTTGTCTGGAAGATATCGCTCTCAGCGATAAGACCGCCATTGTCACTAAATATTTATATTGTTATTTAAGTGGGTTTCAATCATTAGTGTACAATAAAGTGTATTATATCTATCTATCTATCTATCTCGTGGCTAAATAATAACATTGATACTCCTTCGTCCCTCGGAAGGTACGTTAAGCCGTTTGTCCCGTCTCTTATTTGTACATCTTTGACAGTCACTAAGAATAGTCAGAAGTCAGAAAATATGTCTTCCCAAAGGGTATCGCAGACGGCGCGCATTGCTAGGAGGTTTCTCTCTTTCTCGGAACCCTGACCGCTTGTTTTTTTAGGGTTCCGTAGCCGAATGGCAAAAACGGAACCCTTATAGTTTCGTCATGTCTGTCTGTCCGTCCGTCCATATGTCACAGCCATGTGAAACTTGGTAAGTAGGTGTATACTGTAAACCGCTTACGATATTAAGAAAAAAAAAAATTAAGGGAGCCCCCCTTAATATTATTTTTTTTTTCTTAATGCATTCCCCATACATGTAACTGAAACTGAAAATATATTTTTTCATCTAACCTATGCATGTGTTGTATCTATAGACAGGTCTTAAAAATAACATTGAGGTTTCCAATATCACTTTTTCCAAAAGTCCATTGTTTAAAAGATATACGCTTCCAAAATGGTAAAATGTGTCCCTCCCCCTCTAACTTCTATAATAATGTAGTGAAAAATCTAAAACAAATATGTGCTGTAGATCTGAATCTAAACTTTCAAAGAAAATAAGTTTAAACGAGATCAGATCAGCAGGTTTTGAGATATAGCATATTTCCTAAAACCTCAAATATAACTTTGTAATTCATACAAACACTATGAAAAATAAAGTTATTTCGCGTAGTTTATACGGAACCTTTCATGGGCGAGTCTGACTCGCACTTGGAGAATTTTTTCCTACATTGTGACACTGTGTGTCAGATACCAGCAATACAAATAAACAAGTATTCGTTCTTTTTTTCTTTTCTTTTTTACCAAATATAGAACTAAGATACCAAGACATGATCTTACTGGTCATCTAGTAGGTGATTGTCTCTTAATCAATAATATTAATCATGGTAAACGTCCCACCCATACGCACAAAACGTTTTAGAAATACTTTCACTACCTATGCGTACAACTAAGAAGTGGTATTCTTTGCCTCATGCCTGTGCCTATGTTTCCTGATACCTATAACCTGGAAGTGTCAGTATCAGTGTCAAGATTGAATAGATTACTTCGAGGTAGGAGTGCTTCATCTTCGACGACATCATTGCTTACCATCAGATGAGATGGTGGTCAGACGCGGGCCTATGAATAACAAAAAATCCTTAAACCTAACATGAACCCGAACGGGTGTTGTTCGGGTAACAATAAATCAAAAAAAAAAACTAATCCCTTCCTCCAGGTAACGTTGAAAAGCCCTAATCAACTAAATCCAAACTCAAACTTACAAACTCTAAGCCGGCCAGAACCGGTTAAAACCGCTTTCAGCCGCTTAACGACCGGTTGACAAGCTGGATATTCTTTTTTCCTATTTGCCCCCTTTTTTGCAAAATCTGTCGCCAATTACGAGACGGTTTTCGCAAAACTTTAATTAATAACAGCGAATTTTCAAGGAGTTTCGTATTCCCGTAATGGACGGGTACCTGTAATTGGTAGTTTTGTGTTACTTTAGAAAATATTGTCGATTGAAATTTTAGTATTGTGAGAAACTTTTTAGGGGGCGGGCGATTGAGTTTGGCGACTGGATTTCGAAAGGGAGTTCTATTTTTGTTGTTTTTGCGAGTGTCATATTTTTCATTTAATTTAATTGGAGAGTAGTACTAAGTACTTTAACTTAGTGCTACCCTCCAATGTTTTCCTGTTGAAGGGGTGAAAGTTCAGAAAGGGGTAGTTCAAGTTTCAATTTCATCCCAATTTTTGAACATAATACTACCCTGGTATTGTTACACTTCAAAAAATCATTACGTCAAAGATTTGACCTCATTGTTTCTCCACTAACAAAATAGTTGATTTATCAAATTAATTTATATTATATAACTATGATAATTATCTAAAAGTATTTATATGCGATATTAATCAACTATTTTGAACTTCTCCTCAACAGGGGGCGTAGCTCAGATGGTAGAGCGCTCGCTTAGCATGCGAGAGGTACCGGGATCGATACCCGGCGCCTCCAAGACTCCTTTTGTTACTTTTGCCATTTTGTTTGCAAGTATTTTCTAGATTTTAAAACAGGCAAGCGCGTTCACTGGGTTGGAAATAATATCTAAACGCATATTTTTGTAATCTTTCGCGGTATGCATTTGCAAACGGAGTTATTCGCGCGGAAGCAGATAATGCATTCAAGTGAATGTATGAAAAGTTATGCTATTCGATAATAGATGGCAGTATATTAAACTTCAGTTTGTGTTAGTATTTGCCGTTTCTATCGTGCATTTTTTGATTATTCGTATTGTAAAATAAACATTAAAAACGAAGTAAAAATAATATATGTTCTGACGCACGCGTAAAATCAATAGTTACTTTTGTCTACTGCTAGGTTGTATATAAAATCTTTAAGAATTGTTTTTGTATCGCTGCTTAACAATAGGATTATAACTTCTCTTGCATTTCATATTGTACATCATTATTTAGGCAAATTGACCACTTCGAGGCCAGTATGTCATATGCAGTAACTGCCCATCAGACCTTTACGACCATAACTGCGTAAAAGATACCCCTTCGAATGTCATATTGTACATGCAAGTTAATAAAAATCTATAGAGCTTGACATCTCGCTGTTTACTGCCATTATAGTTATATATATTATGTTATATAACTCTAAAAACTATCTTTACTCAGCCTTCAAAACTACTAAAACAGATATTTGAACAGAATTACCGTAAAAAGCGGCATTTGAAAATTGTTTCGCTAGATTACCCTCTATGGAACAGAATTGACAGTTCATATCGGTTTTGGCGGGAAATCTGACATTTGATGCGCAAATGTCGTTAGTGAACGTTCACTATGGCAGCCTGCGGGTTGACTATTTTTATATAGATATGTACTAGGTAATCGGTTTTCTTTCATGGCGGTGAAAATAAATATGTAATTCATTTATTCATATAATTTTACACGACGAAATAGTAAGTATGTACAGTCCCTTTCGTAATTATTATAATAAGTATCTGACTTATATGTTTTTACTATTCATGGAATTCAATAGATGGCTTTCTTTTTTTTTTTTTTTTTTTTTTTTTTTTTCTTTTTTTTTTTTTTTTTTTACGCTAGAGTAGAGAACCACCGGGCATGCGGCGGTAAGACCCCTCTTTGAGGAGTGGCTAGATCGGCGTCACGGCGTCCTGACCTACCGCATGACGCAGGTCCTCACCGGACACGGAAGTTTCGGGAGGTACCTGTGTCTGATGGGAAAGGAGGAAACGCCTGGGTGTCACCACTGCGAGGGTCGCCCTGAGGACACCGTAGAGCACACGGTGCAAGACTGCCCCGCCTGGGCAGAGCACCGACGTGTCCTCACGGCGGCGATAGGCGGAGACCTCTCGCGCCCGGCATTGGTCGAGGCCATGCTGCGGGGCGAGAGGGAGTGGGAAGCGGTCGCCTCCTTCTGCGAAGCAGTCATGCTTCCGAAGGAGGAGGCGGGCCGCGTGAGGGAGAGGATGGCGTCCTTCCTCCAGCCCAGCCGCAGTGGTAGACGCCCACGGCGTCGGACGTCGGCCGACGATCTCCGGCCACCGTAGGCGCGGGCATGCGGACAGCGAGTAAAGGGCAACTCGCTGTCCGACCATGGACCATGCCCGGGTCGACGGCGCGTCGTGTTCCACGCGCGCCTCAAAGAGCGTCAGCAATATGACGAGGCCCCCCCATAGAGGGCCGAAGCCTGCCGGGGTCGTGGGACTCATCCCGTTACCGTGACCCCGGTACGTAAAGGGTTATTGAAGGAACACCGTGGATTTTAGTCAGTAAAAGTCTGACAGTCCCTCCCACCCTGCCCGGAGTGGGAGGACTTATTTGATAATTTTACCACGATAAAAAAAAAAAAAAAAAAAAGAGTAGAGAACCACCTCCCCCATGATTACTCAGGATCAGGATTCCGCATTACTAATAGCATCCTGCAAGAGATTGCAGACTGAAACATGTCCTTTTTTTTATTATTACTATTGCTAAGCTCGCGTTTAGTCACCATCTCACCTGATGGTAAGCAACAATGTGATCGAAGAAGGAGCACGCTTGCCTAGAAGTAACCTATTCACTCTTGACTTAAAGAACCCCAGGTTATAGCTATCAGGAAATACAGACTCTGGCAGGGAATTCCACTCTAGATATTCGTACAATGAAAGTATTCCCAAAATGTTTAGTGCGTATGGGTGGGATGTGCACCGTGTAACGATGGCGCATCGCCGTTAGTCTTCTAGTCTGATGATGGAACGGGCTTGGAGCTATTAGTTTGTGCAATTCCATCGCACACCCCCCGAAATGTAACCGATAGAAAGCCGAGACGATATGTATTTGCAATCATGAAGACTTTCATTTGGACACTCAATTTCATTGAGTTCTAGTCGCATTATTAAAATGAAAGAGGAATTACCTAAAAAATCTGTTGTTAGGGTTGAGCAATAAAGTCTTTAAAAAGGTTGAGCTGCGTTGAGTAAATTTAAATGTATTTCTCCCGTGACTAATGTTTATAATAGGCTGTCGTTTTAGTACTCATTGTCTGGACCCATAGTATCACGGTTTTACATTTGTTTTTAGATTATTTTATATCTAAATCACAAGATACAGGAATTAAGAGTTAAACCATTTTCGTCTTAAGAATGTGGTATGGGTTTAGAGCATTTAAGGTATAGGCTGTCTGACCGGGACTTGAATGAAACTTCTTTTTAACTAAATAAAAATGAAGTGTAGTACTAATAATAATTATGGATTAGCATAGGTTATAAGTATTTTTCTAAAAATATGGACATTATGTGATAAATTAATAATAATAGTTAGGTATGTATCATTCGTTTCAGTTTCAATTTCTTCCTGTAGTTTCATAAGCTCACAAAAACATTTATCTAGGTAGGTTAAGAACTAGATATAGTAATTGTAGTGCATCCTTAGGTTATCAATATATTTATGAAGTTGTTTTAAATGTGTTTAGTTTTATTCATGCACGTAAAACCCGTAACAACCTACATAAGTTCTGCAAAACACGAACTAACTAAAATAATCTGTAACCACACATTGTGACAAACAGAATCAGAAACCACAACTGAATCCTGAAACAGACCACAAATCCGATTTTTGCTATCTCAGCGCAACCACAATGTTCCAGCCAATGCTACCAACATAATAACGTAAGTATTAAAGGAAAACTTTAATCAACTGTTGCCAAACTTACAAACTTAGACGTCTAAAGCATCTATAGACATTATTATAGCATAATTTCAAAGTTTTGGCCTAAACGGGCACGCGAAGTATGCCATTCAGAATAGTTGGCAGCAGAATTTGTGTACAACGCCATCTAGCGGAGGATAGCGCGAATAGCTTTGTTCGAAGAATGTACGTTGATTTATTGTAGGTAAAAATGTTTGGCGGGCGATTTGGCGAATAATTTTGGGATCGAAATGGCCGCATTGATTGTTTGGGGTATTTAGTTGATATTTCTATCAGGTAGAAGGCTGGGAATATTGAAGAATGACTTTGACAATAATATTGTTATAGTGAAATTGAGTTTTAACTCAATCAAAACCTAACTTGAAATATCGCCTTGTTTAGCAAATTTCTAAGATTTCAATCGTCTAATTTACCATCTTACGTCATACTTTTAAAATACTGTTAACTTCAAAATACATGTCCAAAATAGATCAATCATTAATGAAGGATAATAACATCTTACATATACTTAAAACTTCTGTATCGCTTTGTGGTGAGTAATCTCCCAAAAGTAGTTTACTGAAAAATCATCGGAGTCAACTTATTTCAAAATCTAAGTACTAAAGTCATATCAGGCCACCAACTTGACATGAATATCATAAAAAATATACAAAATTATGTCTTAAAACTATAAAAAATCTGTTATATATCAGAAATTGCCCATTTCCAAAGGAGTATTTGACATTATATGGCATTTAAATGCCATAGTTTTAACAATGGCAAATCCGGTAATAGGGTTGACGCCATTTTGATAATGCCAAGGTGGCATTTATACGGCTTTATGGGAATTTAATGTTGTGTTTATCCGTTAATATAGTAAAATATTATTTTAGAGGTGAAACTGTACTTAAAAGAAGATGTAGAATTTCAATACGAAGAATGGCAAACTTGACAATATCGTAGATATGTCGCTCGAAGTAAAAAAATAGATTTATATTCTTTATTGTACACCATAACAGAAAAACAAATAAGGACTTAACAACTAAAAGGGTGATACAGGGTGAAAGATATTCATTACAAAAATTCTTTGATTATAGGACACACTTGGAAGAATATGAATAGAAGAAAAACGAAAGAGTAATTTACATTAATCATAAATGAAGTGAAGACGCTATAATGACAGGAAAAGTAGATGCCTTTTAAGTTTGTCTTTTTTTTTTTTTTTTTTTTTTTTTTTTTTAACGTGGTAAAATTATCAAATAAGTCCGGACTGTCAGACTTTTACTGACTAAAATCCACGGTGTTCCTTCAATAACTCTTTACATACCGGGGCCACGGTAACGGGATGAGTCCCACGACCCCGGCAGGCTTCGGCCCTCTGCAGAGGGGGCCTCGTCATGTTGCTGACGCTCTTTGAGGCGCGCGTGGAACACGACGCGCCGTCGACCCGGGCATGGTCCATGGTCGGGTTTGTTTGTTTTAAGTTTGTCTTGGTGTATCTTTTTGGGGTGTTCTTATAAGAACTTAATAAAGTTACGTACGTAAAACAAAAAAAAATAAAATGAGAATGAGAGAAAAAAGAGATGCCTTCTAGAGGGAATGGGCTTAATTAGGTGCCCATGTACAGTTTGGTGGATCTCGCATGTCTCCGGATTTTTAGTCGTAGGGGCATGCAGGAATTCTATTAAGTATCTATACTTATAAGAAACTTTTAGGTCACATATGGCAGTCAGTTTTTGTTAGAATAAGAGGTTTTAATGACACATAGTAACATGTCGACTTAGGCTTCTGATTTTAGTGGGAAAGTATTCATAACGTTTAGGAGTGCGGTGACCTTTGTGGGAATGTTCTAACGAGATACCGCGACCCCGGAACTTAAAGGCAGCTGAAGGAACAGGGTGGGTTTTTAGTCAGTAGAAGTCTGACACTCCCTTCCGCTCCTCCCACAACGGGAGGAGTTATTTGATAAGTTTCCCACCCAGAAAAAAAGGAGTTCGGCGACCTACTAAAATTACTGCAATCGATTAAATGCTTTTTTGACGTTTATTGCGTGTTGTAGACCTAGTTTTTAATTTAAATAGAAATTGACGTCGAGTTTCTTTCGATTCAGAATTGGCAAAATGATGTATAAAGTAGTATGTGAACTAATATTATAAAACGGAAAAGTTTGTATACACGCGCTAATCTTTGAAACTACGAAGTCCATTTGGATGAAATTTGGTATGAAAGTACCTTAAGGCTTGAGGAAGGTTATAGGTTACTTTTTACTCGAGAGCAAAATAAGTAGGTTATGTTTTTGTTGTGATAAAGTTCACGGAAACGAAGCCCCTCGCGACTGATGGAATATATAAAGAGAAACTCCTAAATATGTGGGTACAATTCTGGACAAAGAGCAACCAATCGCAGATCTGTAAAACATCATTAAATTCACATCAACTGACCTATCAATCATGGCCATAGATTAAAAAAAAATATCAACAGAAAAACAGACAGGACACAATCATAAAAATGTTATTTGCAAAGGTTTGACAAATAAATTTTTCTGTGTTGGTATTTTTTTAATACTTTATACTTATTTTTTATACAATATGTTTATCTTTTAGTCGGTTGTGCTGCCTTTTCATTTACCTGGCTCGAGTTCAAAAGAGGCCAACTCATTGTGTTTGGCTGTAATTTGCAAAGGGAGAGCTTCGTCGCCGTCTTTTATTCTGCCTAAGAATTTTTGCGAGGACTGTGCGCTGTAAAAATGTATTTTTTAAGTTTTTTACAGGGCTGTTTTGTTAATGGCTGGTGCTTAGAGGTTATTATTTCTAGTTGCTATTAGATTATGCCGTGGGAAAATATGGGGTAGAAAGAAAGAAAGAAAATAAATTCATTTTTGCTGTCACATGGGCATGAGACTCGTAGAAAAGAAAACATTATATTGAGAAAATTGTCTTTTGAAAGTCGCGATTTATACCTATTTACCGTTCTATATGAGTTTATCAGTATCTATAGCCTTTGTAGTGAACCTTTTTATTAAAACCAGAGCTTGAGAACACAAATTATGAATAAAAAAACCGAACCAAGCATTATGCGTAGTCTAGTTTACTGGTTAGCAGATTATTAATATTCGTTTCCAGAATTCGCTTTTTATGAATAGCGGTAGATATTAAAAACAGACGTTTACCTATACTAATTCTAATTTCTTTATAAGATTGATTAACAGAAATGGCAGTCAATTCATAGGCCATTTGATGATTAATTTAATAACTTCTAAGAATAAATCCTATATAATACTTAAAGTAGGCTCATTATTTAGAAGTACCTACTACGTTCCGTTCCATATAGTACCTAATACTGTATGATAAATTATCTTTATATTAATATGCTCTTTTCAGTAAAAACTGAAGTGATGGTGTGGTCGAAGATGAAGCACACTTACCTAGAAGTAACCTATTCACTCCTGACTTAAAGACCCCCAGGTTATAGCTATCAGGAAACACAGACTCCGGCGGGGAATTGAATGTATGATGCTATTGGGGCGCCTGATTACCAGCATTTTACACGGAGTGACCAATTATCTGAGTACCCAGATATCCCTCAGTCGTATCACTCTTACCAGAGTGATCGTGGTCAACATGCAGTAAATGCTGGAGTGGCGGATGTAGCTCGTCTCACGATATCCCTCCATCTCTCCCTATTTGCCGACATTTTGATGCACTCATGCAAAGGCCCGCCAACCATGGTCTTTCCTTAGTCGGTCCAACGCATTGGCGCGGCGATCGTCCGCGCGGTCTGGTGCCCTCTATCTTGCCTTGAGTCGTTGTTACGCCTTGAGATGTGTCCGAATAGTTTTAAAATGCGAGTTTGTACTACATTCAACACAAACGACTCCATAACTCTGCCATATTTTGCGCTAATTGTACAGGATCAGGATGAGAAACACGGCATAAATAATACAGTTTCGTCCCCCCCTCTGAAGTAGCGCACACTGGCTCATTGTGTGGATGTGTGCGTATAGGAATGTGCATGGTGTATGAAGGGGTCGGAGCGTAGAGGCGGGATATATCGTGTCGATGTTTTCGGGCGGAGATTAATATTTAAAGGAATTTTGTGTTGCTACGGCATTTTGTAATAGGCATTAAGACATTTTGAGAAGTAAGGTATTAAGCTAACCGGTTTTTTATTATTGATTAGCCTACCCTTGATCTCAATCAAGCTTGATGGTAAGCGATGGGTGAGGTCTACGGTACAAAAGGTTCTAGCCCAGAAGGCCAGGAAGAACAGGGAGTGAACAATTATTTTTTTATTAATGATGAAATCGATACTCTTAACCTCAATCTCGCCTGATGGTAAGCGATAGATGAGGTCTAAAATGGGACCAGCGAGCGCAGAAGATGCCTTTTTACTCGTGCTTACTTACTTACATTCAGCATTAACAGCTGACTTCGTGATTCCGCTTGCAACAGTGCCGAAATATTGGAAACTCGAAACAATGAATACACAATATGGTAAATATCCCGTTTTAGATTATAACGATAGTATTTTGAGGACTATCTATTTTGATTAACTCTATTTTAATAAGGTAACTAGTACCTAAGATGATGGTTCTTGTGTTTTAAAAATATAGGCCCTAATTTATAAAGAAATAGCACTTGATCAGACAAATAAATTTAAACTTACCTAATAAATGAAGTAGACATACTCTTCGTATGTCTATAATAATTTATTTCTCGACACAATATTTCATACAGTTACAACACATGGTGACATAAATACAATTTGAGGGTAAATATTGTGGGAGACTGGTGCCTAAACTAAGCTTGTGGCTTGTATTTCAGGACACCAGGTCTCCGCCCTTTACATTTTAGTTAATTCTTATTTGTGTTTACGACATTTTGTTTGTATAACCTTTTATAAATTCTTACAAACTAAGATTTAATTACGTGCTTGTATCGTTAATACTGAATAGAGCATGTTAGTATTGTTAATGCTGTCTATGATGCTTATGTCTAGTTATTTACGCGAAATTTAAACACAAACTGAGATTTTTATGTTTATTTTGTCCGTCTGTTTGTTCGGGCTAATCTTGGGAATGGTTGAAGCGATTTTAATGTTACGTTCACTGAAAGATAGAGGTTTATATGGCAACATACAAGCTTTTAATTACCGGTTTCCGGTGGAGCCCGAATTCACACGTTGATTATTTACAGTTAGCTTGTTGCAATAGAAAACATATTTTGAGGAGTGATATTTCAAAAACAAAAGGATAAGAATATTTTGTTTGCACAACATGGTCTTATTATATTTAAACAGAACATTAGAACGTCGCCCGGGATTTTGTCCGCGTGTATTTCTAAATAAATTATAGCTTATAGCACTCACAAATAATACACCTTATGCACTACCCATGAAAAAAAAAATTAAGAATTGAAACTTCCAGAGATTACCCACTCCATACAAACTTACAAACAAATACCATTTTTAAATATTAGTATAAAATCATGTTTCACCATTTACTGGTATACAAAGAACAATAATAATTCGTTTAAACTCCAATACATTCCACAAATCACTAACAACAAAAGTAATTCATGATTAAAAATGTAAAATACTGAACACAACTCGAGTGAAACCGAACACAAAGCCTTAGCTAGGCGTGAAAAATCAATTGTCACGAGCTTAATTGACAGCATAGAGCGGGTAGGTCTATAAAATGGATGAATTGAATTAAATACACCCCTTTTCAGGAGTCGTCCATTATTTACTGTTTTCATATCGAAGTAGAATTTTATTGAATGTGAAATCTAGATGGTTTTCAAACGTTTCTTGGAGAAAATATCTTTTGGTTGTTTGGTGTTTCCTGTTAGAGGTTTTGTTTTATGATTTTTCGTTTATTAAGTTGTGGATATTAGGTTGGTATGTTATAATGTTGTTGTTTTTTAACCGACTGTCAAAAGGAGGAGTTTTAACTAGATGAGTATGTAGCCGTTATTATAAATTAAATAAGACATCCAATAAAACAATTTCATGCGCATTCGTCTTCTTTGAATCAATATGTATATAAGTTTATTTTTGTTATGAATCCGAATCGTTTTTTATAATTCTTTTTGAGACATAAATACTTTCTTTAAAAGTTGGGTAATTGTTATTGCAACGTTTCTAATAACTAAATATTCATATGTGAAACCAAAATTTTGTATCCTTTACTAAAATTACGCAGTCGGAGGAGTATGAAATTTGCCACAGTTAAAGTTCATATGGAGAAGGAGTGCAGTAAGCTGATATTATTGTCATACCAATTACACTGGACTTTGATAGAGATTCGGACCTCTTGGTTTGTTTTGATATTTCTGAACAATAAGACACAGGTCTCATCTAGTCTAAAGTTACTAAAAAGATTGAAATGTAAAATAATTATTTTTAATGTACAAAAAAGTATTACCTATTTATTAAACTTAAACTAAAAATTTAAATTTACTATGGTCAAATATCGACAACTAGGCGACCACCAGCAGTAGTAAAATCACGCAGCGTTTTTGTCTTGTAGAACCTAGACACAAGCAGATAAAAACCAAGTTAAGGGCCTATACTACCTCAAATGGCTTAGCACGATCCTCCGTTATGTCAAAAATACTGCAGCAATAATTTTGAAATAAATATGTGGTAAAGTTGAGGATTAATGTTAGGTACTATGTTTGACGAAACCACGATCCCATAAAATTTTCTAGATAGAAAAAAAAAATCCAAAATTACCTCCAAACCGAACAATAAACCGCTGGTATTCAAAAATAACTTCAAATTAGATAATGAAACTTTGCATATTAATTGAACTAACTACAAAGCAGGTCTTATGTTATTTACTTTTTTAAAATTACCATTACACCGTAAAAAGAAATAAAACTAAATTATCGGTGTCTTGGAGTCTTCCCTGCCACCCTGTCTCGCTTGCTCGCTTGACCGCGGCCAGTAGTGTGTGAGCGAGATAAAGAGTGAGAGACGCTGAGGTAGTATAGGCCCTTAAAGGGGCATTGGCTGTCGAATTCGAATAATCACTGGTAGACAACACTAGTATGATAATTGCATCATCCGCTTGGTCTTTTACACACTATCTCGGAGTCAGCTTCCAATCTGACCGGAGTCAGCTGAGTACTAATGTTGTACATGGAGCGTCTGACTATCTGACCTCCACAACCCAGAAACTGGGTAACACGAAACCTCTTGATAAGACTGCTCTCAAATATGTGATTCTACTGTCTTATATCCTGTTACGAAACAAATCAGAAAAGGGCAAAAGAGCGAAAAAAAATACCATTTATTTATTTAAGGATAACCAAAAAAGCATACACCAATAAACATGTTACATGTCAATATTATTACATACAATAGCGTAGCCTTAATTAAAGGCTGCCACGGCATGCATTAAACAATAAGCGTGAAAGTAGAGATAAAACAAAACAAAAACAACTTACTAACATTGCAATGGCTAGCTAAGTAGTACTAATTGCTAAAGCTATTGCTTTAGTACTAACATAGCATTTCACATATTATAACACGAATGAACAGTTTAATAATTAAACAATATAACTTGATATAAGTGGAAAGCTAAAAATGCCCTATGTAAGACAGACTTGAATTTGTGTAAGATATTTTTTTCCATAAGAATGTCAATTTTGTGAATGTTCCATAGTTACCCCTTTCATAATTCGTTTAGCACCTCACTACTCAAAATTTCGTCATTTCAAGCAACCATAAGACGTTACGATGGTCTTTCGACTCCGACACCCTTAAGGAAATTGAATTTGATCTCGCTAGCCGCTGCTATCACGCCATACTTTTCAATTAAATTACATTTAGTAGGCAAAAGTTCATTAAGTGAGGTAATAACTTGAAAATTACTAATAGGTGTAAATTAATGGTGGTAGGAGGCAGGACAGTGGAAGTGTGTGATGAAGTGTTAATGGTATTGGAGATTGAAGCATGATGTTTTGGATCATCTTTTAGCTTGGGATGTTGAGAAACTTTATGTGAAATTAGAGCCAAGTTCAATATTAAGAATACCTATGTGTCTATGTTGATTTCACTGTCAAAAGAATGGAGATATATTATGGGTATCAAATTATAGTTAGCAAATCCTAAAATTTTGGTTACTGTTCTTGGGTGATGTTTACCGATTGAAGCTCAAGATTGGACTTTGGGTTTTTTCCAAGAAATTAAATTTCAGAATCCGCCAAACTAGAAGTAAACCTTAACTTGCGTATGACTTAACAAAAATAACATCCTGTTCGTAAAAACTAGCTAAGTCATTTCTTGAGGTGAGTGAGTCTGTCATAAAAAGTTAATAATTATATCAATAAATGTTTGTGCTGCATTTATGAAATATTGTATCCTAAATAAGCTAAGAGGTTCAAATAAATGTGCCAAATGTCATGTATGAAGGTGAAATAGATATCTAGTTCTGAAGGGGTAGCTCTAAATGTTTCGTATAATATTACTCACGAGGCTGCGCCTTCAGTTCTTTTTGCTTTGAACTTGGCTGAACACGCTCACGCATCTCTAGATTTTTGTCAAAAAACCTACCTTTTCATTGTTTAGTATATATAAATCGTTAGTTAACTAAAATTATTATTTGCCTTGTATTGCTCAAAATATGAGTTTTAGGAACCCACCATTTCTGGCCATTAAGTATATGATTCTTATTTATAATCATCACCTTAATCTTTTGCGAACTATTTTGAGGTCGGCTTTCAAGGCAGATGCAGTTGGATATTAGTGAAAAATTACTCTTTCTTTGTCATACTTAATTCAGACTAAACCATGCCTGATTTCCGTAGGTTATATTTTAAGCTTGTGGTCACTGAAAATCAGAGCTTGTGGCTCCGTTCATGGCCCGTACTAAGGTTCCCAGTGAACTTGATGAAAGTATCAATTTGAATAGAAGCTTTCTTGCCCTAGACCCGATCTGAATCACCATAGTTTCTGACAGTGTTGCCAACAGTTAAATTAGCTCTACACTAGATTCAATTTCTAAAACCACCAGAAAACCACTAACAAAATTTGAACTTGATGCTGCTGATACAATGAACGTTAATACCATTTAATATAATAAATTAGTACAAAGAATTATAATTATACGAATATGTATTTATTGACGTGTAAGTAAGTGGCTTAGTGGCTAAACTAAACTAAATTGTTAAACCGCTAGAAAAATCTACCATCTACTAAAAGCAATATTTCGCCGCTACATGGACGATTAAACCCACCAGTTTTAGTGGAACATCCACTAAGTTGGCAACACTGCTTCTGATCTAGTTTTGTATTTATTAATTTCTGTTAAATCTTTATCGTATTATTCGGAGCAACGAGCTCTTTGCGAAAATAATATCAGCTGCACGGTTAAGCAAGGCTTGCCAAAGTCGAGCTGTGTGTGACGTGGATACTGAGTTGTGGGGGCCAATGGGCAGTGGCCCAATGTAAAAAAAAAAAAACAAAAAATTAGATAAATCCATTGGTATTTTCAAAAAGCTGGTCAAAGACCTATCTAACATCCCATAATTTTATATATTTATTATAGGTATATATTTTTTAGGCATTAATATACATTGAAAAAAAAAAACAGTTACCACAATCAAGATTTTGTTTAGATTGATGATGTAACTTGTTTACATCGGAGCCTATCAAGCACAATGATCACAGCTACCAATTTTATTTGGTTGAGGGATCTTGATTGGAATTATCACAAAACCTATTTGCAGCAATCAAGTCAAAACATAGTTGCTCCAACCAAGATTATTATGTATTTGATAAATACAATCAAGGAACATATTTAGCGCAAGATTAGATCAAGTTGTATAATTAATACAATCAATTGCAATGATGCTATCAAGTCAAATCAACTTAATAAAGTATCAATGATCTTTATTGAAGTAAACAAAATGCTTGATTGACACAAGTAACTTACTTTGTTACAGTTACCATTTTTTTAACTTGTCTCTTTCTACAATGATGTCATGTTAAGGGTAAACTTGTTTGAGTGTTCAATCATTTGAACTAGTATGCTGCAATCATGTCGTGATGATCAACTTAACTAAGATATTGATTAATCTAAACAAGATATCGTCAATCAAGCTAAAAAGTCACTTGATTGGCTTGCTTTTTTTTCAATGTAAATATGTATGTATTTTAACTCTATGTATGTATAAATTTGTTTATTATATCATTATAGTTTAATTCAGTAGCTAAGTATGTTTTATTTACCGTGATTAGTATTTATACACACTGTGTCTATCATTTCCTCTTCAACTCTCCTGTCGCAGGTCTGTTGGAAGAAATTTCTTAGGAAATAAGCAGCACCTTTGTGTTCTTTTGTCTATATTTTCTATTTTTCTTTTGTAAGTGTCATGTGTGTACATAAATAAATAAATATAGTATGGTATACATAGTTTTGGTTACGCTGAAAGCTGACACCACGACGAAAACTTTTGATTCAGTTTATTTTATTATTAAAGGCTTGTACTAACACAATAATTCAAGTACTACTAATACCATTAAGCTGTTTTAGTTTTGTTATATTTTTAATCTGTATGAATGTTAGTTCTAACTAAAAATATCTTTTGTTTCTTTGGTCGATTCCCAAGAAATTGAGATAGAAGAATTGAAGATAATATTGAAGCTAAAAGTGAACCGTTTGCTTGAAATAACAGTCATCCACCGTCTGCGAAAGATTGATTTTCTGGTTCGACACAAATATTTTGTAGTTTTGTGTGAGATATTTGAATGGAACCAATTGGATTTGTACCGGCGATATTATGAAAGAAATAACGCTGAAGGTGTAGACACATCGTGAGTGGACGGCGTGTTCCATGCGCAGTTCAAACAGCAATTAACAGGAATGATGAGGTTCGATAGGACCAATGTCTGCTGTGGTTGCGAAAATGTTCTGACGAGATACCGCGACCCGGAATGCTAGGGAAATTGAAGAAACAGGGTAGGTTTTTAGTCAGTAGGAGTCTGTCTCTTCCAGTCCACTGACAGCAGGAGGACTCATTCAAATTTAATGAGTCTACTCCGAAAAATAGGCCTAAGGAGAGGTAGAGGTAAGGTAGGCGTTCTCTGAAAAAAGTTTTTCCAAGAAATTTTGACTGGAAAACTCAAACTCTTACTTCATGTAGCAACGTGAATGAGAAACTACTGACGTATCAATCTATATCAAAAATAATCAATACAATTTGTGAATTCTTTTAAAATATAAAATTGTTACGTCAGTCGCTTAGCGAAGTACGTCGAGAAACTTCGACAGAAATCTAGAATGTTCGAGACACTAACGCCACCTGGCGACGAGTAGCAGTACTGAGTATCTCGAGTAGCTTCTGGAATATTTTTGGCAATATAGGCAGTGAGTCGATTTTACAAGAATGTTCTAGAACTCATAGACCGGGGTATAAATAGATCGCAGAGGAACGCAGACCGCGTCTTATTACAAGATACGAGGCGATATAATCGAAACTCTCCAAGTGAATTTCAGTGCAATTGAAGTGTTAAGTAACAAGTTTTGTAGTGTGGATAATTGTGTTAATTTTTATTTTGTGTTTATTTAATTAAAGTGTTAATTTTGGTTGAATTGGCGTTAATTATTTCTATCCCGAACCACAGCTCGTAACAATATGCATACTTTAAATACTGATCAGCAAATCAAGCAAATTTTTAAAAGCTTTTTGGGCTATAAGACGTGGCAGAGCAATGCAATCCGAGTTGTAGGTTTTGGGTTCAAGCCCTGTATGGCACATTGCTTTGTGTAATTCATACCATCACTATTACTCTCCAATCAGTGAAGAAGAATATCGTGAAGGAACCGACACTTTGTAAGACCAAAAAATCGAAAAGTGTTGGATTATATCGGCACCTTCCCTCCCATAAAAAAGGCGCCTTTGTCCCAACAATGGGAACAAGTTCTAAAACGTACGAGTAAACGACAAGTTTTATACAGTCTATCATTATTTCATACGCTTCTAGACACAAACAACGTCTTCACAAAATCTAATGAACTTTCTATTAATCAGGTTGAGATAAAAAAACAAACCGAAGAAATCTGCAATAAACTAACATTAACCACAAACAAGAAATATAAATCACTTAAAACCGCTAACAGCAACGCTTTCACAGAAAATAGAACCAAAGTGGAAAATAAATAAAGTGTAAGTGATCCAGAAATAAACATGACTAGAAATAAGGAACAAATCTCAAGGAATTGGATTAGTGTTTTCTCAAGAAACGGAAAAATTACAGGTGACATTGTAAGTGCATTGTGTCCTGAGTACAGAACAAAGCGTTTTGAGATATGATTAAAATGACAAAAACGGAACCAGACGTTCATTCATCTAACAACACCGAGAAACGGGCCAAAAGGCTCATTGGCAACGAGAAACTGGTCGAGACAAAGCTTCAGAGCCTTGAACATCGGCGACATGTTGCAAGCCTATCAGTTTTCCATCGGTTACATTTCGGGGAGTGTGCAATTCCATCGCACACTCTATCACCAAGCCCGTTCCATCGTCGGACTACAAGAGAAACGGCGATGCGCCATCGTTACAAGGTGGACGTCCCACCCATATGCACAAAACGTTTTGGGAATAGTTTCCTTGTGTGGAATTCTCTGCCGGAGTCTGTATTTCCTGATAGCTATAACCTGGGACTCTTTTGGACCTGGGAGTCAAGAGTGAATAGGTTACTTCTAGGCAAGCGTACTTCATCTTCGACCACATCATCGCTTAACATCAGGTGAGATGGTGGTCAAACGTTTTATAAATTATATAAATTAGCAAAATATGTAGATTTACACAAAGTAATGTGCCTGTATTTGATAATCTTCCCACTAAAAAAAGGTACGGTTCTGGGTAGAACGAAAGGGAGAGTCCGATTTCTACGTAACCATAACAGGCCACAACTAATCATTAAGAAGTAAAACAACACAAAAAGATATGTGTGAGGCTTAAAACACAGCCACCTAAGCTTGTGTTGTGATATTTAAAAAAATATGCCGCGCTGGTATTATGAAATGACATGCTGTGTTCTCACGTATACACTGCATATACGAAATAGTTAAAAGTTCACATTTAGAGCCAAGCTTCTAACACTACAAGCCCTTATTTTACAAACTCTACACCTTATTCAAAACACTAAAGAAAAGTAATGAACAGATTTTATAATATTATGGATGACCCCCCTCTTGCCCTCGGTCTCACCTGGTGGTAAGCGATGAGGTCTACAATGGAACGAGCGAGCCCAGAAGATGCCTGTTCAATCTTGCTTTAAAGGCTAAAAGGTCAGAAGTGGCAGTAAACACAGAAGTCGACAGAGAGTTCCACAACTTAGCTGTGCACACGATAAATGTGGAGGAGAAGCGCTTAATACGACAAGACGGTATATCAACCAAATGTGGATGGTAACCAGCAGTACGTCTGGTAAATACAATTTTCACCTTATGTCCATTTAACGATTGCGTTAGAAGACCGAGCTCACGTTTACCAAAAAGCTTTGCAAAAATCTTCTTTAACTCTCTTAAACAAAATCACTCTCAAGTACTATATCACTATAAAGTGCTAGCCTTTACCTACAAATTGGTACTAACTATGAAATTAATTATGTTAATAATTGTTAGAAGGAGGTTCATGGCACTTAGAACTGTCTGCTTCGATGATTTATACGTCAAATAAGTTAGGCTACAGACTTGGCTACGAGGAGACTAAAATTAGACCTATATCTACACTTGTATGTATTAGAGAGGAAAGTCGAGATTTTTTTGTTTGTTTGTACTGGATAAACTCAAAAACTACTGAATCGATTTCAAAGATTCTTTCACCATTATAAAGCTACATTATCTGCAAGTAATAAAGGCTACTTTAACTTTGATTTCAACAAACATTTCAGGTGATTGAAGTCTTGGGCTGGAAGTGGAGGGCTTGGCTTCTAGTCTAATTAGATGCAACTGAGTACTAAAGTTTAATATGGAGCAACTGCCTGTCCAACCTCAAGCACAGTTTAGATGTGTTACCCTGTAGCGAGTAGGCAAGTACTCGCACACGACTCAACGCAACACAGGATCATATGATCGCCTACGTCACATGAGGTGATCATACGATCCTGTGCTGCGTTGAGTCGTATGCGAGTACTTGCCTACTCGCTACAGAGTAACACCATATCCTGGTGACAGGGAAGGTTGGTGTCAGATTTTTGGCTTCTGCCTACCCGTAACGATTGTAAAGATGTATAAATGACAGCCAGAACCAACGGAAAGGATAACTATTTTATAAAAAACGTCTAGGTTTGGTTTCAATTTATTTAGTTACGGATGTTGTTTTAGACTTATAATTCAATATTCTAATTGGGGTGTCTGAGGTATTGCGCTTAATCTGTTACACCTTGTATATATTTGTGAATAATTTAAAAAGACTGTAGCCGTAGTATTTTTCTCCTCTTAGGCTACGATGAATCTGGCTGATCACAAGATTGAAAGGCTCAAAAAAAAGAGAAAAAGAAAAGACTTACCTAATGTACTTTCCGAGGAATGGAGGAATCTAGGTATGTCTCCTGTCCATGTAATAACTGTGTAAAGCACAGGTCCGTTAAATGTCGGCTCAACCATCGAGTCCAGAGCTCAGACTGCAGTAAAAAAACTGGGAATCCTACAAGGTGAGGCGGTACTTCACGCCTGGACAGCTTCTAAATCTGTATAAAGCACAGGTCCGTTCCTGCGTGGAGTATTGCAGCCACTTGTGGGATGGTTCTGTAAAGTACTAACTTGCTGCATTGGACTCGATCGAGCGCAGAGCTAAAAGGCTTATAGGCGATGAGGTGGTGGACAAGCTTCATAGCCTGGCTCAACGGCGAACCGTAGCCTGTCGGTACTTCGGGGAGTGTGCGCAGAAGCTCCATGACCTGATTCCTCCATCTCCCTTTCACTAATGGTCTATCAGACGCAAGGCGGGCTACCATCCACACTTGGTTGATATACCGTCTTGTCGTACCAAGCGCTTCTCCTCCACATCTATTGTGCGCACAGCCAAGCTGTGGAATTATCTGCCGGCTTCTGTGTTCCCTGCCACTTATGACCTTTCAGCCTATAAAGCACGAGTAAATAGGCATCTTCTGGGCTCACTCGTTCCATCGTAGATCTCATCTATCGCTTACCATCAGGCGAGATCGAGGTTAAGAGTGGGCTCATCTATACTAATATTATAAAGCGGAAAAGTTTGTTAGTTTGTTTGTTTGTTTGTTTGCTTGAACGCGCTAATCTTCGAAAGTACTGGGTGGATTTGGATGAAATTTGGTATGGAAGTAGCTTGAAGCTTGAGGAGTAGGCTACTTTTTACCCGACTGCAAAAAAGGAGAGTTATGTTTTTACCGTGATAGAATCCACGGGAGCGAAGCCCCGCGGGAGTACTAGTCAGTTATAAAAAAAACCTCGTTAAGCGCCATTTACTAGATCAGCCCGTATAGCTGTTATTTTTGTCACGTGCTCTTCTTTAATATTTGTATAATAGCTGCTCTTACTGCCCACAACTTCGTTCGCACGGGACTATTTCCCGCGTAAATCCCGATTTCGTGGGAATCCCGGGACAAAAAGTCTATGTATTATTCTAGGATGTCAACTATCTACTTACCAAATTTCAATAAAACCCATCCAGTAGGTCCTGAGATTAGCGTGTACAAACAGACATACTTTTTTTTGCCGTGTTACTGTTTCTTAGGCCGTGCGCGCACTGCGTTGCGTTTTGGAAACGCAAAATCTGTGAAGTACGGAGTGTCATAGAAGTGCGCGCACTGCGGTGGAATAAACGCGTGCGGTAGAGTCACCGGTGGCCTCGGTCATTCTACCGGTGCGGTAGAACTACCGCAATTGCGGCCACCGCAAGGCAGTGCGCGCACGGCCTTAATCCTACTTAATTATTATTATTTTTTTCAAAAATTAAATGTACAGACACACTTTTTTACTGTTTTATTATTATTATTTTTTATTGAAAATAGGTTCGCGTTTGACCACTATCTCACCTGATGGTAAGTGATGATGTGGTCGAAGATGGAGCACACTTACCTAAAAGTAACCTATTCACTCTTGACTTAAAGACCCCTAGGTTATAGTTATCGGGAAACACAGACTCCGGCAGGGAATTCCACTCCTTAGCCGTACGCACAATGAAGGTATTCCCAAAGCGTTTAGTTCGTATAGGTGGGATGTCCACCATGTAACGATGGCGCATCGCCGTTTGTCTTGTAGTCCAATGATGGAACGGGATTGACGGAATTAGATTGTGTAATTCCATCGCACACTCCCCGAAATCTAATCGATAGAAAACCGATAGACTTGCAACTCTTCAACGGTGTTCAAGGCTCTGGAGCTTTGATTCGACCAGTGAATCGTTGCCAATGAGTCTCTTGGCCCGTTTCTCAATAGACTCAAGCGCGTCCAGTTGGTATTTGGCAGATGCATCCCAAAGATGAGAGCAGTACTCCATACACGACTGAACCTGGGCTTGATAGAGATTGAGCAGCTGTTCCGGTGTGAATATCTCCCTCAAATAAAGGTATACCTCTTAGTGAAATGGAGTCTTGATGTGGTGTCATATTTATCGTAAAAAATATAGCAGCAATACCAATTTCTAATTAAAATAAAAAAAATATTTTGTATCAAATCTATTAATAGTTACTGCGAAAGCAGTTCTACCTTTAACCTACTTTATTTTAAAATGCTATAAAGATAAATAGGTACAAAATTTATCCAACACTTGCATATTATATTTTATCGACATCGTCCCGGTCGCATCACTAGCCGGGCACAGACGTCCCTATCGATCCAGCATCCGTGAGGTACCTCTGCACTATCGGTCGATGACCTCGTGACCTATTGTGGGTATTTTAGCGCTCTTAAAATTATGAATAAAGGCAGAGAATACTGGGTAGACATAACAATGAAATGTACTAAGATAAAATAGGAAAAAAATGATTGTTTTTAAATGTAATTGCTTTGTTCTTAGATATTGAATTTTCTACTCATCTATTAATACAATAATATCGAAACATTAAAAATCAATTAATTTTCCAAAAGAGTAACCGTGGAAATTCTTACCGGTTCTTCTCCAAAGGGGACGATCAAATCAATTCTTACCATGCCCTAGCTTGTGACGTTTTATAATGTGGCCATGTAGGCCTATGTGAAATGAAACATTGTATGTAAACTTTTATACTTTAAAGTACTCTAAAACTTAACACTATAAAAGTCTCTTTAATAAAAAGATATAAAGTCTCGTCTCGTCATAAATCCTTACTATACCCGGACTTTTAATTCGATGCAGTATGCTGACATAAGCTAGTGTCACTTACTAACATAATGATACCCTATTTATCCTAATAGTGATGGATTCAATCAATCGAATAATAAATAAACAATTTTTAATCGTGAGAAATATAAATAAATTATAAAATTTATACTTATATCTTTTATTTTGAATTAGTAACTAGATTTTATTATAAATAAATCCATTTTTATTAAAAGTAGTCATATCTAACCAGACATTATAAAAGCCACTCTTTTGTAAATTGTTTCATGTGATGAATATTTTAATAAATTGCGCGAGATTACTATTAAAAGAACTGCGACCTAAACCCCGTTGGAATGGGTACAGGTACAGGGGCCTATTGCAAAAAATAAAAAATATAATTTTTATAAATTCTTTTTATAATGAAAATATTATAAAAATAATTTAATATCGTTATTCGATTTTGTTCCTGAATCGATTCATTTAGTAACATCACAATTTCGTAGTAGTCATTATCTGACAACTCAGAAACTGTCAGTCTACTGCATCGAATTAAAAGTCCGGGTATAATAATTAAAAATGCGATCTGTCTATCTGTTATACTTTCAAGTCTAAAACACTAAACACAAATTTAGCGCAGATATTGAATAGACCTCGAAGAAAGACAGCTATTTTTTTGTCGTTGAAAAAAACTTTTCACTTGAGTGTAGCCGCGGGCTTAAAGCTAGTGTCATTTCGATGCCTCCCACATACATTGTTGTAACCCATAAATTGCAATATTACAGGAGAGCGTTTCAAAGATACTAATAGCAATAAAAACTACTATTTCATTTAATCTTTATACAATTCAGTATTACTAACTATATTCACATATTGAATTGTATAAATATTAATTGAAAAATGCAGTTTTTATTGGTAATAGTATCTTTGAAACTCTCTCCTGTAAAATTGCTATTTGTGGTTTACAACAAGTTACGTGGGAGGCATCGATTTATATACCAGTATATGTTTTCTTCTCAAGGTTTGAACTTTTGACGGCATATACCAATAGTTTACCGCTATCATATGGGACTCATAATAAAAAATGAGGAAGTTAGGTATATTACAGAAAATCTCATCTATCGTTTTGCAGTACTAGTACTTTGTACGGCTAAGGAGTATAATTCCCTGCCGGAGTCTGTGTTTCCCGATAGCTATAACCTAGGAGTCTTTAAGTCAAGAGTGAATAGGTCACTTTTAGGTAAGCGTGCTCCATCTTCGACCACATCATCACTTACCATCAGGTGAGATGGTGGTCAAACCCCGAAATGTAACCGATAGAAAACAGACAGGCTTGACAGCCACGAAGATAGGATCGTATGGCTATCATTATTTAGCCACGAATCCCCCTACCCACCTATCTTCAGATATAAGTGTAACAAAGCCCCCTAAGGGGAAGAGAATAGCTACTTGTCCAATAACCATCAATTTATGGAAGTTTTACATAAAATATTCCATAAGAATCTATTGGTATTACCATATAAAATAATCCTACTTTTTTCCTGTTTATTTTCTGGCGCAAATTGTTTTCTTTCTTTATCGTGCAGCGTATTTCCTATCAATATCTCCATATTAATAACTAGCAGATGCATGTGGCTTTGCTCCCATAGACTTTATCACGATAAAAACATTACTCTCCTTCTTATGCAGTCAATAAAGAGCGAGTCAAAGATAGAGTGCTTAAGACACTGAGTCAATAATCAATAGTTGATAAATAACATAATTCATTCAAAAATTCAATCTCTTTTGATTTAAATTTCAATTTTCATCTCCGTTGTTTTATTTCAATTATTTTTATTTATATTTCAATCTTCATTTTTTTTATTTCCATTATTTTATATTTAATTGCTTTTTAGTATTAATATAAGCATTATAGTTGTAAGGTTTTAAATTATAACGCATTCATTGCAGAAACCTTTTATGTATTTTGTGGAAAAAGTTATTGGTGACACATTTGCCCATTTAATATTGTATTTTTTTTTTGCTTTATTGTTTGTTTTCTCTAAATAAATAAAATAAAATAAATAAAATATAATCTTCCTCAAGCGTCAAGCTACTTTCATTCAAATATTAACTCGTTTGAACTAACAAGCAAATATTTTTTTTTTTGCTTTATAATGTTAGTAGATGCGAAAGTAACTGTGCCTGTTTGTTTATCTCTCTGTCAAGACCCTTTTTCTTATGGATTCGTAGAGGTCTACTTGACACTAATAAAATCTAAAAAGATTGTGTGTTTGTTGTTTATATCACGCAAAAAGCTCTAGAAATTCGGACGAAACTTGGCACACATACAGATTAATACCTGGCTACAACAAACTACTTTTCATTCAGGGAATTTTCCCAGAAATGTGCGAAAATTTTCCATAACTGACTGAAAAGTTAGGGAAAACCTCGTAAAGGAAATCAGACATCACTAATACTTTATTTTAAAGTCAGCGTGGGTAATCTAATGAATGTTGTTTGTTTCCGAAAACATCCAAATATCAAACATCCGAAAGAAAATCAGAGACCTACCTACCTACCTTAACCTTACCTTACCTACCTTTAGTAGTGTAAGATTCTTTACAACTGTAACAACTTATTTTTATACCTACATACATGGATCGCAAATAAATACCTATATTTTTCAATTCGAAGAAGAAAGTAAAGCTTTATTAGTCTGGTTCCTAGGCGCTGTATTAAATAGTATCTAGGCAATTCGTTCTTACAAAGATGTCTTACTCTAATCGATACTCACATTATAAAGAGTTAAAATTTGTTTGTAAGTTTGTATGTAGCAGGTTTTTTTTTCGGATGAGCGCTCTCTTGTGCTCGATCTCGCGTGATGGAAAGCGATAGATGAGGTCTACAATGGAACGAGTGAGCCCAGAAGATGCCTGTTCACTCTTACGTTAAAGGCTGAAAGGTCATAAGTGTAACTATGGAGATAATGGTCGCACTCTAAAGTAAGATCTTTGGTAGTAAGGTGCATTAATGGTGAGGTTTTTAATAATTATTTCAAAATCCACGCAGATACAGTCGCGGGCAAATTGCTAGTATAATATAAATACCTTAGACTTTAATAGAACTACACTGATATACAACGTGTCTTTTAAAGGGTATATGCCTACATACCAAGGGCACGGCTTCTTTGGATGATAAAAAACGATATGGCAAGGGTTTTCTAATCCTATGTATACATGTGTGGAGCATATTAGCAATTTCCACCAGAGACCGAATTTTTCAAATTAAGAAGTACGAAGAGAATTATCATTTTATTGGCAAGTGACGTGGAAAGTGATGACCCTCATAGTGCTGTGACACGTTTGTTATGATTGGTATTCAAGAAACATATGAAACCGATAATTTGGTATCAATTCTTTGAGTCACTTATTTTGAGCTGAAACTGTGCATAGAGACTCCATAGCAGATGTTATCTTCAGTCCTTTTTGATAGATATGGGGTTTCTGTTACACGTTGTATAAATACCTTAGACTTTAATAGAACTACACTGATATAGGTACCTACTACCCATACCTTAGACTGTTTTTTAAAGATTACAAGCAATGTGGGTAGAATTTACATTACTAGCAATCCTGTGAACCCCTCCAACTAAGCTAAATATGCTTGTATCTGGAGTAGGTTCACGGCGATAGTGTAGTGTAATGGGCAGGCTTAGAACCCGTTAGCTCACCGTCCGGTAAGGAACAGGCCCGGGTCGGCGGCGCGTCGTGTTCCACACGCGCCTCAAGGAGCTGTCAGCATTAGTGACGGGGCCTCATAAGGCCATTACCCCCCAGGGTTGCGGAAATGTACTAACAAGATACCGCGGCCCTGGAACTTACGGGCAGGTGAAGGGACAGGGTGGGTTTTTGACGTGACATCGTCTTATAATTCGATGAAGCTGGCTGCACGCACGAAAATACATGACTCATGCGGCGTTACCTCTCTCTGAGGCGTTCCATCGCTCTGAGGCGTTCCAAAGTAAATCAAATTGGATCTACCTACAAGTTGACATTTATGTATGACTCAACGAGTCAAGTACTAGGCTATCATAAAACGGTAAGAGAAGACGTCACTGTGTAGGGATTCTTTAACATTTATGTATGACTCAACGAGTCAAGTACTAGGCTATCACAAAACGCTAAGAGATGACTTCACTGTGTAGGGATTCTTCCATTGTCATGAGAAGTGCAGTAATAGTGATGTAAAATTAAAATTTTATTTTGAAAAATGCAACCATTCCATCAGTATTTTCTTATGACGTTGTCACGTTCAACTATCGTCAGTAAACCGACTTTACAGACAACCGATTTTAGTCAGTATAAGTATTACACTCCCTTCCGCTTAACCCTGAGCGGAAGTTATTCGATGATTTTCCCACCCTAAAAAAAGGGGTTAGAACCCGTGACCTCTCGATCACAAGTCCAACAGCTTAGCAATTAAGCTATACTTTAAAAACACAAAGCTGATATAAACCAGTTGCCTCATACAAAACTAATCCCTTTGAAATATTATCTAAGTTGCTGCTAATGGCAACTGCAATATTGATAGCGATGTCCGCTATTCATAGTCCGGAACTCTACAGGATGTAGCACAAGATATATTTCTAGATACTTTATTTTATGATTAAAGTATTAACTTGTTAAATGTTAGCATAGCTTGTTTCCTACACGTAATTTTTAATATGAATTTTTCAGTGCTATAATAATTAATAAATCTATATTTAGGAGAAACAATGGTGATGAACCAATGTTTACAGGCATGACTTATTGAGGACCAATTAATATCTAAAGACATGTGCCATCAAGGTAGATTACGGCCCATCACCTGTCTAGAGAGATTCAGATTCATTTATTTTTGAAAAACATAGGTACATTATAAGACGTTATTTGGTAATACATTGAGAGCGCTATGCTGTGCCTCTAGGGCGTACAAAAGTAGGCATATATGCATATCATGTCATTAAATCAAAATATTTACATATATATGAACCACAATAAACAAGTAAATACATTAGATCAGCGCATTTAGAATTTTTAATTACACTGAGCAACAACAACAAATTTTGATAACTAAGTAGGTACATTAAATTAAGTGTAACGTGAAAAAAGCTGGTTATATTATGTGTATTAAGGGGTAGATATTCAGCTGTTAAGTAAGTCAGTTGCAAGAAATGCCCATACTTCTATACGATAATATTGTAAATAGGTAAATTTAGTTTGTGAGTTTGTATCTAGGGGATAATCTCCGAAATAAGACTCTCAGCAATAAGAATAAAATAGAATATTCATTTATTTGCTTAGACTATACAACGTGTAATTTAAAGGGTATATACATACCAAGTGCACGGCTTCTTTGGATGATAACAAACGATATGACAAGGGTTTGGTAGTCTTCATGTGTGGAACTAATTAGAAATTTCAATACATTGACACCAGAGACCAAATTATTCAAATTAAGAAGAACGAAGAGAATTATCGTTTTATTGGCAACTGACGTGGAAAGTGATGACTCTCATAGTGCTGTGACACGTTTGTTATTATTGGTATTCAAGAAACATACGAAACCAACAATTTAGGTTCAATTCTGTGAGTCACTTATTTTGAGCTGAAACTTTGCATAGAGACTCCATACCAGTGTTTTCTTCAGTCCTTTTGGATAGATATGGGGTTTCCGTTACACGTTGTATAAGACCGCCATTGTAACCAAATTTTTATGTTGTTATTTAAGTGTGTTTCAATTATTGGTGTACATTATAAAGTGTATTCTTTGTATCTATCTATAAACTATCCAATTCTAAAAAAGTTGGTAGTATGGTATATTATTTATATTGTGTTGAGTGCTACAATTATT